>VZSR01000247.1:17570815-17698886 GCA_013398615.1 Brachypodius melanocephalos
GCAGAGATTCTCTCTCCCCAGGATCCTTCTTCTTCATGATTTCCTCTGTCATTATCCTCCTCTCACCAGCTAACCCACGCACCTTTATCACACTTATCTTTTGTGATATAGCTGTGATATATGATATCACACTTTATCTTATTAGATATAGCTGTTAGTCTTCAGAGGTGATCCTGAATTGGGTAATTAACACAGCTGTAATTTATCAGGGGCCAGGTCATCTGTATTCCCTTTTCCTACAGTATATGTGGACTCCATATTTATAAAGGAATGTTTTATGCAGTGGAGGACATGAGACAGCTTTAGAAATAGATTTTCCTGATACAAAGTCTGTGTTAGTGGCAAGCTTAATAAATCTCATGGCCAGGAAATACTTTCCAGTCCCATGTATAAGAAACCACACTGACAGTTTCCAAAGCCAGCTACAAAACCTGGGCACCCCATCCACATTTCCCAGAACCACAAAACAGTGGGGTTGGGAAGGGACTTCCAGAAACCACCTTGTAAAACTCTATAGCTCAAACAGGGTCAGCTGCAGCAAGTTTCTCAGTTACGTTTTTAATATCTCCCCAAATGGAATCTCCACAACCTCTCAGGGCAACCTGTCTCACGTTCAATCACCACTCCAGTAAAAAAGGGAATGCTTTGTGTTCAGACAGAGTTTCCTGTGCTTCTGTTTGTGCCCATTGGCTCTGATCTTGTCCTTGTTGTGCACACTGAGCACAGTTTAGCTCCATCTCCCACACATCCTTCCATCAGATATCTGTAAAAAATTATGAGATTCCCTCCTGAGCCTTCGCTTTCCCAGGCCAACGCGTCAGCTATCTCAGCTTCTCCTCATATGAGAAATTTTTAGCCACTTGGACTTACAAAAGGACATTTGGGGAAAAAAAAAGAAAAAAGAATCTGATTTGGAGAACATTCATTTTGGGAAATGCGATTGAAAACATTTTGTGCTTTTCATCGCAAGAACAGCTGTACAATATTTGCTGCCTCAATTCCTTCAGTGCTCCAATTAAAGATTGCATAGATCCTGGGATGGGATGTGTGGAAATGGGAAATGCTAGGAATATAAAAGATTACCAATCCCCTTTAATTTATGCTTTCAAATGCTTAACACAGGGCTATAATTGCAATTTTAATCACGTGTGTTCTGTGTGTGCATTGAATATCGAGGTCTCCATGTGTCAACTAGCACCCAGTAAAGCTGCAGGGATTTTTTCCACTTTAATGTATTCATGTTCACATGTAAAAAGATCCATTTTAAAGGCTCTGGAAAAAAAAAACTTCAACTATAACTGTCAAAAATAAAAAAAGGTGGATACAAAATTCCAGTTTTCCTCTAATGGCAGGGTACTTTTTTGTTTTGCCTTCAAACATTTCAAAAACAACCTGCTCAAGGTGGGTGGCAAACTGCTATTTTATTCCCTATGGCTAAGTGGCACAAGTGATGCCACCAGATTAGCTAAGCAGCTCTGCTGGGAAGAGCTGAAAGTGAATGCAAATAACACAGGGTTTTTGAGAGAGTTTTTTTCTGGATTTTATGACTGGTTTATGTTGTCACTTTTAGTAGGAACAAGACTTACTTTACACAGCTTTTTTTTTTTTTGTTTTGTGAAGTCTTATTTTGAATGTTTAAAACCTTCAAATACCTGAAGTGTTCTGCGCTTCTTGTTTCAATTCCAAACATACTTTGTTTTATTGTAGTGTGGTGACAATTTTGTCACCATTATTTAAATAAAATGGAAGCAATCTTAGGGTAAAAAACTTCTTTCTGGGACTAAGGGTTGCAGAGGCTGATCCTAAGCTGATTCCAAACTGACACTTCCACACTTGCTGTGGAAACACCGAGCTGAATACATCCATAACCTTGAAAGTGTCTCAGTGAAATTTAGGCTTAAAATACCAGCATCCAAAACGGATACAAGTATTGTCAGGAATTAAGTTATGATTAGCTGGAGAAGGTGATTAGCATTTCACCATTTCCTAAAGTATACACAACAGCCTCATGTATAAATAACATAAACCAGTCTTAAAGATAAGGATAGAGTCAGGATGTAAGATTCACCCCAGCCATGGCAACAAAATTTCACTGAAGATAATGAAAGTGGAAGATTGCAAATCCATTTGGGAGATCAGAATCTCATCCAGTATTTCTGGGCAAGTTTTATCTTATTCAAAATGTATAAAGAATTAAGAATTAAATCAGCAGTATAAAAACCATTTAAAATAAATCACATATTGAAAAAATTTAATCATTAAAATGGAAAAACTATTATTTTAAGACATCAATAATTTATCTAGCAATATTTTCCTGCAAGTATTAACCATGAATATTTAATATGTACATGTGAGCAGTTTATAAACAGAAACAAAAATGAAAATGTTTAAACAGTCCTGGATGTGCTGCTATAGAGAACCAAATTGAATCATATCATCAAGCCACTAGTAAATTCAACAGCTAGGAGCCTACTCTTTATGAAACTGCACACCAGCTAGTAGAGCTTGTAAGTGCATTTTTGTTCAAATGCATAGTTATATCTATGCAAAATATTTTGCAGTTGTATTTTTTCAATTTAATTCCTTTCAGAAATATTTTGAGAGCTCTCTTCTCCCCATACAAGAGGAAGAGAGAGAAATTAATAGCTCACATTTGCAATCCAAAAAACTGTTTCAACAAAATTCTGTTTTATAAAAGCATACCGGAGGCCTTTTTTCCATCCCAACAGCAATGTCATTATCCATGCCCCCAGGCACTGCCACCAGGCAGCAATAAAAGTATAACTGGATCAGCTAACCTGACATTTAATTTAAAATCATTTGGAAGTACCTACACAAGGTGCTTCTCACACAGGGCATCTTCAGAGGAGCTGATCTCCAGCTGTGAGCTGTATCAGAAATGAGCCCACCATCTTCCTGCCTGCTCCTGGAAAATCTACATCGGAAAAAACAGAACAAGTCAACTGTGATTAGCTCTATCCAGCCCATTTTATGTCACAAGAGCAGCCACATCTTGTTCTTCATTAAAATCTGCTTTCAGCACCTCTGTTACCTGAAGTTCCTTTACTTGTCTCCATGCTGGTCACATTCAGATCCTCTCCTGTCTCAGGCAGAATTGATCATTCCTGGTGGTTCTTCCCTGGTAGCCTTGCCTGTCTTGGTTCCAACTTGTAATTCTCATCTGTTCCTCCCTCCCTTCCTTCCCCTCAAGGGAATGGAAAATCTCTACCAACCCAGTGTAAATTATTATTTACAGGTAATTCTCCACTGTTGAACTTCATGGCATTTTTATCATTAGACTATCATTAGGAGCTTGGGCAAAATCTATATAAGAGTTTTATAGCATATCAGTCTTTACATTCCTTTAACCATAACCACAAAGCTGGAGAGAGAAGTTTATACAACCACAGAATCCTAAATTTTCTGTTCCTTTTAGTTCATGGCCAGTCATTGTCAGCCTCTCGTTCCTCAGCAATGTGGCAATGCCAGGGGACTCTCTCCAGCCAGGATCTGAAGGGTTTCATTGCCTTTGCTGCTCTGACAACTGGCTCACATGCTCACACTTCACTTGCCTGGATTTCGAGATGACTCCTAAAGTGCTGTCAGCACTTTAGGACAATCCAGTGCCAAAAATCATCTGGCCCACAAAACCTGTCAGTCCCCAGGAGCAGGAAGGAAGCAGTTTGCAGAGGTGTCATTACTCTCTACACCACTCTTCCTGAGTAGAGGATTATGCACTCCTTGAAACACAGCTGCAAATACTACAGGTGAGGAAGGACAAAGGATGTGTCAGCCAGGGCTGATGGAGGCCTGGCAGCTCCAGGAACAACTGTGTTGAAGCCAGGAGGATTATCTGCTGCCTTTGGGGAGAGAGAGGGTGAAGGGGAGATGTATCTGTGGTATCCTGGCAGCTGAACTTCCCACCATCTCTGCATCATGCTGAGGGATGTGATTGGGAGCTTGTGTCTCAGAGGTTCAGACAGTTCAGCTGGAAGAGAGATTTCTTTCATGTTGCTATTATATTGCTAGAAAGATTGAAATTATTTCTTTGTTCACCTGCCTTTTCATCTGGAGTTTAATTTCATTTCTGATTTCAGGTAAACAGGACTCACACTAACAGGATGTGCACAAATGTGTCTGTGCGTGTCTTTTGGTGTATCTATTCAAGCCTTCTATCCCCTCTCTAAGTTTTGAGCACACTATTTCCTTCCAATAAACACCAGAGGCATCAACTTTGAGACACAAATAGTCAATGAATCAGGCTTCATGAACCCTTCTGCTCTCAAAATGACTGATTTCTCTTTGGTTTGGGGTGAATGGTAGGCAGGATTTTATTTTACCAGCACTGTTTTCACCGACCATGTCATACCCCTCAAGAAAAGATGTGCCATCGTTCTTGAGAGCAGACAAGGGAGAAAGAAAATAAGCTCCATGATGGCCAGTGTGGCACCTGGGGAAACTTGGGAGCACAAGCCCAGCGAGCTGCACTAAATTACATTGAGTGAAGGCACACAGGAGCACAAAGATAGGGACATAGTCCTGAACACCCTGGCTTTGGTCATCCTGTTCATTGACAGGTTTCTGTAAGGGTTTCTGCATCCTCCATAGTCAGTTGTTCTCATGTATATATTTAACTCATAGCACATCTGACAAAGTCTTTTGCTGACGTTCTGCACCACAATCAAATTAAACTTCCTTCCCGCTTTACTGCAGACACAGTGTTTTGTTCTGTGTGAAAGAATAAACCTTATACAATGTATTATAAATCTACAGCATATGAGTCTAAAAACATACTTCCTTTCCTGGCTGATTTTTCCCTAGATATTATTATTATTGTTGTTATTATTACTGTCTCTGTTGCTACTTCAGGAGAGTGTCCTCACGTAAAGGTACTGTGTGCCAGCAGAGTTGCATCCCTGTCCTGAACAAAAAAAAAAAAAAAAGAAGACAAATAAAACAAGAGGAAGATTTCCCTCCCCTGGCATGTCTGTAGCCCCACAAGGGAGTTTGCCACTGTTGTGATGTGAGGGGTGTGAATGCTTTCTCTCCTCAACCAGCACATAGAAATATTCTCCAGCATAAACCAGCCTGCAAAGTTGGGATCTTGTTTGTAGTGAAGAAAAGTTCCTCTACCTAGCTCTGAATAGTGCTATTCCCTTATAATAAACTGATATAGCTGAGTAAACCTTTAGTAAATGTTACAAATGTACTTAATATCTCTGTAAACTCCTGCTCCTCTTCTCTGGTTTTTTTTTCTCATTAATAATTTCTCATGTTGTTGCTTCTCCTTACCTCTGTTCCCAAGCCCTCTTTTACAGACTGTTTTGTTGTTTTACAAGACTTAGCCATCTTTCTCAAGACTCAATCCATTTTCACATGAGCTGCACTAATTGGCAACAGACCTGACACATTTCTTGATCACAAGTTAAAACACTTAGAAGAAAGCTCTAAACCTTTAAAAAAAAAAAAGAAAAGGAAAAATGCAGTAAAGAAAATGTCCTCAATTAAATACACTTTAAATGGATTTCTCTGAGAAGCAAAAGAAGAGGGAAACCAAATTGTGAAAGACCACCCTGTTGTAGTGTTATTTAAATCCCTGGGGGTTTTATTTAAGAATCTGAGTGTTCTGGACTGTAGTCTCAAAGGACTTCAAGCTTTTAAAGACATATTTGTTCTATTGCCATGTAAATAGTTTCTCTCCTCAGATAACTTCAAAGCAGTACAATATTAGTTCTGTTGATAAAGATGCTGATGTTTAAATGTTTTCACAAGTTATGATAAAATCGGTATCACACAAGGCAGGTGGAGTTTCTTTGTTGATTTGTAACTCAAAACTTAGCAGAGAAAAACACATGAGGAACCACAATTTTGTACATTTGGTATTCATATATAAATGTAGCAGTACTTTGTATTGATGCAAAATTCAAATGAAGCTGGCTCTTTCTGTAGATGACAGACAGCAGTATTGCTTTAGGAATGGTACCTGGATGGGCCATCATTTTGATCATGTTATTATGAAATTTTCCAAAACTATCAAAATTTTGTATTGTGTTATAATATAAAATAAAACTAGCTAAAGGAAAAGAAAATAAAACACTTAAATTTGGAAGATGATTTTAGTCACCTTATGCTAGCATGCTTTGTGGAGGTATTCTTAGGTAAGAAGGTGCCAGAGAAGCATTTAAACACTAATATAGAAATGCTTTCTACTGGGTTCTCTTGCCCTATATATATATATATATATATATATATATATATATATAAAATGTACATACAATCAGGAAGAGTCATAAATGCTGCTGAGTGTCAATAAGAGCTCTGCCATTTGGATGCAATTCTAAATTTTCTAAATCAGCAAAACTAAACCAGTAACCTCAAGAGAGAGTCTGGTTTGGGGGCATTGCCAGCCCAGCAGAAATGAGGCAATCCTGTGTCACTAGCCACTTTTACAATGGTCTGGTTCAGGGTTGTTGATACTTTTCACCTGCTTCTATATCACTGCAGATGTAGAAGTGCAAAAATGGGAACAAAAAATAAAGAGCAGGGAAATTGAACACCTTAATTTTTTTTGAATGTGAGATGTTGGTTCATACTAGGCTTGAACTGGGGCATGAGGGACTGGGTATGATGTTATTTCATCCAGGCCATTGAATTTTGTTTTATGTAGGGGTGAAAAAAATGTTTGAAACAAATTATCATTATGTTTTCCTTTTATACTTGCTCAGATTGTTAATCAGGAGTTATATCATGAGGATTTTCTAGCTCTTGTTTTAGTGAAAACTCAGTCATGAGTACTTTTCCTTGATAAATTTGGAAATAAGATATTATAGAAGTCTTGGATTTGTTCAAATTGAAGTTACTTAAACAATTCTTACCAATTTTTACTGAGATTATTATTCTTGGTTGGACACCACAGAAGACTATCACTCATGCATGAATTTTAAACACTGACATTTATCAACATTCCATTCAATCGAGTGGTATATCCACTGGTTTCTGCTTTTTAAAACCTCCATTTATAGTTCTGCAACAGAACTGAAGAGAATTCTGGGCTTTTGTTATAATGATACCAGATGGCTGATGTAAACCTGGAGATACAATCTCATTTGCCAAAAAATTCTTTAAGAGTTTTCCATACAGATATCAGGCAAATGGTAGTAAATCCTTCCAGTGCTCTTTGTGTGTGTCAGGCAGCATCCAAACAGTAGCTCAGGGAATGTGCCAATTTACTCGAGGAGAGGAACCCTGATGAAACAAGAGCCTGAACCAGGCAGGACAAAAGAGAAAGAGTGACCTCTCCTGGCACCGTGCAAAACCTAAAGCTGTTTCCTATCTGAAACAAGAGGGGCTGGAAGGAAGAAGAGAGTTAGATTTGAACAAGTAAAAAATTTTTTTCAAATGTAAACATGACTCATCTCACGGGGAAATTCAAATCCTCACCTGAGTTTAGGAGTTCCATAACAATGAGCAGGCAATGAGATAGATGACAGTTTGGTAAAGTTTAATGAGGATAATTCTTAATAAAAACCAGATAACATGCCTGAAAAAGCTTTCAGTTGGGCTTTGTGTGATCATTTGGCCTAATTATTTTTGATGTTTTGCCCATCAAATAACGAATGTGCAGCTTGTGAAATGTCAGATATAATTAGAATAAATAAAGCTGTAGCATGAACATCCAAAAATCCTCCAATACCTATTAGCAAAAATTCCCCTTAGGAGCCATTTACACAGCACCAGCAGCAGCATTTCACAGGTAGGAGAGTTGGCACAGAGGTAACAGACAAATTTTGAAGTCAAACAAAAGTTCTTGAGAGATTACAGGCAAGTGATAATGCTCTGTGCTTTGTTAATTGTATCCATTTAGAGATCTTAGATAAGTGCCTTAATTTCACTGGGATTCAGTGATAAAACAGGGCCATAGGAACAAGACTTTTTTATTTCTCTTATCATCTCCCATAGAGTAACATATGTGGCATCTCTGCTAAGCTAAATAATGATTTCCTGAATCCCTGTTGGAGTCAGTTAAAGGTACAGAAATACACGTGTGCAATAAGGATGCTGAACTCACTACTTCAATCAGCCTTGCTCTGTGCTCTCTGCTTTGCTGTGGGGTTACTGCTCCAAGGCTCACAGGTGGGTTAGAGAACTCCCCTTCTTTCCTCTCTCCAGAAATGTTCAAGACAGCATCCCTTTCCAGTGAAGCAGAAATTGTTTGCTCATTTGCCTCACCACCTGACCAGCACTGCTTTTAATTAACTGATTACCCCCCTTGTGTCCCTGGCATTAAACCAGTATTTGTTTGGAAGAGCACAGAAAGGAATAAAAAAGAAATAAGCATTGCCATCGTGTAACTCTGGTTTTAACCTGCAATGGGAACATCTGGGAATTTAGATCAAACAAAATATCCAAGACATTTTTGATCTAGTCAAACTCAAGTAGGGAGATGTGTGAAAAACACTACAATGTCAAAAATCCTGGGACTATTTAAGAAAATAAAATACCTGAGGTTCAACCACAGAATTCTCCATTGAATATCAGGCTCTGAGATCTAGACAAGAACATAACAGAGAGAACTTAACAATGGAAGAAGCTGTGCAGCTTGGATTTGAATCCCTTCCATCACAAATCCCAGTGTTTACAGATAGATTTTTAATTCAGTTCAAGAAACACCTTTTTCCTCCTTCTTCCAACGCCAGGCAAAGATACATGCACATATATTATTATGGCAATGCCACTTTTGAAGAAGCCATGGCTGCAGTTCAACCTCCACAGTTCCAATTAGCCTCTTATCCATCCTGTTTTGTTCCACAGGAAATAACTTTTAGACTTATTTCACTGAGTTTTGAATATTTCTACAGTGATCCCTCAATATTCAGGGGGGAATTAGTTTACCCAGAGGGTTCAGCTTGGCCAGCAGGTTCAGAGTTCTGTCTCCCAGTGGCTCCTGTTGCACCCACCTTCCTGCAGCACCCACCTTGCACTGATGTGCAGAATTCCTGAGGTGCACAAATTCAACTCTTGCCTGGAGCCCACCCAAAGAAACCACAAAGTCATTCAGGACAATATCTTTGGACTCTTCAAGAGCACTCACAGAAAAAAGGCTGCTGTTCTGGCTAGACAGGAAGTCAAAGAATATTGCCAAAAGAAGTAAGAAATCAGACTGAAACACTAATGGATGCACTCAGATTCCTGCCATTATGGATAGGAAACTAGCAGCCAGAATTATGTCTGGGACCAGTGATCCTGATTCTTAACAGAAATGGGGAAGAGGGGCCAAGAGGAAACAAGGAAAAGGGGTATGAAGATGGAACTTTTCCATTAGAGAAAAATACTCAACTCTTGCCACTGGAAAAATATTATGAAACAAGATGTCAGAAATCTTTACAATGTTATCCTGTCACATCATAAAACACAGAGTAAATCACAAAGACTCTAAAATCTTCTGTCTGCAACTGTATCCTGAACCAGCTACAATATTTTATCATATTCTAAGGTACTGCTAGAATAAAAGATATAACATTAATATGATATAACATCCATATATGATGATATATCCATCCTAAACAAGATGCAGCAATCTGCCTTCATTCAAAAATTATCTTGAAAATTATAGAAAGCAGCCATAGAAGACAAGAGGTACAGATTGATATTGCTGCCATCAGCAAGAACTACAGATAAACCACAAGAAAGAAAATAAATTGTATTAAAAGCAATCAATCAAATGCAAAATCAAATAAAGCAAGCATATTACTCTCATGCTGCCAAATACAGCCTGTCAAGCACAGAAAGTTCTAATGCAGAGATCTGTGCTGAAACCAGCTGTGATTCCTGACTCTCAGATCATCCCTATCATTTGCAGTTGCCAGAACAAACATTAAGCCAAGAGAAACGAAGAATGTCCAATAACCAGGGCTTATCCAATTTTCCTATTTCTGGAATTTGCAGATAGTAATCTGGTGACATTCTGTTCAGCTTTGTTTCTTCTCTGTAACTAAAGGGAGATTGTAAAGTAGCAGTGACTGTTTGGCGCTGGTTTGCACTGCCAATTTAGTCTTCTGCATCTCTTTAGTTACACAAAATCAACATATAAATATAAAATAAAATCCTGTTCTTACGTTATTCTTGCCATTCTATGCTGAGTATTTGGAAATAAGCATTCAGGGGTTAAAGCCAACTGCTATTCAACGAGTGTGTAACTGCACAGGAGAAAGATTTCTCTTTGGCTCAAAATAAATGCCTCTCCCAAAAAACAATGCTAGTCAATGTTCCCGTGAAAAAGTCACTGCAGGGAATGATCTGAATGAGCCAATCCACCTTACAGAATATCCTACATTTTAAGTCCATGTCAGAGAAAAGCAGCTGCTTTCCCAAAATAGTCAAAATCATGCTCTGGCACTGCTGCCTCTTCCAAATGTTTCTGTGATTTTTTTCTGCTTTTGATCTGAGTGAGGGAATCATTTTCAGTGAAGCTGTTGTAGTAAATTTCAGCTCTCCCTCATTTGTCTTTAAAACGTGCAATCTTTAAAACACACACACACTTTCCAATCAGATCTTTCAAAGAATGCTATTTTATTTGTTTCTTTGTGGGATATTTTTAATCCCAGCAAGGAATAAAACAGGCAACAGATTTTTAGTACATTTTATCAAAGTAGGAATGAAAGAGCCAGAGAATTATCTGTGATATATCATAATTCTTTTCTGAGACAATTACAAAAAAATTTCCAGGCATCCAGGTAATTTCACATTCCCTAAATGCATACAGATGGTTGTCTGAGCTACTGCACTTTGAATTTCAAGAAAAACAGCCTCTCTTTGCCCCCAACTGCTGCTCTGCTCACAGCATATATTAGATATCAAATTTAAGAGCCCTCTTTCTTTAATAAAATGACACAGACAGTCCAATCCACCAAAATTCTGCACTTAATTGCCTCTTAAGGTATTCAGTGTTTTACATAAATTGATCAGCTGTATGTGAGGTGATCGCCACAGCCAAAACTGTCTCTCTGGCAATCTGAAAAATGTACAGCTATGAGGAACTTTCCATTTAAGCAGCCAAGAAAAGACCATTTTATCACCAGCCTTATCAGTCCCTGCAGCAACTGAGAGCAAAGAAAGGTAGACTCTCATCACACCTTTAGGGTGGGCTACAAATGAGTAACACAACCCAGAACCTGAGGAGCACTTTCCTAAAACCAATATCCCTTCAGGATTTGGAGGGCACTCATCATCCACTGCAAGTGGGAAAGAAGTGATCATTACTTGAATGAACATCACCAGGAATGTGGAGTGCAGAGCTCGGCTGCTGTGCCAGCTCGGTCCTGAAAGGATATTCAAAGATGTGGAAATGCCACAGTCTGGGGGGAATGTGTGTTATCAGGGTTGTGATCCTGATGGAGTCAGTAGTCCTCAGACATGAGGGATCACCTAATTCAGTAAGAAATTCTCCTCCACTGCAGTACTTCACAGCATTTTGCTAAGAATGCAATGTGGTTCTGCAGACCACAGCCAGCATAAGGACCTCTGACCACTCCAGCGGCTGAGAGGAGTGGTAGGACCATGATGAAGTTTCATCAGTCAGCATAATTGAGTCTTCTCCCTGATGGACTTCCTCCCTGGATCTTTCACAAAACTAGAGGGGAGCTACCGAGATTCAGAACCCACTTGCTCTCAAAACATTAATCTATTTCATTCATGCAACACCCGATGTCTGGATACATTTTCCACGAGAAAAAAGTTATGATACAGCTTCTCTTTGTTTGCTGTAGCAGCAGGATACTGTGGACTGGGCAGAGAAACCCCAGCCTTTGTGGAATTGCCTGGATTGCCAGACCATGCCCTCTCAATTCAGATGGAAAAACCCATCTCTACTGTGTGCTGCATTCTGGTGCCTCCCCCCAGTGCTGGCTTACTCCAGCCCCTGGAAAGGGCAGATCTCATCCTGCTGCACTCCAAACTTTATCTTCTCATCCCTAAGGCATGAATGTGAATGTCTGGTGGGTGGTAAGTGGCTAAATTCATTAGTGGTTACAAAATATGTTGTGATCCTCAGCTGGAAAGATCTGTGTAACTGCAAAATAATATATTCTTTGCTTTGGCAATAGCACTCCTATTTTGAATCTGGCAGGGAATAATTGGCAATTGCTTGGCTGAAGATAGACAGCCAAAAATAATAGTCACAAATGCCAAAAGAAAACCAGAGCAAATGAACTGATTATTTAATCACAGAAACTATTTTCATATAATGAATAAAATATTTAAATACAATATATGATGGAGAAGATACACATCTGAAGGCATCCATGATATGAGCTTTGGTCATAATGAAATAGATGTGAGGAATTACAAATATTCTACTGCATTTGTTGAGCTGCAATCATCTTTATTTTGCTCTATTCATGTTGTGCTGTGCACATGCCCTCCAAACAAGGTCAGGCAACTGCATACAGTGGAGGATGCACTTCCCTCACTTCCCCAGTCCAGGTTCTCAGCTTGGGTTAGACAGATGAAATTTCACTTTAACTGTCATGAATTTATGTCTAAATCATTCATTTGTCATCTAATCTAACTTTTATGAGGAATCACTTTAAAAATTGAAATAATTCACTTGTAACTTGAATTTTTATGAAAGATTAATGTGGTTAAGGAAAAAAAAAAGTTCAAAAGATAGACTGACTCAGAACTATCTGCTTAAGATTATATAGAAACCCAATCAGTTACATTCACTGCTCAGACTGAATCTGTACCACGTTTCCCAATAACTTCCTAAGAAGGTTTTATTTAATCAAGAACGAGTTCCATGGAGCCCCAGAGGTCACAGTTTAGAAGGATTATTTGACCTAGACTTTGTATAAAGCAGATGGCTCTGCTTTATGGCAATTAGTAAGCAGGAACTGTGGTATCTGGTTATATCTTCTGATTCTCTGTTTATATGAAGCTATGTGAAACTGGAACCTCTTTGAAAGTCAAGCTGTGTGGAAACCATTTAAGACTATTTCATTTCTAATTATAGGCCTGATAAAGCCATTTTCATGCAAGAGTAGGATCAATGCAGAGACTGTCAAACTCGTGAACATCCATCCATTGGTAAGAGCTCTGACTCCTTCAAAGGCCATCACAAAGATAACCTTGACATGAGGAATGGGAATCTCACTTTAAAGAAAATGTAAACACTATCTACAAAGTTTAAGTCAATCTTTCCCTGCAGCTTCAGAGTGGCAACAAACTTGAATATTTATTAGCAAAAACAGAGTTTGAAATACTAATTTTTTTTTACTCCCTTTCATCTCCCATTCACCCACAAACACATACATTTCTCATTGCTTCAAACAGGAAACTAAATCGACCTCTTTCTGGGTTCCCACATAAGATCCAAGATGGGCTGGTTTGCCAGGGCAGTCACAAATAGAAATGGGCGTTTTTCTTCCCCTGACCTCTGGGCATGTGTGGTCAGCCCTGCCACAAGTGGCATGAGCTGCCCCTGCTCCAAAGGAGTGAAATGCTGGAGTGTCACCAGGCCTGAGCTGATGCAGTTGGACTTTGTGTGGGTTTTGTTGGTCCAGCCCCAGCACGATGCTGCTCTCTCAGTCCTGTGCTGATGGAGCTCCCACACCAGAGGGTTTCAGCTGCAGGGCTCTGAGCACAGGGAAGGAGGTGCACAGGTGCCTTTGGTGATGGTGCAAGAACATCCTGGACCAAAGTGCCAGAGCTCTGAGCACAGGACCTTCCACCCTCAACTCTGCTGCTCACAGCCTGCTGCACTCTGACAAACTTTGGGAACCAGTGAGACAGCAAAACCACTGCTGTGCACAGGGGAAAGACTTCCTTGCAACAGGAAAAAAGAAAAAAAATCTATGCCTTTATATTGCAAATCTTATTTTCCCCTCCAGAAGAAAACAAAAACAAAAGAAGCGTTAACTGCAATTTAGTGAGAATTATGTATGAAGTAAGTGGGAGGCCTCAGGAATGAAAATTGCCTTTACTCACAGGATATATAGGACATGTTTTATATCAAATGCAGATATTTTCAAGCAAACAGTAACGTTTCAAAATGTAAAGAGACAAATATTTTTTAACTCAATCATTGATTTATAATACGTTCTTGTACCATTGTATGCTTTGGAGCTGATTGCAGAAAAGAGGGTGCAACACAGACAATAAATTAACTTTTATAAAAATCACCTACACATCTAAAAGAGAACATGAAATGCACGTTTTAAATCTGAAAATGTTATGGGAAAAAGCAGCACCCTAAGAATTAAGGTGAGGACACAGATCAAGATGCTCAGCTGCTAAAAAGGAGTGGCCAAATACAGTGAAAGTTCCATGACCTACAGCAGGTCAGCACTTGCCTTTATACCTTTTTTAATAAGTAAATCTGATCAATAGATTATTTATATTGAAAAAAACAACTAAGATTAAGTCTATTCCATGAATAAGTTTTCATTTCTAAAACAGGCAGGCAGATAGGGGTTTTTTACAGGAGTTGGTTAAGAAATGGGCTCATTCAAACTATATTTTAGTTTCCTTCACAAAGATTGTGCATATGCTTTAATTATATTTCTTTGAAGAATTATAAGGTTGGAAGTCTGTAAGGTTGGAACAGACTGGAAAATTTTAAAACTATTTTAGGATAAACTGCACTCTCCATTTTACATGGCACAGCCAGAATGGAGAGGTCTTCCAGCGTATCTGTCCACATAAACATTCTTTAATTCTGATGCTAAAACTGAGCCTTTAGCAGTATTTTCAGGTGCTGTCTCTGAGTTTCAATCACCAGTGTGATAGTCTGGTAGGAAAATAAAGTCCATTTCTGCTGGCATAAGCTTCTCTGCATGTAATGAATAATAAAAGATCCAGAGTCTCTGACATAGCTTCAATAATACTTAATTCTGGATTACTGAATCAAGTTAATAGCTTTAAACTATTTTCCCTTAAACATGTTAAACCACATATTGTATTATTTTACAAAGACCAATTCATCTAAATGCTAAAGATTTTCAACCAATTAAAGCAAAATGTTCCTTAGCTTCAACTTTCCTATGCAGACTATGCACAGCTAATATGTAAGAACAAGTGACAGATTGCTCATAGTTTCTATTTTTTCCAAGCTATTTCCTTCATCTTCTCCTGAGCCAAATTTTTATTGGCTAAAATTAATGGACCCTAAAATGAACCCATCCTATTTAGCAACAAATTCCTCATGGCAATTTCAAAAACAAGTAAGATGCTAACTTCCCAGTGCATTTTATGCAAAAATATGGATTTTCACCTTTTGTTTCAGTTTGACATTCATGCTCAATATCAATTTTATTTCACCTTAGCTGTTTTATTATCAGTAGGAACTATACATTGAAAACCTCTGCATGTACAGAATTCCTTCTCTGAGTTTCAGAACTGACACTAAATAAGATGTGACATCAAACCTTACACAGTTTCTCTCTACATGTTGAATGCAGTCAGAAAAATGCACTCAAAGTAGAATGAGCTTAGAGGGAAATGTCAGCCAAAAGACTCTCTTATTTGAGACTTCAGACACCTCTTCTCATGCCAAAAATGTGGATGCTAGAAGGGTCAGGAAGAAAAAAGTCATTATTCAAACAATTCTGCACCCATTACTCATCACTCTCAGTACATCTCTAAGTGCTGCCTCCATGAGTACTCTTTTTGACACCAGAGATGGCCTTAAACACTTTGATGAACACTAAGGAATTCATCTATCAAAATACATGGCAACTGAATCAACATCACCCTGTTATCTATGATTAAAACAGCTAAAACTATCCCTGTATATAAATTTTAGAAAAGGAAGGGAGGCCATCAAACTGAGATGAGAAACCCTAGAAATAACAATTAACTCTTTTCCCAAGCCTTAAATCAGCTTTGAAAAGTGTCATTTGTCCAATTAACAGAGTTTATTTTTTTTAATTCACTTTCGCACACTCCTGGGCTCTGGCAAGGATCATCCAGACAAGCATCAAAATACTTTGAAAATATTGTATATACTTCTTGATTGGGAGCAGGACCTAAAAGAAAAATCTCAGATTTCTCTACCTAGCTCTGTAATTTCAGAGCAAGATTTTTCCATGGGGTAAGAATTCAATTGGACACAAGAATCTCAAACAAGATTTTCCAAGTCTTTCGGTGCTTCTCCTACCCAAAGTTTATTGTTCTGAATTTCCCCAAGTATTCATGCAATAGAAATGTAATAGTAATACTTCACATTTTGCAAAAACAATTTCAATCAGGGTTTAACAGACAGAAAACAGGGATAACAAATTAATTGGAAATTAAATAAAATAATAATTGGAAAGTGTTCCAATATTTCAGATTGATTTTATGCCTTATTAATAATTAACAGCAAAAGTGCTAGTTAGGTTCAGTGTAAAGAGGAGTGAATGAAACCGATTCAGTGAAAATGCCTCAAAATCATCTGTATTTCTTCCCATAAGAATTTTCTTTTACTGTCTCTTATCATAACACTGACTCAGCCCAAATTTCTGTAGACTTACTAATATCTGACAGAACATAGCCTGAGGTGATACAAGAGCAGACTGAGAGGAATTCTCTCTCTATCCACATAAGAACATCTCCAAAAGGCAAATAATATTTCCCTTGTTCCAATGAACCTGTTCATTTTGGGGAGCTGAAGAGTGAACCCTGAGAGTATGAGACACAGCCAGTTCCTACTCTCACCCATGTTCTGCACTCCAGGACTGAAATCTGTCTTTCCAGACATCCCTGAACAAAGAATGCTTCCCCACATGGCCCAGATCAACAGCAGAAAGAAATTTCTCGTGGGCCCTTGGACAATTTAACCAGTGGCTGTGCACCTGACATTCAGTCCCTGGTTATCACCTGCCCAAGGTCAGAACAGCCTCTCCAGGAGTGCGGCAGCGCTCTCAGGAACTGCAGGGAATTCGGGAAGTGGTCAGTGAGATCAGCAGGGACAGGGCACAGAAATGGCCAGAGCCCAGTGGCACAGCTCCTTCCCCAGCACCACTGCTGCTCTGCCTCGGGCTGATTGCAAGCACAAAACCTTTCCAGATGGAGAGAGAGTGGGAAATCTGCAAGGACATCACTGATCTGACAACGCTCCTGTTACTTGCTTCAGCTTCTCTCCACTCCATCAGCAGAATCTGTTCCAGTTCTCCTCCCTGGCTTTACCTCTGCCTTTCCAAGTGCAGCTCCTCGTTCTCTGCCCCCAGCAGTCCCAGGGGTGACAGGGACACAAACACTGATTGATGAGGCTCCTCCTAAGGAAGCAGGAGCAGGTAATAAAGATGGCCTTCAGATGTGATTTATGTGTGTTTGGCAATTCAGATGCACACTCACACTGCAGGGGCAGGGAGAGGGGATGCTGGTTATCCAGCAGAAGAGCTCTGGCTTAAAGCCGAGAACTGGTTAGTCAGTTCAAGTCAGAAGGAGTATGAAGCACATACAGCATCAGAACTCAATGCAGAGATGTATTTCATTGTATTTTGTGCTTGTTGAAATTAAAATATAAGGTGTTTTCAATTAACTTGGGAAAAAAACAACAAATAAAAGCAGAAATCGTTCATAATTTTAAAAGTACCACTTCTGAGAAAATTTTTGGGAAATTTACTTAGAAAACATTAACAAGACTGAAGTCCCAAACAAGATGAAGAAGCCAAAGTCTTTGTCTTTCTGCCATAAATGGAAGGTAAACCTGAACTTGGACTCAGACAGACAAAGGTAAATTCTGCAAAGACTCAGTAATAGTAAAATAATAATAACTATAATAATAATATTAATACTAATACTAATTAAATAGGAGGGTACTACACATCACTCCTTGATTGAGGTATGGCATCTTATAGGCCCCTCTGAAACACAGCCCCCAAACCAGGAGTTCTATTCTTGGTTCCCTGTTTGGTTTTCTAGGTAAAATCATTGAAGAATGTGATTAATAGCTCCAGCTGCTTTAAATGTTAGGGGTTTTTTTTGAGTAACCAAGGAGTCCCAGAAAATATGCCATTTTTTAAATAAGAGATTTGGCACCAATGAAATCTGGTCAAGTGCTGAAAAACACTTTTCCTATTTATTTATTCATGCTCATTCTGAATACACTCATTTGCTCAATTTCCTTGGCCCTTGCAGCAAAGAAGTTTTCCCAGCAACAACAGCGTTATAATGATTACTCAATGCTCAACAACACTTGCAAATATCTTAACTTGTTATTTGTAAAAATAAGAACTTTGCCCCAGATGTGGTTCTTGAAACATTACCACAATCTTGCCCAAAAGGAGATTTGCACTGTCGGTGTGGTGTGTGCAATCAAAGGATCTTGAACCTCAGAAATGGCAAATCCAAAAACTGTTCACAGCTGAGCTACTGATTCTGAGGGAGATTCTGTTTGGTGAATAAAGACTAAACCAGACAAAACTGGAAGTGATTCATGGAGCAGGAAGTTGTGTCAAAGACATTGCCAAATTATGCATGCAGTGAAGTGTCATCTTTATTTCAGTGATCTTTGCAAACCATGAGACTGGAGAATACCTGAGCCTTTAATTTTCCCTTATAGAATGAAGAAAAAATGGTACAAGCCTGAATTTCCACATCACAAATGATAATCACAGAAAGACTAAAACTAACAGGATTTGGGGGTTTTGTTGTTGTTGTTTTGGTTTTGTTTTGGTTTTTTTTACTGGCAAAATGAGACTATAGAGCCTAGAAAACAGCCCTGTCCAATCCCACATTTTAACATGTAGTACAAAAACATTTAGGGACATGAGGAAGCAGGCATGAAATTGTTTTTACCAACACTGTTTATTCCTGCCCATGTTCTTTGCTCTTCTCCTCCAGGCTGGGGTTCAAAACCACTGATGTCTTTTTTAGTTTAGCCTGTATATCCAAACAAACAGGATTTAAATAAAATAATTTTTTTTTTTTTTTAAAAAGTGGGGAGAGAAATCCACTAGGGGAATGAAGTCACTTTAGCCCCTGCACAGACACAACTCCTCTTTTTCAGCATCAGCAAATGCACCTGAATAGTAGCATTATCTAGACCTCTTTGGATATAATAAGAGATTTTCAAAGCCTCCAAAACCCAAAAGATAGTAACCGTAGCAAGACAACACCTACACAAAACCTCAAAAATGTGAGCCAAAAATATTTCTTCTCATCATTCCATTTACATCAGAAATGTGACCAGATGACTGGAAAGGATTGTGCCAATGCACATTCAGTGTCCAGTGGACAAGGCTCTGTCCTCTTCAAGGGCAGCAAAATGTCCAGTGGACACCTCCCCCATCTGAGGGACAAACAAAAGTCTGATGTTTTTATATGGAAATACAAAATAGGCTACATGTTGGAATTATTTTTGTTGAACTCCCGGTTTGCTGTGTGGTCCAATATGAAATCTGTGAAATAACTGTTTTCTGATCTCTCTCCAGAAAGAAACCCAGAGAAACATTTTCATGGCTAGGAGGAATTACCAAAAGATTTCATCATGCCTTAGTTTATGCACATATGGAAGACAAAGGATCACTTAAATCAACCCTTTCATTCAGCTAAATTTTATTGTGCCCAGCAGAAATGGGTTTTTTCCTATCTGAAAGCAATGTCACACAAACTATTTAGCTTTGGCTAAGTTGAGAAAACCCATTTTTAACTATATTTTTATATAACACATATGTCTAAACATTCTTGTTTGCTTTTAATTTTTCAGTGTAAGAGTTTTTAGCATTTCTCCGTTCTCAGCTGTGCATGATCCAGCCAAAGCCAGTCAGTCACATCTCCTGATTTGGTTGTATAGCCAAGGCAGTGGTTCCTTATGTAGTTACAGTCTGAGTGCTACCCCAGACAAGGTATATTTATGTCAATATTTAACCTGCATTTCCTCTTCACAAAAATTTTTATCAGTGTTATCCCTTAGCTTTGGGTGGAGTTACTCCTGGGTTTTTTATTGTGACACAGTCAGAGGAGAATGAGGCTTAACGCCTTCACAATTAGCTGGAACACTGTACTAAACCCACCTGGGAACAGTTTCAATGAAAGTGCAGTAAATGCATGACTTATCATGTTGGGAGAAGCACTGTATTTTGAAGGAGGCAGTGTAATGGTATCTCATGAGAGCAGTTCTTATTAATTGCAAGTTTTGTGTGGCTTGGATTTATTAAGGTTCTGAATCTAGTGCTAGTTGCTGCCATATGTGGTCTATAATTTGTGAAGCACAAATTCCCAAAGTACATTTCCCAAAGACATTCCCTCTAATCATTTGCAAATTTAACAACTTTAGCACAAAGTCATCCTTCCTAACCAGGACCAGCAACCTGACCACTGGCAAAACCAGTGTACAGACAAGAAATTATAAAAGCAGAAGTACATCTGTCTATAAAAGCAGTAACACTGATCAAGTAGATTTAGTAAGATTTTTCAACTGTTCCACACCCCTCTGTTATGGATTTTTGGATGCAGTCTGAGTGTTCTGCTTGGACAGAGGAGGTGCTTCCTAACACAGCAGTTGTCACCAGAAATGAGATGAACAGCTCTGAGGAGCTCCTGGGGAAGGCAGTGATAGCTGCCTGCATGTCAGCAACACCACCCTGAGACCTTCCAACACAAGGGCAGGAAATAAACACCTGCTGTGATGTAATTCAGAAACACTTCATGGAGCAGAAAATGATTGCAGGAGTGATGGGGTAATAATTCACCAGCAGCACAGTCCCAGGTAGCATCAGTGCTGGGAAATTCCTCGTGCCGAGAGGGATACCCACAGTGCTGACAGGCTGCTGCATGAAGCCCACACAGCCTCAGGCATGGTTCTAGGAATAAGCTGAACAAAATCCACACAGAGAAGGCTACACCCTTTAGGTTTAGCCACAGTTACTCTTTTGAAATTAGCAGAATAGACGATATCAGTTGGAAGGGACCTACAATTTGCCCAGCTGCCTGACCAAGACAGAGCTCTTCAGTGAGAGCATTGTCCAAGGGCCTCCAAAACACTGACAGGCTTAGGGCACTCACCACTTCTCCAGGAAGCCTTTTGCAGAGTTTGACCTCCCTGGCAGTAGAGAAACATTTCCTAACGCTGAGTGTAAACCTCTCCTGGTGCAGCTTTGAACCATTCCCATGTGCCCTGGGATTCCTGCGAGAATTGGTTTTTACCGTGGAGCTGACTTCTCTTCTTTGATCTCAGCTGTCTGAAGAGCACAAAGTAAGGGACAGACTCTTCTCATAACTGCTCTTTCCAACACAAGAGATTACAAAGAACAGTGATGAGGGTTGTGGTGCACAATTTCTGCCTGGCTCTGGTGGAGATCTCTCACCTAGAGCAGAGCCACAAGGCTCTGAGAAGAAGGATCAAGTTTTGCAGCATTGACTGCGCACAGCTCAGTGTAGCTTCCTTTTGATACTTCCAAATGGGAAATTATCAAACTTTTCTTCTGAAAATGTTGGTTTCCTTCTTTGTTCATTATGTGACCTGGTGGTGTTAACCAAAAGCCAGTTGTTTTCCTCACCTTTCAGTTAAAAGTAGTTTCATTTGTTCTAAAACTTCATTCTACTACATACCACACATGAATTTTTACAAGATCTATGTCAGTCTACCCCCTTCATTATATAAAATTTAATTTAATTGACTGAAATTTAACCAATTGCATTTGGTCTTTTCCAATTAAACATTTTTTTTAATATTGATGATAATTTTTTGTTACAGCACAGAGACTTCAATACTAGAATTAATATTTCATAGCAAGAGATGTTAAAAATAAAATGAATTTACTCTTTTCCTTCATAATAAAGCAGCTCTTTCCCCTAGTACAAGCTAAAGAATTTTTAACACAGGAGTTTTCATTACAGGACGGTGAAAGAAAATGTAAATGAAATGTATCACTTCAGGGTTTTCAGAGCATTTATGAGATCATGCAGGCACCTCTGCCATGTGTGTGTCTGACAACATTTCTCCTAAGTGTACTTCACCATTCTTCAGACAAGGTTACTCAGCACAGCACCTCCCAATGCTGCTCTGCAGGTTAAAGGTTTTATTCTATCGCCTCACATGACCCAGCTCTGGGCTTCCTCTGAGCTTTCATGGCCTGGTTGTAACCTCACCTTTGTTATAGGGCTGTGATTTACAGTCTCAGAAATATTATTGAACCCTAGATTCTGGCCCCATTTGGATTTCTTTCTAAAGACAAGAAAGTTTGTGTCCAGACCATGCATAAACCTCAGCAATAACACAAAACTTCTTTCCTAAAAAAAAAAAAGGTTGGGAAAAGTATTCTCAGTAAATGGAAAACATTATCCTTTTTAAGGCAGCAGTTTCTCAGTCTCCTGCACTGTAAATGTCCATTGAAAGGAAATGCAGAGAAATTTGCAGAGAAATTACTGAAATAATTAATGTCAGGCCTCCTCAATGGCCAAAGTCAAAACAGCACGAACATAACCAATAACAAATCAAATTAACACCATTTATGGTGAATAATTAAAGAAACAATGCCCCTATAACTTCCTGCTAATGGATTAAATTTCCATTACTCCTGGAGAAACCTCTGCACAGGACATCAACATCAGCGCCACTGCACTGGGAAAAGACCTTGGGAATCCCCAGTGGGAGTGGGAGCAACACACAGCAAACCCTGCAGGTAGCACAGCTCTGTAAGTGCTTTATGTGAGCCCTGCACTCCCCTCACCATGAGCAGAGCTCAGAAACTCCAGCTATTCCAGGAGGAAGCTCCAGAATGGAAATTCCACACAATCATATGTTATTAATACAGGCATGTAACTCTAAAAAAATGGCAATGCACTACACGGGTGTAATATCAATGGTCAAGCTCCTTTACTCCCTCCAAGTGGTTTCTGCCTCCATATATATTCAGTCCAGCATGTTCTTCACTGCATCAGGTGGTTCCTTTTTTGATTCTGCATTATTACGAACTCCTACATCTACGTCCTGTCACAAAGCAAATTGAAAAACGCCTTTGTTTTACTAAAAGCTACGTGAAGCATTTCTACACGAGCAGTAAATCCTTCGCCCACATTTTCTAGGTGCCTTTTTTGTATATACCCACAAGCATATATATTTCTTGGTGAGCTTGCAAAATTATAAACTGAAAAGCATTTCTTTGAAGGGAAATTTACATTTTCTTTGTAGTAAGCGAAAATAGATATGTTGATCCAGTAATATCCATAGGAAAAAAAAAAAAAGTAAAACTTAACACCAAATATGTTGAAGCTATGTCTAGGGGGAAATGAAAAGGCTTTTCTGCCCAGATTTGCTCTGGACAAGGGCATGTCTGATCTGCATGTGAAAGGAGCACTTTGCAGCCTTCACACCACTTGTCCACGCTGATGGACAGGACTTTGAGCTGGACCTGAAGGAATTTAGTTAACTAAATGCATCCCCTTGCCTCAGAGATGAAAGCCACTTCTCTTCCTCTGTCTTTCTTGTGCTGCTGTCAGAAATTCCAACACTTCTCTGTGTCAGAGATGCAAATTTTCATCAATGGGACAGCCAGGGAAAAAAGCATCAAAGTTTTCTAATTTAAATTAATAAACAAATAAACAGCACCATAAAATTCACTTACACACTTGTGAAATGGTCGGCCTGCTTTTATAACCTCCACAGAAACTGTTTTGACAAACACTGAAATACTTTTCCAATATTTTAGATACCCAGACAGACTATACTCAAAACTCGCTGAACTTCTCATTGCTGTGCTTTCTGAAGATCTCTGGTCAGACTGTGAAAAGGAAATCTTGAGGAAAAACACAGGTAAAAATCCAAAGTCCTGGCAATCACCTGACATCAACTCTCTTTGTGCCAATCACTGGTTTTTGGCTAATTTTAATATTTGCCTTTGACTTCAGTTCTAATAGTAAAAAAATTACCATGGGCCTTGTTGTACCTGGTGGAGTAGAAAGAGTCATTTCCTCAGGAAGTTTAGGATCTTAAGAGCCAAAAGAAATGAAATTAAACATGGCTATGTGTCACACTCAGGGCTTTGAATGCTCAAGATCTGAGTTCTAGTCCTGTTCTAGTCTTATTCACGAGCCCAGCCTACCTTTCTCCACTTAGAAAAAAAGAAGCCTTTCTTACAGCCTTAAACCAAAAATCATAGTAGTTTTTAGTAACTGATTTGCAAAAATCTGACATTATATGTAATTTAAAAAGGAAAATCAATTTTTCATTCCTAATACACACAAATATTTTTTCCAGAAAAATCATAATCTATGCTTGGGCAAGTACCCTAGTATGTGTACAGCTCTGTTTAAGACTCTTTGTGCAATAACAAGTTAAGCAGCAGCTCCACATTATCACTGACCAATTTCTCCTGATTTAGCAAAGAAGGAATGGATGTGGCTAAGTAGAGAAGTCCAGTCTTAGGCCTACAGCATTTTATGTTGGCATCATCTACACAATGTGGAAACAGCAAAGGGTACATGAAATCTTCTGTCTTTGAATTACAGTTGTCACTGTAATGGTTCTGGCAGAGTAACAGAACGCAATTGTTGACTCATTCCAGCACTGCTCTGTTGGCTTCAGGCTCAATAATGTAACATAAAACTGGTCTCTGCTGGTGGTACTGGCTATCACATGTTGCCCAACTGACCCTCCCAGAGGGGTGATTTTGTTGTTCTTGTTGAGATGTTTTAGTGGAGATTCCAAGAACAAGTGAATTCTCACAGAATTTTAACAGTGTTTCTCCATACCCATGTTCCCTATAAATATTACCAAAAGTATTGCAAATAAAAGAGTATTTCTAAAATACTCTTAAAACAATGGGGGTTTTTTGCACACAGCTTAGATATGTGGCATTCCAGATACTGGAAACATACATGTGTTTTATTGTTATTTCATCTGCAGCAGTGAAAAAGTAAATTTGTGAAAAGTTAATCAAATATACGACATTTACTACTCATCATCGCTTCTCTGAGATTCTGCGTTTGGTGAAGGCTACAAGGATAAGGTTCTACAGTAAAATGAAGGAGGACATCAGTCTTCCAGGAAAATAATCCATAAAATGTAGAAGAATTGCACGAGAAGGGGAATGTTTCATTGCTCTATGTCCCTCTCTGGTTTGGGTTTGCAGCCTTGTGGACAGAGATTGCACTGTTTAGATAACTACAGCCTGCAGTTGTCTTCCAAACCCTCCTCACACTGACTCTGACCTGCAGCCAGAGGTCCCAAAACACATCTCCAGAAACTGTATGGTCAGGGCATTAACTTCAACATCACCGTCCTTATCCATAGGGTCAGAGGTCTGTTCCTTTTACTTGCGAGCAACCAGCATGTTGTGGTGATAATCCATAGTAAAGCTCTCTTAATTAAAAGATGTAGTGGAGAAAGAGAGAGATGTCAAATAAAACAGAGCAGCAGCATCAGAGCTGGGCTGAGGCTGCTGGCTTACAGGGTTGCCTCTTCTCCCTCCCACTACAGCACAAAAATGATTTGCAAACAATTATTTCTCATAATCAGTCTCAAAGATCCCTTCTTACCTTTGTCTCCTGCCTATTTTTTCCTTATATGAATTCTCTCTTTAAAAATACTTAAATGAATCCATTGCTTAAAAATTCAATGATTTGAATGCCAGGTGGAGCAAATAAATTTTTTAAACTATATTAATCTTTTTTCATATCACTTTAAAGCATTTCTCATGTACTCCTTTATATTCCTGTTTTAAATGGCTCAACAGGGGAGTAGAATCATGACTCAGTGGGCCAAGCACATCACAAATACTGGAAAAAGCAGGCTTGACATACTTTAACACCTTTATGTATGCCACACGAGGTTTGTTTAAAAAATTTTAAATTCTTCTTTTGTGAAATTTCTTATCTCATCTCAAATTGTATTACTAAGGTCTAGAAAACTTTTTTCAAAGGAAGCAGTTAAAAAAAATTAAAGACTTCCATAGTAGTTAAAAAAAAAAAATTAAAAATCTAAAATTTTAAATTTAAACTTAAAAATTTAAAAATTTAAAAATTTAAACTCTCCCATATTAAAAGTGGATGAATAATGTGATTTTTTTACAAGCAGCTAGAGCTGCCAAATTTATAATACAGAACTACAAAATTGAGTGTTATTATTGAAAACGCTATCCAACTCTAATATGGACTAATTTAAAGAGGAAATTTATCTTTACACTTTTTATGTAGAAGATAAGGCAGGAGTTTTGAAGGTCCTTTACATCCATTTGAGATGTGGCATTCAAAACAACAAATCTATGCCTTCTTTTACGATACGAACTATCACGTGTTCTCTCACTGTACCTGGAGAATTCAGCACTTCTACTTACTCAGGTTTTGTTGGGTTTTTTTTTAGTTTATGTTCTGACACCAGAAAATTTCAGTGTAACCCCTCTCTGGACTTAAGAAGACAGCAACCATCAACAGACAACGCAGACAGAGCTGTCTGGCCCTCAAAAATCAATCAGAAAGAACATCCAGATCTTTTTTCAACCTTTGAAAGTTTTAGATTTCAAATTGCACTTAGTTTAATTGATCCTTCTGACTGGCCCCATACCTGGATGGAGCTGTGCCAGAAGAACTGCTACTGTGGCAGCCAAGCAACAGCATTCCACGTGCTTACAGTAAAATATAATATTCTTCAGTTTCTTTTGCTCCAGTTGTGTAGACATCAAGGCCTGATTGCAAAACCATCCCAACTGAGGTGATTGTTTTTCATTGACTCCAGAGGCCTTTAACTCAAACCCTAATCTATTAATTCAAACCACACACATGACCCCTGCCCTCCAGGAAATTGAACTCATAAGATAATGTAAAAAAAAAAAAAAAAAAGACCAAAAAAAACCAAGCAAACCAAACCCCCCAAAAAGCCAATAACAAAACAAAATAAAAGCAAATCAACCAACAAACAAAACACAAAAACAAAAGACCTCAATCCAATCCAAATCTGAAATATCAGTTCCAGTGCTTGAATTTGGAATTGGGACTGTTGCCCCCAACAGAAGTTCACTTTCAGCAAAAGCTGTGATGTAATACAGTCTACTGCCCTAAGATTTTTGTTGTAGTTCCTCTGGGAGGACATCTCAAACTTGACTGACATTTTCTGTTTTGTTGGATTACCTAATGATAACGAATTTAGTGTAGAAAGATTCAATTTAAACATTCAGGATGCTGATGAAGCTAAATCAAACAAGCTACACAAACAGAGAGTCATCTTATTTAACTCTCACCCAGCCCAGAGCACACCCCAGTGGTTCATTAAGTCTGTTATTTATTGATCATGGAGAATAACCAAAACCAGTAATTTTCAATTTTACCTCTTATAAAACTTAAACACAAGACTTCTAAACTGTCTGGGTCCAAGTCATTCTAAGCACATTTCAGGGGAAAAGACATCTGCCATAATCAGTCACTCTGTACACAGGGGTTTTAGGCCATTGCAATTAGCTGAGGAAGAGACACTTCTAATAGCTTAAATCCAAAAGCACTCAGAACTTGCAATCACACAAAAAATACATATAGAACACACAAAAAATGCCTTCATCTGACTTCAAAAAAACAAAACACCAAAACTCCCTTTGAAATTTCCCATTACAATAAACTTTCTAGCTAGCTATATGTAAGGAAAGTGGCCCAGCAACTGCATCGTTCAATGAATTCAGCACTCATGGCAATAATACCAGGTAACAGATACAACAGGAACATACAGAGTATTTCCCTTCAGAGATTGCTGCTTTTCAGCAAATAATACATGAAATTATAATGAAGGACGAGCACTGGAAGACCTAAAAAGCTTTTGTTTTAGTGTGAGACTAATCTACACAGGTTAAGTTGACATTCAAATATATATATGTAGTCAGCTTTGCCAGCTTTGATTCTTCACAATTCAAGCACCTCACAGGTCAGGTGAGAAGCAGTTTGCTCTGGCTGGCTTGGTCTCCATCAGGCAAACCCCTCACCTGTCACCAGGGCACCAATCTAATGCCAAACCACAAGTTAGAACAGCTAAAGTAATACTGAGAAATAATTTGGTAGATCTGACCAAGCCTGGTATTTTACTGATCCAATGTCCGTCTGTTTCTGGAACAAGAGCCAGTCAGTATTACATTTTACAAAATAAAAAGATTGCCACAATTATCTTTAAACAGATAATGCAAAAAATATGTTTTTTCTATATATTTTGGGTCTTCAGCTCCTACACTCAGGTCTTCAGCTCAGTGCTACAATCAGTGTTACTGACCTCAGCCCAACACTGCCTTATCCCAGCTGAAAATCTGGCTCACAAAGTGATGTCTGAAACAGATTCTGAGAATGAGAGTCATTGTTCCTGCTCTAGAGTGTAGAAAGGCTATCTCATTTCCAAGAATAGCAGCCTCCAGTCTCAAATACAGTAACTGGGAAATTTGTGGCCACACAGTTCTGGTAACTGCATACACCTGGGATGTTGTCATTTTGGATGGATGATGTATTCAATGCAGATCAGCAGATTTTTGAAAAGTAAAATCATATCAAGTTGCTCTGTGCAGTAACTCCAATAAAAAAGGAAGAAATTACAAAAAAAAAAAAAAAAAGGTATAAATAAGAGGCTGGCAAAAGAAACAGAGCATCTCACAGTAGAAGATACAGAGCTCAACCACATGTCTTGGACTTGCAGCTGCTCAGAAACCAGAAATGCCATAAAGAAGCCACGAAATCCCAACAACTATTTATACAGATAGTTCTTAATTTACACATTCCCCAGAATTTTTCACAAAATTAATGACCTGAAATCAGGTTAGAAATCCAATAATTCTGAGTTCAGTTTATTAATTAGAAGCAGCAAGAGAAGCAGCTGCTAGCAGGACTGTGCTGAACAGGAAGGAACACTGCTCAGAACACCTTTCCTGTACCACTGCAGGCTGGTTTTACCTGGCAGTCTTTGGCCTATTAAATAATAAACATCACAAGAAGGTACAATCTCACTTATCTTTCATCAGACCCATCAGGTGAACATATTTATCACCCAAAGTGCCTTCATTCCTTAATTTAATGCTTACTCACTTCCCTGACAATGGCCAGAAGAGAGTATCCATTTGGAAGAACAGACTCAAACCATGCTGCATTTCAAAATGAAACTTGTCCTGCCCTCAAACATTCATCTCATTCATCTTAATAAAGCATCCATCTCTATTTATCTTAGAGGTTTCATAATTATTGTCTGATCTGGATTAATTTAAAGGGAAAGAAGTTACAAATGAGGTTAACTGTGATAAGGCCAATCAATCTTTTGACGTTGTGGTAACGCAATCTCATTAAGAAATAAAACATCCCCCTTTATGCTCTTGTGCCTCCCTTTTTCTGTTTGAACATGGGAGCCTTGGTGCCATGTTTTACCTTGATTTCCCTGTCCCACAGATCGTTTCAGCTCTCAGTCTGGGGATTCTCTGCAGTGGGCTCAGGGTGAGGATAGAGTTGGGGGTGTGAAGGCTGAATGTCTCACTCTCTAAATGAAATGTGAATTATAAGAGCAACTTCTATTTCACTGCTTTGAATCAAAAGAGGGAGGCATCTCCCACATCAGTGGAGCCTCTGTCATAAGCCCTTCACTGAAAACAGCACAGACAGATGGGTGAGGAAGCAAAAGAAGAGGGAAGTCATTTAGGGGGGGTGAAGGCTCCTCTCCTGGCATAGCCTCAAGCCCAGGGAGTGAAACACAATTTCCCTTCCAGTGGAGTCTGCTAGTGACACTCAGCACTCCAGCGAGTGCACAGATCTGCAGGTCAGCACTACCTGGACAAGAGGGAAAATCCTGTTGGCAAAACAATTTCACTGGCTGCGCTGGGGAGCTGCAAACAAACCATTGCCCTAAAAAAAGCCTAACATCAACAAACAACAATGGACCCAAAGCAAAAGTCCATACTCAGAGACGCTGCCAATTACAGTCTTGCTGTCATAAACAAGAAATTAGGTGTTAGGAACTGAGCATTAACTGGGAAAAATGCTTAAGCCTCTTTTATGTATTTTCACTTTATAATAATAATTTTGGTACCAATAGTAAAAGTTATCATGAGGATGAAGATTATTCAGCTGCTCAGGTACAAAGATCTGTTTGGCAAGGAGAAGCTTTAAAGGCAGAGAATCTCTTGATGTATAAGCCTTGAATAATGTTACTTGTATTTTTAATAACTCCTCACTCATCCTTTTATGGCACAGAACATCACTCATCCTCCTATATCACAGAATATGTGAAACATTTGAGGAGATTCTTGAAAATAATAAGTACCCAGGTGTGGAATGGGGTAGGCAGGAAAAAAAAGAAAAAAAAAAAAGGAAAAAAAAAAAAAAGAAAAAAAAAAAGCAAGGAGAAAGGAAGACAGTTTTGTTCAGACTTAACTGGACCATACAGCAGTGAAGACTTTATAGGCACACAATCTTTAGCTCTGTTTAACTCAAAAGGTGGCATCAGCTCTTATCCTTGTTGGTTTGATCCCAATTATATGACCTATGGCATACAGGAACTTTCCTTTTTTTTCCCCTAATAACTTAAAGGTAATAAGGTGAAACTAATCAATGAAACCATAAAGCCATATGGTATTGTGATCTTGAATGGTAAGTTTATACTCTGAGAATCTGCAAATTAGCTGTGAAAATAAAATTTTAAAAAAACAAAACACCACAATTAAAAATAGATCAAGCAGAGATAAAAGCCTTGGAACACATTGTAAAAATTACAGATCCCCAGACCCATTAAAGTGAATGAGAAGCAAATGACAATGTGACTGGCTAGCAACTTTATCAAATTCAGTAAAAAGTCCATTTCTTTCATTATCCAAACAAGGGTCTGCAATCACGAGCACCCCACAATGTCATATGTTATCTAGAAAGCCATACTGTGTCACCAGCTGATAAACATCATCAGGAGTCCAGTTTCCATCTCAAGGGAAACTTCTGGGACTATCTCTGGTTCATGACTGGGTCAGGTCACTAAAAGTTTTTGCTGACCTGAACCTGATCCAAACCAAAGAATTGAAATTCCTGACCTGCTCACCCCAAGGAACAACTCTAATGAAAAACTGATACAGAATCATACAGTAAAGCAGGAGCGTGATTGGAAAGCAGCATCTGTCTGAGACAGCTTCAGCAGAGCACCTGTCTCTTTTTATCAGGACATCCCCTGGATCACCACAGTCAAGACTCAAAGTGAGTCCTGTTGTTGGGAAGCTATTCTGCTCATTTTATTGAGCCAGTCTAACTAAAGAATGAGAAACTGAAGTGCATGTTCTATATATTCATGGTAATTTGTTTGTAAAACTTCTCTTCCTTAGTGTTCCTCCTTGAAATCAGTTCTTAAAGCAACATGAAACCGCTTACAAAATAGTGCTGTTATTTTTCATTAAAATAGAGAGTGAACAAACTAGATTTCTGGCAAATTCTAGCTCTATGTATGATTTTCCCAGGGCAGTCCTGCAACTTGGCATGCTGGCTGCTTCAACAGCTCTGTACTGTCAGTAAGAACTTACTGAAATGCACTTTAACCTCATAGAGACTTAGACACTGCACCAAAACGTGTAAATAGTAAACAGTAGTCAGCTTTAAAAACAGCACAGGAAAAATGACTCCAGGGGAAATGACACTGGAGCATCCATAAACAATTCAGTCATTGTCATACTGAAGAGGCTTCAAATATTGATTATGGGTAACATTTCTGTGGGTTTTGTCCCAAACTGGGAAACAAATAGGTGCATAGAGCACACACCCTCCTGAGCCTGAGCTGCAACAACTGCTGCACATCACAAAAGCACAATCTGGAAATAACAATTCTGTCCTCCTCTCTGCAGCTTCAAGGCATCTCCCCACTTCATCATGAGTTTCAGCTAGCTACTGGATACTAAATAAAATATTAATAACCTAACTACATAACTGGATAAATCAGGAGTTGAACAACAGAGATCCACAGTGGTCCCTTCCAACCTTACAAAATCTGTGGTTCCATGACCCACCTTCGTTGCTGATCTTGATGCAAAACTGTAAAATTACTAACACAACACAAATGTAACGTGACATAAATGTATGAAATATATAAAATTCACAATGTGGTTTTATGTAAAATCCAGTATTTAATGTTACATAAGGTTTTTCTCTTTTTTAAGGTGCATTCTCCCAATGACACAGAGTAGGGAAGGCAGGGAGCAGCCATTCCCAGGAGGTTTATTTAAACACTTACTTGGTGACAGCATGCAAGGCCCCCCCTGCTTTACAAATACAACTTCACCTGTGCAACAGTAAGAAATATCCTGCATCAGCAAGATTTGTTGAAATTTGTCATCCTCTGCTTTTATCATCCTTTGTGATGTGATCTCCAGTTAAATTTGAGCTTTTCCTGTTAAATATTGCTCTCCTTTCAGTTTAGAAGTTTGTCTGTGTTCCTTAATTGGCCATATCTAAGCTGCTTCTTCCCAGGAACCATTCCAATAACTGATGAGAATTGGCTTTCAAGTAGCTTGAGAACGTGTATTTATGACTCTGTGATCATTAGATTCATTTTCTAAGGTCTGTCATACCAGGAACAGTGAAACAACACCTCTGGAATGTTTGGTATTAATAATTTGCTAACAATTTAACATAGCTTTCCTTAGGGAAAGTTCCAAAATGTACTTATAGCAGTAATATTTTTACTTAGTGCAAAGGCATGTGAGCAGCCTAAAATTTGGCATGGTTATTTAGCATATGCAACACATATAAGTATAAAAAAATACATAAAACTCACTCATAACTTGATATCAAAATACTTTTACTGGCTCTTCAACAGACACAGTCCTCAAAAATTCACCATCGTGTGATGAATCTGAGTTCTCCTTTCATTTCCAGCAGCAAGTCAGTGTTAATTTACTCATGGTTTTATCCATCATTCACATCCAGATCCATATTATTACTCACGAATTTAATTCATTCTGGGGTTCATTTCGCTGAAAGTTTTAAGAGCAGCCCACCTGCCTATAACACATATAATTTTTGGGGAGTGGTTTTAGATTTGGAATTATACAAAAAACGGCTCAAAAGATGTTACTACAAAGAGCACTGTGCAGATTGTATTTATCTGCATGACATTCTCATCCTAGAATTTTGGAGGGCTTTGGAAGGTTCAGGTAGTGAAGTCTGAGCAAAATCTATATTTTAGGCTACAAAAGCAGACAGAAAACTACAGCACAGAGAACAACATTTGCTATAAAGAAAACTAGAAAAGAATGATTTTTTTTTTTTCAATTTTTTTGTAGAGGGAAAAACCACAGCCGAATTTTCCTCGGTTTAATTGTTAGGGTAGATTTTGGAAGAAGAAAATTGGATAACACACTGTCAAGGCTTGGCAAATGAAAGGAAAAGAACAGTCCTAGCCATAATAGAAGTGAAAGCAGTGGAATGGAGAAAGGAAAATAAAGTTCTTACAGTATCAACCATTTTTTTCTTTCTTAGTAGTTAGGAAGTAATTAGCAAAACTGTAAACTCAAGAATGTCAGGAGATTACAGCTTTGTAGGAAGAGTGAAGTAATTTAGGTTCTCATCCTGGCTCTGACCTTCAGTTCTCCTGTACTTTAATTGTCCCTGTGAACAGTTTTGCAGTGGCAGCACTGTGCTGTGCTTTGTGGTATTGCTGCTTGAGAAAGCCTTCCAGCTTCTCAGGAGGAGGAGAAAAAAATAATTGAAATGGGGAAAAAAAACCCCACAAATATTGTGAGACTACAGGAGGGGAAGCCAATCTAATAAACAATTTTTAAAAACCCAACAACAACAACAACCACCAATCCCCCCCAAAAAAAATCTCGTATATGTCTATTGTTAGTTCTTGCCATCAACTTATATTGACATAGATTTGTATCACATTGCCTTGGGAAACAGTTCTTAAGGCTATCTCTGCTTTTTCTGGCAAATAAATTTAGAGAGTTTACATTCACTGCTATAATTAATAGTCAGGAAAACAGCAACTGATTTTATAAAGCAAAGATTTTGTATATTTTAACAATATTTTAAAAATATATAAAAGAGACAGAAAAAATAACTGCTTTCAGTTTAAATTCTTGCTTCATTTGATTCAACTGCTAGACATACTTCTCAGTGAAAGAATACCAGTGGAATGAAAATGCTTCTTGAACTAAAATTCTTCTAGAAAAATGTATATTATTATAGAATTCAGCTCCCCCATCAAAAAGATGATGAATGACACTCTGAATAACAAAATCAAGTATGTTTGTTTGGCCACTTAGTTCAGTGGACACATGACAAATTCTGCCTCTCCACACTGGAAGACACTGCCAATATTTTAAATCCCAGATTCCTTCTGTCAGAATATCCTCTGCTTTATGAAACATGACTGCAATAATTAGAAAAACATCTGTGGTAGTCTCTTCAGACTGAGGGAGTCATCCCCTGAATTCACTGACTTGACTGCCTGCTGATTATTATGTTAAGAGTAGTTAAATAAACTTTGATTTAAAATACCACTCTTATTCAAGTGGTCTAACAAACACTGAACTGATACTCAGCAGTGAAGAGCAATGATCTTTAAAGTCAAGTTTAAGACTCAATGATAATTACCTTTTATGCTGCTTTTTTTATAAGAACTGAAAAAAAAAAGCTTTAAGGTAAAATATTTTTACCTTCTAGTCCTTAAGTCTTGGAATTCACCACAGACAGGCAATATACTGGAAAACACTGCAGCATAGTGTTAATAGCAGGTATTAAAATCCTTATGAGGCCACTGCTTTAACCCTTTTATTTTTAATGAATAGCAATTAAAAGACCATGAGATCACATGAAAAATACTTGCTCATAACCCCTCTGGAGGCAGAAGGAATCAGACTCAAGATTTGCTTCACACGTCAGCATGAAATGCATGAGTATGAATCATTTAAATGTTTATTTACCACATCAGGATACCTCTTCCCTTTCCTTCAAAGCAATGGGGAAATATCTCACCTCTCTCAGCTCCAGTTGTACAACTCACTTGTGGAAGAAGCAGTCATTTGTGCTCACACCTGACCCCTTCCATGATTTCTCCAATGCATCTCTTTCTCTATTGTTTTACTCTTATAAACCTGAATCCACAACTGAACTCAGAAACAATTATTAAGGAATTAACAGGACAGTTTTACCCTTGCTACCCAAACTCTCTACCTACAAGTCTTAACTCTTGCAGTTACAGTCCTCACCAAAAGCAATGGAACAGCTGGAAAACAAAAGGTGCCCCTTACCACCATCCCAATCTGCAGATACACCAAGTTTTTCCATCCCAGAACTTTTCCTTGAACAGTTCAGCACATCACTAATTGAAAGTAAATAAAGGTTTTAATGATTCAAGCCTGTATAAACCTTTTCCAATTCAAAAGCTAGAAGTCTCTTAAGGATAAAAAAAACACTTGCATAAAATCACTGCAGCAGAGCACAATCAATCCCTCTCTCTCCATTTGTTTGCTTTAGCACTTTACAAGGTTCCCTCAATTCTCAGGTCCAGATCAATCATTTGTTAAAGAAAGAAATGAACAGGCTTGGATGCCCCAGCAGAATACTGATAAGAAACCGTGTCAGCTCATTTTAACTGAGGACAAGGACCAACTTAGAGATTTTTTTTCTCCTTCTCATCCTTGGTAGAAGACTTTAGAAAAATCTATCACCAATGTGAACAAGACTGAAGAAAAGACAGAAATGTTTCCTAGCAACTCATTTATGCTTCTTATGTGACTTTTATTGAATATTTCTGCTTTGAATGAATTTGTTGGATTGTCATATGCAGTTGACAACATCATTTTCTTTTAACCTATCTTCAGGATTATTGGTCAAACATTTATTCAGGACTACACCATTGCAAACCTTCTGATTTAGCTTAACCAGGTCAAGGAATGCATGAGGGACATACAAGTTCATCACAAGCAAAGGACTTAAGTAAAAACAGAATTAAGAAAGAGCAACTTACTTGGATTGCAGTTGCTTTTAGTGCTGAGAATAAAGGACAAGCATACTCTGAGTTACAAGAGCTGTAAATAAGCACAGGTTTTTCATCACTACAGTAAGGGGAGAAAATGTTATTCCCATGATTAAATATCTTAATTGCTTTCATTTACATTAATTTCCTTTATGCCAATGACCTCACTTTGACATCTGCACCCAGAAACACCCCAGTGCCATCAGTGGCTCTCCAGCAGTCACAAAACACTGCTTTCAGCCACATTTACAGATCAGCTACAAAAAACATGCACAAGGGAACAACACTATAAATAGAGTTGGGAGCCTGATGGTGGGGTCAAATACTATCTGACTGGGACTGTGTGAAAGGGGTTTTCACTCTGCAATTGATAAAGGGAATTATCTAGGAAATGGTGCAATGCACACTGAAAGTCACTGAAATTACATCCAGGGGCAATGCTTAAAACAAAGCTTTGCTGGTATCACTCTGCTCTTTCTGGCACACATTGCTCAATGCCTTATCTCCATTCACTCCTTGCCACTACAATTTATTGCCCCAGTCAAAGGTAACAAAATACCTTGGCTTTCCACTGGAATTTAATGAATGTTTCTCCAGCCTCTCCCAATGAAGCTACATGGCAGTTTCACTGGAACACTTATTGATATGCACTAATTCTCTCCCACATTACAAAGACAAGCCAGTCATATGCATTTGGAGGAAGATGTACTATTTTCAGACATGCCAAGTGACTGACTGTGATTCTACTTGAGGACACCAGAATGACATAAGAAACAGTATTTCTACCAGTTAACAAATCCCCCTAGGTCCTGGTTTCCCAGCAAATGTTCTTTTTCTGATCACAGGGGATGACAATTTAACCTTCCCTGAAAAAAACAGCCGAAGAAAACAGGCAGGGGGTATCATACAGAGACAAGTTCCTTGCCTGCTTCTACCAACATTCTTATTCCTGTCTCTGCAGCAGTGAGGGCTCACAGAGTGCTGTTATTCAGGAGCTGCATCTCTGAGCCTTATCTCTGCAAAGTGACATCTGTGCTCCACAGAGACATCTTTACTTTTGCTCAGTCTTCTCCCAAGCAGTGACTTCTCACACACAGCAGTGACTCAGCCACACTCCAGCTCTCTGCCCTCACATGGTGAACATGACCTGGCTCAGCTTCTCAGAATCCATAAGGAACACTCCAGGTAAAATCTCATTCTATATACAATGCATACATGCAGAGTACACTGCAAATGTCTGACATGCTAAATACTGCTTCATTGGTTCGTTGTTTAAGTAGCCTGATGTTTCACTCTAGGTATTAGGTTAGAGTCTTCTTAAGAGAGCCTTCCTAAATTAACTGAATCTAGCTTCATTTTGTATCAGCATGTAGCAGCTGCAGGAAAGACAGCCTCCGATCACTTTAAGCTGTTTTCCATAGCCTGACCTTCCTTTTCTTCCTTCCTCCCTTCTTTTTCCAACCTCATTCAATTTTTCTGACAGCTCTGTATCGCTTCCTTAAGATTGGTTTTATTTTACGGTATTAAAAGTATTAAATTGTAAATGTAGAAAAAAAATATCATTTGTTCTATGCACATACACACAGAGTCACCACCTGTACATCAAAAGTGTGTGAGAAATGGAAAGAGAACTGGCTCTGGGACCTCAGCAAGAGCAATAAAGAGCTGCAAGGGCTTTCCACCTCACTGAGCTCCTGGTGCTGAAGCTAATACCTCCTGGCTGAGTTATGGGCACAAGCAGATGGGCTGAACCTGTGTCTCATCCAAAGAAAACCAAAAGACAACCTCTGCACTAGAAGGCACAGCTTCTGAGCCATGGGAGTTAAGGTTTCTGCCCCTTTGAATTTAAGGCTGAATGAACAATCTCCAAATCTCTATTCGTCTCAACTACACCCATGCATTGCCAGCAGTGCAGGACACAGATCCACAGAATTCCCATTAATGTGCACTTTTGATCATTCATAGCTTCTTTCCTGCTTCCTCAAACTTAAGCACAGGGAATCTAAACTTCTGGGTGGAAAACAAACACATGAACTCAATGCATTTGAAGTGCTGCTACCCGTTTAGCAGATTTAAATAATTTTTTGTTTGTTTGTTTTCTTTTTAAAGGCAAGGCTCAACAAGGATTGAATGAGTGACATGGAAACATTTTAATCACTGAAATTTTGATGCTGGGGCAAGAGGATAGATTGAAGATATTGGAAAGTACATATGTACATTATATATGTATGTATAAACACATGCATGTATACTGGGTTTTTCTGTGCTATCACTGTATTCACAGATTTACACTTAGCTCATTTATGAGTAAGTTTTGGCCACCAATGACTGATGGAATGAGATCAATGCACTTTGCATCTCGAGAGTTCAGTAGAGGAAACTGAGCTTGTCATGCACTTGGGGCTTTCAGAGACAGCTTCAGTGCATCAAAGCCTCTGCAGCCCTTTTTGTCCAAAATTATGGTTTCTTTGTTGAAATGAAGATCAGTGGATCTTTAGAACAGATGTTTTCTCATGCAAACAGAAACCAAGGCATTATCCAGCCACCTGCTTTTGTTAGATAAATGGACATGTAGGCTTAAAAACTTGTACTAGTTCTGGACCCTCTGTCTCTCAAAAATGTTGTTTTACTCCAAGTGTTGCTGACTACATGTCCTGAAGGTTACAGTCTCAAAGCCAAGAAACAAGGACAACCTTCATGATTGAATATTTTTCAGCCAGCTTTACAAGCAGTGCATTTGTGCCTCAGTGCAGCTTTACTGGACATTATCCAGACAAGTCAGTTCTTTCTCCAAGGTTATAGGTAATAACAAGGAACTACCTATAAATCAACCAGATGAGCTTTAAGAAATTTAAAGCAAACAAATTGATGAGTTGTGTCAGCAGTGATCTTATTGGTTCAGATAATACTCTTTTCCCAGACTCCTTATTTCCTGTCATGAGAAAAGCACTGTATATTCAGTATATAACAACTGAGGCTGCTACACTGCCCTTTCCTTTTCCATTTTCACAGAGACTTATAAGATTAATGAGGGGGGGGGGGGAAGAAAAAAAAAAACAGTAGAGCTTAGACAATGTGAACAAGTCAAACACATTCAGTATATTCCTCTCTTACTGTCAGACAAAGCTACTGAAAATCTGGCAGCTGACTTTCAGAGCCAAATTACAATGAATCAAAAAAAAAAAAAACCAACTTTATCCTGGTAATGGACGTTAATTGACAGGACAGCTAATTTAATGGAAACTACTGGCCTATAAAAGTATGCAGAGAAGCAAGACCAAACTTAGCCTAGCTAAAGAGCATTAGCAGTGTTACGATTTTTGGATTTTCCTAGTCTGAGATCACGTGCACATTCACCTACTTAGGAATGGTCATTTTTGATTGTAACCTACACTATACTGACAAAGATGAGCTTAATTCTCTGTATTTCATCCATTTCAACGTTTGTTTAGCTTTTCAGTCACTATAAACATTCTTTTATTTGACTTAAAGATATTATACAACTATGAAGCTGCATTTATCAGTTTTTCCAGCAAAGACAGACTTAGATACTCAAATCTAGAAAAGTGGAGTTGAAATGGGAAACATTAATTTATCTTATTAAATAATATATACATCTGTGATAGGGTGGAGAGAGACAAGAATAAGAGCTCTGTACACAACCATAACAGAAGAGCAACAGTTACTCATTCCTTGAAACAGTGCCTCGACAAATAATAACAAAGCTACAAAGCTTAAAACCACCAGCAGAGGTCAGGGAACATAGAAACCCAAAGCTTTCCTTAGTTTCCACTCCACATTTCCCTTTCATGGATTATTCTCACCATTTCTGCTCCGTTTCTCTCTGCTCCTGTCAGCAGCAGTTTCAGTGCTCTGCAGTAACAAGAGCTCTGTTAATTGTCCTCCAGTGCCTGCCTGTTCAGCATTGCTGCCCCTTGATTGGTGCCCCCCAGTGTTGTACCCTCGAAGCAATTAGCCAGTCTGCTAATTTCACTTTCCTCTGAGGAATGTGCTTTATGGAGGAGAATCACTGACTCCTACCACACAAGATGTGGCAGCTTTGCTGCATCCCAAACCAGCATCACCAGCTGCTCCACCAGTTCTGTGCTGCTCAATGTGAAGAGATATTAAGAGCTGGTATAAAGGGCTGCCAAAGCAATTTGGACCAAGCCCAGTTTTCAGGCCTTAACATTTCCTGCAAATATCTTCTCTTTCTGAAAATCTGAAAGTCCAGATTTTGGGCTGCTCTAGCTTCTGCTTTGCTACAGAGAACTGCATGTGCTGCTTGGAAACTGGGGTGGTGAGACTCAAAAAGGGATGTGGATGACAGCACCAGATACGGTGGGAGAATTGACCAGGATATCACTTCTCTCATGGACTCGAGTTCTGGATATCCTGAGCTGTTAACAGAAAAAAAAGGGGATTAACTACACCTAATCTTTGGTCTGTCACCACCCCATTCATAACACATCTGGAAGATATTTTCTCCAAGAAGACACTAAACACAGAGCACACCAACACTGTGGAAGACCCCACTGGTGTTTCCCCTCAGTAAGTGCCAATTCATCAACACTGAAGCGAGCAGAAACAAACCAACTGAGAATACATAACACACACTCCTTCCTTTGATGTTGCAAGCATAGGTTAAAGACTAGTCCAGCCAAATTACATGCATGTGAGAAAACTATTTAAATTCAATTTTTCCTACTTAAAATGTCTAAAAAAATTACTGACTTCTTCATTAGGAGATTTCTTAACTATGCTAATGAGCATAACTACATGAAAGATTTAGGTAAATGTTAAAAATTAGCCACGTATTTTAATGCACTGTATCATGGATTTCAGAGCGAATCAAATACTCCCATGAGACAGGAAGGTGACACATTTCTTGTTTTACTATACTCCTTGTTAACAATTCAATATACTATGTATAACAAAACACTTAGATCTAGAGCTTTCAGACCAACATTAACACACTTTTCCAGAACATAAAAATGTTGCCAGTAGCAAGGAATGTCCTTTGTCAGTAAAGTCTCTACATAGAAAAAAATCCCAGTCTTTTAACTAGAATATTTTATTACTTCAGTTGGTACAGATCCATTTCAAATACCAAAAGTAGAAGAGAGCATCTTTAGAGGGATAAGTCTCTGCAATGAATGAGACCACATCTAGATCCCCACGACAAATAAACTGCTATAACAGTCAAGCACAACAAATGAAGTCATCTGTCATATGGAACTGCTTTGCACCTCCCCAGAAGAGAGATCAACAACACAACTGCTGAAACCATAGCGCACTACAAGTCTAGGAGATCTCCAAACATAAGGAACAACTCAGAGAAGAAATAGAAATACACAAAGAAAGAGAAAGAAAAACAAATAATCTGAGTTTCTGAGCACATGACCTTAGCCAGCCCTGCAATAGAATCCCAGAAACACCAACAGTTTGATTCAAATTCCACTGGAGTCAATGGAGAAGCTTCCTTTGGCTTCAATACTTTAGACTTGTAATGAATTTTCTGCTCCCCAAGGTTTGTGTCACTCCTAAGCACTAATTTTGAGAACACTTGTCCAAGACCCAGAAGCTAGACAAGTTAAACAAAAAAGTACAGTTGTAAGACAGTAGGAATTCATGCTCTGGGTTTCACAAGTCATCTCCTTGTGTAACTTCTCACACAACATAAGCCACATCTAGAAAAGTCTGAGAAAGCCCTCACAGAATTTCAAACTCCTTCCAACCCTGTTTTTCAGCTGATGCCACTATGGTTTGCAAAAAGTGATTGAAAGTGCCCAGGCACAGACATTTGCATACACCACCTCAGGCAACAGCAGCTGGTGAGCGTTTCAGTCACACTGCTGATTTCTATTTTAAAAAATCTGACAGCAAAGGGGTTTGTTATACATTTATTTAATCAATCAATAGTGGGCATTCAGATACTGAAGCTGTCAAACAGAAGACATAAATAGAAGTGTAACTGCACTTCATTATAAGGTCTCATCAGACTTATTGATGCTATTTGAATGAGTGAATGCACTTCCCTCAGTATCCTGGTAACAGCAGCTCGAAAATATATTCTTTAATTTGAGATACGCTTTTCCCACACAGAAAAGATTTCACCTTGGAAGAAGGTAATGAACTTAAAAATAGATTCTTGTCATACTGTTTAAGAAAGGTACAGTAAGCTCTTAGGTGTTTACAACATTTTAGAGTCTGGATGCTGTTACAGTTACAGTATCTCCATCACAATGGGGGACTCATCCTCACCCTGAAAGCTCTGTCTGGGATTGCACAATGTGTTCAGTAGATCCAATACAACTACACACAGACACTGGTACATTTTGAGGATTTAGCAACTACTCTTGAAAAAATATCTGAAGTGGTCTGGAACTTTCTGTAGCAATGGGGAACAAAGCGACACAAACCTCCTTACGCATCTGAAGAAGATCCCTTAACTGCAGAAATCACCCCCTTTTTATACCTTTAATCTCCGCTGGACATAACTGAAACCAAAACAAGGCCTAACAGAACTGAACAGAAGAAGGGCACCCATTGGCTGGCTCTGCTGCAGCACTGCTGTCCACACGTCCCATCGCCCAATCAGCTTCCTGCTCATACGCTGTCCATGCATCCCATCGCCCAATCAGCTTCCTGCTCATACACTGTCTGTGCATCCTATCACCCAATCAGCTTCCTGCTCATACATTATCCACTCATCCTATCACCCAATCAGCTTCCTGCTCATAAGCTGCCCATGCATTCCTCCAGCCAATCACAATCTCACTTCCAGCTGTCACTCAACTGACTCTCTCCTCCCTCCCAGCCTGCTGCTGCTGTTCCCCCACGGCCTTCTGGCGAGCGTAAGCCTCAACAACTTCAACAAATATAACCCTATATTCCACAACTTTCCACACATAACAGAGTTTTATTACTTCCTTCAAACCCAAATAAAAAATAAATTATTTTTAATCATCATGCAGTATTTTATTTAATAAATTGATATAAATATCAAATTAAATTCTCTGCCAATGAATTAAATTGAAACAAATGAAAATGCTTTGATGAAGAAAAGTTGGATAAGTCATGCAGGGTGAATATTTAGACTGAAAAATTAAAAGCAAGTGAGAGATTTTGGTGGGTTATTAAATGTTTAATTAATTGTCTAGTCAAAAAGCATACAATACTAAAACCATATGTAATTCTGAAAAAAATAAGGAAAAAGAAAAAGTCAGTAACATTTCCATTAAAAACAAATCCTTCCCATATAAACAGAATTAAGCATCTAGAACTAAACCACACAACACAGTATTTCCATCTGCACCAGAGGTCCTGACACAAGTGTTGACAGTCTTGTCTCACTCCCTCTATGAAAAAAGAAAAAAAAATTAAAGGAAACTAATGTAAGCCTTGAGTGCTGCATATCTAATTCAGGTAAGAACTGGACTTTAAATGCCCATGGAAAGGTCTCATTTTGGACATAGTCATTTTCCAATGGAACTTCTTGGCCTTGAGGAGCTGGCACAAGTAGAGCTTGTCAAATGCTCCAGCCAGAGATGGTGGCTCCTGCCCCCATTCACTCTCTCTGGAGCTCATTTCTTCACAAATGAGAATGCCAGAGTCATAACATGTCCCAACCCATTGTCCCCCCAACAGCTCTCAGAGGTGAAGGTGCAGGATAGAAGCAGCCTCCTAGATCACATCAACAGCTTCTATAATGACAAGGAAGGATCTTTAAAATGGCAGGGCTTTCAGTGCTTATATAAACATTGTTCCGTAATACCCGCAATCTGTTGGCACTGATCAAAAACTTGATTAGACACAAATGCTGTTACCATAACGTTAAGAGTTATGCAAATACAAATAAAAGAAGTCCTTCAAATTATTTGTATTTTTACTACTGACTTTTTTCTTGCTGGATTTCTCCACCAGTGGTTTAAAATATCTATGTTAACGTTTTTGAGGAGGGAGGACACGTACTAAGAAAACTGCATTTATCAAACTAATGGCAGACCATTTTCAAGTTTAATGCATATCTCTCTATGCTTGTTAAAATAATTACCTGGTCTTCTTATCACTTAATTGATCATTTACTCTTCAACAGGAATATAAAGAGTTATGAGAGCCAACACTAAGAAAAAGTCTGAGAAGATAACCCATCTTTTTCTCATCCCTTTAACTGCCCTCTGAGCAAAATAGATCAGAAAACCAGCATTAAGGGAACGAATTTTGCCATCTCTATCTATTGAGACATTTCTTGTGTGTTGTTCTTTAGCAGGAACTACCCACATCTTAGAGGGATTCAGTAAGACAACTGCTAGTGCTTTTTGTACTAAACACCTTTTGTTTAGAACAAATACTCTGCTGTGGTCACAAGCAAAGCATTAGACTTAATCCAAAGTGATACGTAAAAAGAATGAAGGAGCTGAACTACAAGCCTTGCTTTTTCATCCTTTATAGCTTCATTTCTGACCTCTGTTCCCTGGAGAGAAAATCCATGTTAGAAGGAAGTGACTGAAAGGATGAGCTGCTAAGGCACAAACAGATTCCAAAGGCAACAGCCTCTTGCTCTCCTCAGGAAGAGCAGAGGGCACAGGCAGAAGGAGAGATGTGCTGCTGAGGTATGTGGGGCTCTTCAGATCAGCTCTGAACTTGGCCATCATGCCAGGAGCTCCATCTCAACACCTGAGATGTGTGACAAAAAAACCCAATAGTAACTGGATAGAGCCAAGCCAAGCAAGGCTCTTGAGCTGTAGTGCACACCTGAGATGCTCACCAGGTTGGTCTCATACTCCTCTGCCCAAATACTCATGCGGGGCGAGGAGGAAGCCATCATTTAACTCATGCTAATTATTTCCAGTTTTTCTGTCTCTTGAATGTAGACAATCCACCCTCTCTTTCAGAGTGAGATGGTCATAAAACAAGCATAATTTAGCACAGAAATACATATATGTGTGTGTATGTTGCTTTTCGGGTTTGTTTTGTTGGGGTTTTTTTTTGTTCTTTTCAATGTCTTCCAGAAAGAAAGGGAAACATTAGTCTCTTCAGTAGCTATTGGAAATGATCTATAACAGCCACAAACTGCTGAAAAGGTAATTGCCTCAAAAAGCTACCAGATTTAGCAAGACCTGATTTTGGGCAGTTGGCCTTGGCTGTCCACTGTTCAGAGGTAATTCTTGTTGTGCTCAAAGGCTTTGTAACACAAAACTACACAGTTGATCTATAATCCTCATTTCTGCCTTCCATATATCCTCATCTTCCATATATCTTCATCCTCCTCTACCAGCAAAATAACTGCCTATAAGAGATCTGCCTCTTCTTGCAGATGAAAAACTGCCTAAATCACACTCTTGTTCTCAGCATTTTATTTCAGGATACAGACCTCAAAAAAAAAGCTTTTATGACTACCACATCTGGAGTGTGAGCAGGGGAGAAAACCAATGGTAATACTGGGAAATTCCCTTTCCAGATCTCTTGGAATAAAATTCCTGTATTCCCACTGAATCAGCTACTATAAATGAGCCATCCCTCCACTGCTGACTGTAATTCTCTGGCAGGTTCCTGCACCCATTGAAAAATATGCAGATTGTTATCTTTTCTTTGAACAAAATGTCCTGGAATGGAAATTCATCCCTTCACTTATGCGCAATAGAAACATGTTCAAAGGGAAACACCACCTGCTCCTAGCAGATGGTAAATTAGCATTGAAAAGGATCACCTGTACTGGAAAGCCCGTTCTCTAATTCTACCACCAAGAGGTAAATCAGCAATGTATGTCACAACAAAGCCTGTCTGATTTAGCACTTTTACTCCAGGAGCACGCCTGCAGTGCCCACTGCTGCTTGTCCATTCTCTTTCGCTAGTGCCCATTCATCAGATTTCTGAGAAGTGTGCCAAGCCTGCAGCTTGGCAAAACGAGCTTGGCTGTAAGCCACTGCATTTACACACATTAATGACCTCTGCTGAGAAACTTCAGTACCCAATACACTAACCCACTTCAGGATTTCCTTATAAATACCTGTAGTTATTTGTCTTGTCACATTTTTTTCTTTGTTCTTTCAAGGAAACTTCCAGAATCAAAATTGAGATTGATGCAATCGCCGCTCTCATGCTTGATCTTCATCTGTAATGCCATCTGACAGTCATGTGTGCAACAAAAATTGAAAGTAACCATGAACAGTGTAAACATCATCAATCTTTAATGAGGTCTTAATATGTGAAGCTTGTACTTCTCTGTGAGTCAGAGACCATAACGCTTTTCCACCAATCTCCAGCCCACAGTGAGTTACAATAGTCCAAATTTTTTTCCTTGCTATCAAAGCCGCAAGAAAGAGGGAAAGATTCTTTCACACTTAAGGCACTTTTACTTTATTAAAAGGCTTTCTAATGTGAAAAAAGCTCACATAGTCACTCTTGCAGCAGCTGCATTACCATTATTTTCACCACTCCAAGCACAAAATGAGATTATGAAGGGGGTTCAAGAGCTGGATTTAAATCCAATTCTGCAGCTTCTGAACGTGTGTTAATGTAATATTGTGGGATTTGGAGGTACAGACCTCAATATCTTAATCTACAGCTTCTTCAAACATCTGGGTCATTGGCAATGTCACTGGTGCTTTTATTCTAACTAAATCAAAGGGGTAATCAGAAATATAATCCCTGACCAGTTAGTTGCCTGCAAGTCATCAAAAATACACTTACAGCAATGAATCTGCCTTGCTATGGAAGGCCTTGGTAGAGCAGCTTGTATCAACCCTTTCAAAATAAGGGATACACTGTTAAAAGCAGAGGCTGATATTTTCAAGTCTATCTGAATGACTTTTTAAGAACAAGAACTAGAGATCAAAAACAAGCCAGCCTGCAACTACCACAATAAACACTTGCCAAGAATGCATTCTGTAAAGGCAGAAAAACCTTTAAAAAACCAAATATGATTGCTCATCTGATTCTGGCACTGGTATGAAGGGCTGAGCCTGGGCTTCCCAAAATGCAGCAGCCACGGCTGAAATGCCAGCTGTGGCTATAAAGCAGCCTTGTGCTTGCCACCTGCAGGCTCCCTGCCAGCTGAGCATCTCCCAGGTATAAACCCTGCAGGTGGGTTCGCTCCACAGAGCATTCTGACAGTGAGCAGGCAGCAGGAGCAGAGCTCTCTGCTTAGAGAAGTTCTTCCTGCCTTTCTTTGATAATATCCTTTTAACAAAGAATACTTCTGCATTATTTTGAGGGGAGGAGAGGGCATTTCTACCTGATTAGAAACCACTGGGTTCTACATCCAGAGACAGGCACAGAGTGGGAAAAGCACATCAGTTCAATTATAACTGAGCTGTGGGACTGACTATAACATGAATCGCTCAACCACTGCAGACCTGGGGTTTTGTGCAAATACTTCTAAAAGAAGTAAGAGCACCATACCAATGCAAGAAAAGCTGAACCTCCTAATGTCAGCTAAACCACAAAACCCTGACAATTTCTGTGAACACAATAAAAAATCCCTTCTTGACCTATCTCAAAAGCACATCAAGTATGTTTCAAAGAGTAAGCAAGTACTTCTGGTTCCCTTCTCCCTTTTACTGCACCTGGTTTTCATCCACTACTCTGCTCCCAGTGAAACTGAGGTAGAAGTAACACCTTAGAACTCATTTTATATAAGGGATTCACACTAATATGGTTTTCAAGGCCTCACATCTCCATGCATTCTCATGAGACTGAAATGATATTAGCAATTACAATTGACATAATTGACCATTCTAATACTCTTTTATTATCAAAATCTAAATTTAAATTTAAATTTAAAATCTAAATTTAAATCTAAAATCTGAAGCATTCCAACCTGTAGCATTTTATACAAATCTGTGCACTGCCATGGTCTCTCCCAAAAACCAAAGGTGGGATAAGGTTAGAAGTGCCAAAGTGCTCTGTGTTCCCAAAATAATAGAAATCAAATGACAAAACTATCACTAGAAGGAGGGAAACAAACTAAATCCCACTTTTTCAGTTCAGTCTAATAAGAAACATGAAAATTAACTATAACAGTGATACATAAAAACTATAAAATTATGCAAGTAGTCCTATAGCAACACCATGCATCATTAGTACAGCCTCAGTACAGCAGGATGTTAATTGTTGCTCCCATCATTTATCATCTTCTAACACTGCAGGTACCAATAAACTTCTTGGATTGGAGAATGTGACTCCATTCCTACAGAACTAAAGCAGTCCAGCAACAACTTCCTGAATGTTTTTGGTCTTCTTTTCCTTTGGTTTATGGCAAAGGTAATCAAACTCTTGATGCTCAAATTTCTGCACAGATCACTGTTCTTCCCATTAAAAATTTCAAATTTAAGCCACATGCATCCTTTTCTTTCAGGAAGCAGGAATGAGAGGGCTGGAAATTAAAATCTCAATATTCCACTTATTTTAACCTTAATAACAAGGTTTAGGCACAATATAATCTCTCCTACTTTTGATTGGTTTCATATGATACAAATCAAACAGAACTCACTAAAAAAATCTCTTGCCAATTCAGTAGGCCCTCTGTTACCTACTAACTGAGCACATCATTGAAGCTACATGTTTAAATAAGAAATTGTTCAATATTTGAACAATCTGAAGATACCAATCCATTAAAAAAATCTTATAATGACAGGCAACTTTTGTTGTTGTTGTTGTTGGGGGGGGGGGGTTTGAAAGAAAAAGAGATTGATCATGCTTCTGTTCAAATTGTTATCATGTTATCAAGAACTGTTTTAACAATGGACTTGCAAAGCCTGGACCACAACTTGAAATGCATTGCATCTTTTACTTTCTTAAGGGAAAACCCTCGAGGTGTTGCCATTTCAAAGCTGGTCTAGAAAAATTTTTCGGTGTGTGCTTCAGAGTCATTGCTAATGAACCACTTCTTCCAGCTTAATTCCTATAAAAGAGCTATTCAGGAGACAAAGAACACTGTTCCTTCCACTGACACACCTTGAGAGTTTGGGTTTGTTTGGGTTTTTTCAGAGAAAAATAAAGTTCTTTAATGGCTATATGCTATCACAGGCTAATTGTGGACATTAGCTGTGCCTTCCACTTCAGAAGGACATTAAGGAAACACACCTTCCCCAGCCAACCACTGTGGTCAGCAAGGCACTAAGTGAAAGGAGAAACTTATCTTCATAAAGGCGCTGAAGTAAATGGAAAATTAAAGTCAGCATTAAATGCATGGCATGATAGAGAAAATGAAAAGCCTTCCTGATTCTCCTTTTCAAAGAATGGCAGAAGTTGAAAGGATCTCTGGAGAGCATCCATTTTAACCAACAGCAGTGCTCAGATTGTGGAATGTTAAGGGCTTGATACAGGCCTTGAAGTTCATCCAGTCCCACCTCCCTGCCATGAGCAGGGACAGCTCCCACCATCCCAGGATGCTCAAGGCCTTATCCACCCCAGCCTTGAACACTTCCAGCATTGGGGCATCCACAGCTTCTCTGGGCAACCTGTTCCAGTGTCTCATCACCCTCACAATAGAGAATTTCCTCCTGCAATTCATTTTCCCTCAGTGCAGCATCTACCATGTGCTGACTGCTGAGCACTGACCTCTGTTCAGCCCCACCTCTGCCATCCTCTGAACTGCCTCAGTTGTCTTGCTCTAATAGTCTGAATACACAAGATTACACAAGAAACCTCTCTCAATGTGAACAAATTTAATTTCCTTCACGCATAACCCAGCAGTCACATACGAATGAAATATCTCTATAAAGAGTCAGAGATTTCAGTTCAGACTGCTTATGTCCACCCACTACCAGAAGTGATGAGAAGTACAACCTGTACATCTATACTCTGTCACACAGATCATTTCATCTTTAGACATTTCTGTATTGTAATTTTCATCTCCAGAACCCTCCTTATCAGCCTGCCCAATATTTCAAATAAAAGATTTTTTTTGTATTAAAGTCATGCAAAGTTTAAAAAAAAAAAAAAAAACACACCAAAGACAGAAAGAAAGAAAGAAAAACGTCGGAGGTGTTCTCCCAATAGGTGTCTTTTATGCAGCACAATGCAAGTGTATCTCTGGAATGCCTTCCACCTACTCCATCACCGGATTGAGTGGCAGCTGCTCCAGTAAAACAATAGCAGCTTTGCAGATGCTGATGCCAGACAATGACACCGATGAACCACAGAGCAGCACATTACATTGTGTTCAAAATTTGATTGAAGTGGTAATATTGGAGTGACAGTTGGAATGCTTTTATCTCCTTTTCTTGCTGTGTTTCTACATAACTTTGCTACTTTACCTAAGTTGGAAGGACTGACCATCCTATAGTGTTGCAATAAAAACAGGGGGGTTTGCACAATGGCTTTCCTTGCATTGTAAATCTCTTTAATGTAGATTTTCAAACACACACACACACACCCCAAGTGGGCCTCTTTATTCAATCTGATGTTTAAATACCTTTTATTACTTAGCTTTCTGAGACCCCAGAAGGCAGCAGTGCTTTCAGATCATGGACTTGACTGGGCAGAAAATAGATGAGAAAATACCTGTATTTAGAGAAAAGAAAACCTAGCAAGACCTGTTACACCTCGGGGTAATGTCCCCCTCTAAATCTCTGTACTATCATTAATTGAGTCTCTTAAGACTAAAACTTTAAAGACATCTGTCTGTATGTGTGCATGTATTTATTGCCCCAAGTAGCAAAGAAATTACGTATCTGCTTTATAACCAGCATTCAAAAGCAAGAGAGCACTAAATACTAAAAGAACTTTTAAATATGTAGGTTTATCTACAATGCTCCTGTGGAATTTAGATCTGACTAGAATTATCTGTTTATGTTTTCATACAAAAGCTAAGCTGGAATATTGAATTACACAAGTCTCAAATGCCACTTAATAATTATAATTATCATGAAAAATCAGCCAAAGATGCAGAGGTTTGACTTTCCTGAAGAACCCTGTATTTTTGTAGAAAAAGTCTTTTTCTTCTAATTTCTCAAATTCAATGATTTTTTTGTTTGTTTGTCCACGTATTGGTTTTTTTCATTTATTTTGTTTTTTAAGATTAAATAATTAGCTTTTTCTCCAGCCTTGAAAGTTGAATTTTTTTTAACATAGCAGTTCTATTCTGCCTACTCAGTAACAACAGGGCTTTGAATTTATGACCTTCAAAAAACCTGGCACAAATTAAACCACAGAGCTTTCCCTGATAAAGGTAATTAAAGAGAGGGACCTATATGCTCAAAGGAATTGAAATCCTAAGCTACCACCTAAACTAAAGGAATTTTAAAAATACGTAGGATTTAGCAATTCTGGCCCCACTTATCCTTTTAATCACTGATGAAGATAAAAGAAATGAAGTCATTTACCTGATTATTGACATCAGCCAGTGCTAGAATTACAAGCCAGGTCTCCTTCCAAACACACTGCATTTCAATGCTACTTTATCCTCTCATTTCTAAAAAAAATATATACAGATTAAAATAGTTGAAGAGACTTGTAGCCATGTTCTGTTTGACACATGAAGATCCCCAGAAGGATGAATTGTGATGTACGTAATATATGAATCATTGTATAAGGCTGCACCGTGATTTTTAAAGCTGGAGCTAGCAGGGAGGTACATCTTGGCTGGGTCCTGTTAGAGCTACTATGCGCTAACTATTAGGCCAATAAAAAATCTAATCCTCACAGATAATTTTTGGTTGCCTCAGAGCTCCCAGGTTCATTTACCATCAGATCTGACCACAGGTTCCACTTACTCAGTATTTACTGAACAATTTACCTGGATTTGGTACTAAAAAAAAATTGCAGAAAAGAGACCATGGTGGGGAAGGTTTAGTTATTGGTGCTATTTTTCACTCCTACTTTTTAGAAAAACCCCAAGAACTATTCCCAGGAACTTTCAAGGCTACATACTGTAAAAGAAAAAGGCAAGCAAGGCAGCCGTGAAGTGTTTGCTTTACAAGCAATTGGAAAATTATTGCCAATACTTCAATGACCTGGAAAACAAAACTTTTACTGATATGGACATTTCTAACAGCAGCAAAAACAGCACTGCTATCTGGGTTTGAAAGAAGCAATCTGGTACCACACCAGGCTCTGTTCCCCACACCACAAGACTGAGTTCCAGTGTTGTGTCCCTTCATATACATTTGGAATGCACCATATGGCAAAAGCAGCTCAGCTTTGGAGCTGGACTGCCCTTTTCTTCTCTCACACACAGACATATTTTTCTCTCCTTTTTCCCTGTTATTTGTGGGAAGACATTACCATCCTCACGCTACTGCATTCCTCACAGCAAGAATCCTGTCTGCTTGCGAACGTCAACCAGTCTGTTAGCACAAAGAGGAAAAATGCAATACCATCAGACTGGTTAAATAAATAAATGCCTTTGCCACAATTCTAAGCCATCCATTCCACGCGGAACTGCAGAGACCATCCTTCTGCTTGATTTATGATACCCCATTAGCCACAGCATTACTTAGTAAAATCAGTTTGGCTCGATGTAAAATTCTGTCTCTTCACCAGTAGAAAAAATAATGTAAGCCCCACAAAAAGAAGACATTAATTTAGGAATAGTTGAGCTATCATTGACTTATCAAAATAAAGCTGGAGACATAAATCAATTCTACCGGCTGGACAAAGATAAATCAATAAAGCTCAGAAAGACATTATCGATTCTGTAGCCATCACTCAAAGGCTCTTCATTTGATTCCTCAGCCATCTGTTTAATTGAAATGATAATTCTGATAACTTCTGGTGCGCCCTCAGCATGTTGACTTTGATACAATGTTATTCAATCAAATAGAGATGGCTGTGACCTCCTGTCAGTGAGAACCCTAAATGTGTTATCCACGTGGATTAGCTTGGATAGATATATTTTGTTTTAAGCAAGATGGTTTTGTCTAAAGTTTTTCTTACATGACCCTGAGCAGGTGAATCTTTTGTTCAAGCCATCCTCTAGTTCCAGCTAATTTCACCCCTTCAACTCACCAGTAGCTGAAGAACAAACTAAACAGTTAAAAAGTGTTTGGCATGCATCCTTCAAACATCCTTCCTATCTAAATTTCTGCTCAGGGAATCATTTGTTTGTATCTTCTCCTTGGGTTGTACCTATTCAGCATGAAGACAGAAGCAGAGAAGATGTGAAAAGTGTCTTCAGTACAGACATTTTGGTGGTTTATGGATTTGTTACCCCAAATCTAACAGAGTGAAAAATACTATCCATCTGCAAGCTAAGATAGCAGTGCATTAGGATGTGTGCAGTTATTCTATAAACCTAAGAAAAAGCACTACACAAAATTACGCAGTGACTCCATGACAAGAACCTATAACCAATATTAAATTATTTCCTCCCTTTGGAGGGGTTCCTTGTCAAGTACTAAAATAAAGGCTCGGGTTCTTTTCTATGACAACATACAAGGGAGTTTTTTCCTGCTTTGCTCAAAAAGCAATACAGAGCTCCTGGTGCACTGTAGAATCTTACTCCTCCATCATCAAGCAAAATGCACTCTGCTGCACTGCAGGAAGAAAGCAGCAGCATATTGTACACCCTTCTTCTGGTGCTATAATTGCACAGCAGAACAAAAATGCACATCAGAATCTGAGGGCATCGGCTGAAAATTTTTAAATGCATTTAAAGGCATTTAAAGGAAGGGCACAAGGCACAAGCCTTCCCTACCAAAGTTAACTTCCTCCTAAACTAGAAGAGCTCGAAGGCATAAAATAGTACACATCATAATTAAGACAGAAAGGTCAAAATTTGCAATTCTGCTACTTTGTTTTTATCATACTGTAAATGCAGAATAAAAATCAGGGCTGCAGTAGCCTGAAAACCAGAGAAAATAAATATATATTAAATCTAAAGGAGTTAACATTGTAATACTTATGCTACATTCATGTATTAAACCAGCACAGGAAAATCATGTAAAGCAACACTAAGTTCTAGATTAATGGAGTATGTATAAAAACAGAGGTTTTGACAGTGTAAATGGTGTCCTATTTCCAAACAAAGGATCTAACCTAGGTAAAAATTAGAGTATTAAATGCCCAGCTATAGACTGCTGGGCATTCAATACTCTGAACTGTGGAGCACAAAGCTGGCCCCTGGCAGGAACCCTTCAAAATGGACTGGAATTTATGCTGTCCTTGTTAAAGTGCAGCACAACTAAGTGGGGAAGGTATTCCAAATATAGACATTTGCTTAAAGAAGTGACTTGTTAGTATGAAGACACAGTGGTGAGCTCTGGAAGCAGCTGCCTTCCCTTCACAGGAGGGCTCATCTCAGCAAGCACTTAGCTCTGCCTTCAACGGGTCAGTGCCTGCCTGAGCAGCCTTGGAGAGAACATCCTGGAACTCTCCTGTGCTTCAGATCCTCCACGAAGCATGAGAGCACCTGCTGTCTGTCAAACAATGAATTCCTTGTATCTGGACTGGGAAACCCACAAAACTGTGAAGCAGAAAGCTGTATGGAGCAAGGGGAATTTTGGATCACTCTTCGGAGGGCAAGAGAACATTTTTGACCAAAAGTCAACTTCAGGCTTTTATTTGGTAGTCATTCCTGCTCAGGAGGAAGTGATAGTGAAATTATAGCTCTGCCGTCTCCCAAATCATTGCTGTGGACAATATATTCCTTCCAGGAAACATGAAGGAAAGAATCCATGTGCACCTTAGGCCTTCCACTTCCATCAGAGCAGTAATTTGGCTCCAAGATAATGAGCTCGTTACACAGTTTCTCCCTTTCCATATCCATCAAAAAGTCAGAAGATACCAAACTTCCACAATATTCCTTAGAGGAGAACTGAAAGAGGATTTGGTTTTTTCCCTGTGGGAAAAGGGCACTACAGCCTGTTGGCAGGAGTTTTAGCCTGCCCTGGAGCCAGCTATTATATACTGTTGAACTAATCTTGCTTTCTTATGACACTGTCCACTGTAGAGCCCCATGTCAGCACAAATGGGAAATTATACTTTCTGCAACGATCCTACATTTTAACAGCATTTCCTAGCAGCAGCAAATAGAGTTAGAGAAGAATTTGCTTAGAGAAGCAGGGATTGAAAAAACCTGCGAGCTTTTTCACCTCCATTTTCAGTGTCTGTAACTGAAGTGACAACATTTCAGTATATAATGCTGGCCCAGCAGACCAATAAATTTTGTAGCTAGAGGGTAGATGATAACTTAGTACCATATCACGAACTATTTGCAATACAGCTACTTCTTGTTAACATCAATTAATATGATCTTTAAAACAAGCAGTACACTTTACTTATAGAGCTAAAATAACTAAACCAAGTCATGTAAGGACATTTTTTTTAACAAAGAAAATATCCCTGAGGAATTTTTAATTTCAATCCTAATTTATGTGTCTATCAAGATGAAAAAACTTGAAAGAAGTTATTTTTCCGTATATGAAGCCTATCAGCTGTCTATTACTGCCACAGTTTATGATTTTTAATACTGCTATAGTTCATCAGGGAATAAAGTGTCTCAAAGATGGGAAGGGGACAGAGAACACTATATAATCAGTATTCTAAGTAAGTACCATTGTGTTAAATGGCCTTCTCACTCTCTTTGGTATAGAAAATTGAATTTGAAAAGCAAATACAGAGGCAGAGAGTAGCAAAAAATTGTTCTGCCTAGAATACAGAATGCAATCATATCCAATTAAAGTCAATAAATATCATTTGCTCGTGCAAGCCTAGGAAAGAAAATTTGTACAACAAACGTTTTGATAAATAATTTTTCATATAAATTTACCTTTTTCTTTAGCTATTGATTACCATTATGGAGCAGAAAATATTGACATGTGCATGAAACCATAACGAGCTAAAATCAAGTTTCAGATAGAGTATCTCTGGTTTGTCTCCGTGCTCAGAATGAAACAGAAATGCTCAGGCTCTGCAGTAGATTCTGTAACCAGCTCTGCCACAGAGCTGTCAAGGTTGACTGACCACCCAGGACATCATTCCTGTGTAATCTCCCTGAGAAGCTGTGACAGTGCAGAGATGCCAGTCTGTGAAAGGGGATTTACCTCCCAGCCAGGTTCTGCTGATTACCAGGCTTCTGGGCCACCCTGGCTTCACAGACAAGAAAACAAAATCAGAGTAGAAACTTTAAATCATGCCAGCTCATTGGCAGAGATTGAGGGATCAAGTTTTCTTACTGCCAAAGTCCTGAGCTTTACCCCAGTTTCCCCCTTTGCACCAGTGCCTGGGGGCCGTTCATCATCCCAGGATGAAGGGCCTTACAATTCAAAATTAATACAATTCATAATGTACCATTTAAAATCATATCCTTTGTACAGACAATCCAGATTCTCTGCCAATTCACTTGGGGGAAAGAGAGCATCTTTTCATTTGTTATTAAGAGTAAGTTCACTACAAAATATTTTGAGACTGCTAAACTAAAAATGAGTAAATTTATACAAGTTCTAAGAATTAAAAACACTAGTGATACATTGAGAATAGTTTTTTATAAAGAGCTCATAAAAATCATTCTTATGTCTGTTTTAGAAACATTTTGAAAAAGCATTACAAAAATTTGTCCAAGAATGTTGTTTCAAAGCAAAGTGCTATTTTAACTGTGAAAAAAACTCCCATTTTCTAGTTCATGTGACCAGATGAACAGCTAAAAAGTCTAGCACCAAGCTAGACTTTATAGACTAGGGAAAAATAAAATCACACACACACAAAAAACCAAAAACACCAAAACAAACCCAGAAGACGTTACAGAAGCAGTAACTGTCAGAGTAACACACCATTGTACTGTTTAAGGCATATGTGGTCAAAACCTGGTTTACAGAAATCATTCTGTCAGTCTGATCCTTTCTATGAAGGACAATATTCTCCAGCCCTACACATGGGTCCTTCTCCTCTTTCCAGCTCTTCTGTCCAGCAGGCCTGGTGAAGGAATTAGTAAAGGATTTTTGGCACCCTTATGGAGACGGTGCTATCAGAACAACAGAGGCCTGCAATTAATTTCATGGATGAACTAAAGCACAGCGTTTTCTCATCCTACTCCTCTCCTAAAGAAACATTCCACCCCAACAAATATTTTGGCTGAGCCGGAAAATATTCCTCCTGGATTATCCCATGGTGGGTTTACCGCAACAGAGGAAGCTGAGGTATTGCACTGCTAACAGAGCTGGAAATCACAGAAATTCAGAGTGGCTGGGGTTGGAAGAGACCTTTGTTACAACCCCCTGCAATGAGCAGGGACATCTTCAGCCAGGTCAGGCTGGTCAGAAACCAGTGACCCCTTTCTGTTTGAAGACACAGATTCTCAAGTTCCACCCCTACCACACTGGTAAAGAACGGCTAAGGAGATTTGTGCAGTCTTTCTAAGCAGACCTAGAGAAATCTAAACCTATCCCTGCAGCTGCCTGATGAGTCTATTTGGCAGGTCACAACATTTAAATAAATGCTTGGTGGTTTAATCTGTGCTTCACAGTGAACTTTCAGATGATGCAGTTACCAAGGGATAACCCCAGGCATTCACAAACCCTCGGATAGTTTACCATTCTACTTAAATTAAATATTCATTTATTCAAGTCTTAAGCTTTAGGAAAGTTCTTATTAACAAGAGCAAACAATGCAAGTACAAAATTGTACTAAGTACTGATAAGGTGGGGGCATTTTCAGCTCTGTATCCTATTTAAATATGACCATTTCATGACCAAACTCTGGGGTTTAGCTCTGTCTTGGAGAACAGATTCAGTACAGTTCACCTAGGTAAGGCAAATGTCTGCCAATACAAAAATACGAGGTTTCAGGAACACATTCATTTCACTGATGTGTATGGAGTAACAGGAATGCTTGAATTCCAGGCTGATATAATTATGGAATAGGAGGGAATATCCTATAAACACTGTAAAAAAATTGCTTATTCACAAGTTTTTCTTAATAATTCAGAAAGTATGGACAATATTGTACACCCCAAGTGATCAGACACACCTCATCCTACAGCAAAAGACAAATGAGGAATTGCTGCGGGCGTAATACCCTGCACTGGCACACAGACCCTGGCTCAGTTCCTGCAGTACAACAGACCTCTGACAGGTTACTGAATCTCACAGCAGGAGAGGAGGAATTGGGGAATTGGCTAGCTAGAAAACAATTCCACTGGTGGGGGAGACAGGTGGGATAGTGATAATTTAGCCCTTCTTTTGCTCTATTAAGACAGAACTGAGTTCATTGTGAAATAGCACAAAGCCCAGAAAGCCCTGAGTGCCCCTCTACAGCCCCAGGCTTTGGCACTCGGGCTCATGGGGAAGATGGAAGTTTAAGTAATGTCTGATTTGAGCCTTGAAACTTGTGTCGCATCTTAATTACCAATTTCTAGGTTCTTCTGGCTCTCCTTTTCCCGATACCAGAGTCCCACCTTGATTTGTTTCAACAAAGCAGTGAGCAAACACCAGGAGAAACCTTCTGTAATGAGTCACTATGCCTTTGCCTGGTGTCTCTCCAAGGGCCCTCAGATGCCACAAGAGTACAAACAGAAAAGGATGCTCAACTTCTTGGCAGCATTATAAAATTTTAATTCTAAAGAACTCTGTATATATGGACACAGTAGCTGTAATTAAGATGAGCCTGTGTAGGATTTTCCAACTGAGCAAGTCAAATCCTTTGTTTCTTGTACAAGATACGATTATATACACTTTAATGAGAGCTATGCTGGGCTGCATTAGTTATCAGAAAGTACAAAACATGATACAAGAAGTTTTGCTACACAACTTTTAAGCCTCAACATCTGAGATTTCTCCAAAACATAAGGCCTGCCACTGAGTTATTTTACACCTGTTTATTCAACAGCAACAGGTTTTGGGATTCAAAGACTGGTTTCAGGATTGGGTTTTAAATTTTTGGCCCCTCTTCAAGATTGTTTCCCACATTGTCACTTCATCTCTGAGAATCACAGCTCTCAGGGAGGAAATCAAAATTCAACTCAAGAGTTTTTGTCTAATTCTTTGTCAAATACTGATTAAAATACTCTTGATCCCCATACCTCTCATACTTGGGATTATGTTTTCCTTACCCATAAATAGACAGAAGTTGACCAAATCATGCTTCCTAAACCTCTCCAGACCTCTTCAGGAAGAACCCTGATATAAAACAGGCCAGTCACAGATGGTAGAAGGAACATTGGCTTTAAAATTCAGTACCTCCTGAGGGAATACACAGGTTCCTAAGTGCCCAGATTTTCAATTAGTAGCTGCCCAGCATCAAGTACATTTACTGTAAGCAGTGAATAAGCAGCATAAAATATAGTAATCAAAAATATCTTATGCCCCAATACAATTTCAAGGCCAAGCTTAACAAAGGACATACAAATGTGACATGTGAAAATTCCTCCTTGGAAAGCAATGTCCTGGAAGTAGAAAACTGCACAGAAAGCTGTTGCGTGGTTTATCTGGGGGCTAGTTCAGGGTGTGGAGATTTAAATTCTTTTAGAAAATTTGTAAGGGGTGCAGTATTGAACATGCTGGAAAGCCCACCCTACAGAGAAATTTTCTCCTTTTTCCTTGGTAAATAAAAATAGAAAGTTGGTTCATCCTTTTGAAGAAGCCTCATAACTTCACAAGTGTAGACTTTATGCTTCGAGAAATCCAAACAATTTCCCAGAAAACAAAAGCTGAACGTGCACATGTGACACTGGATCATCTCTTCTAAGGTTTTCTCTATTTCCATAATTACACACCATTTTTCAAATAACACAACATGATGTGTGCCTTTCTATATCCTTAGATAAGAGCATGGTGTCTATTGCTGGGTACTATGCTGCTTCTTCGAAACAAACAGAATTCATTAGAGCTGTTTAAACAAAAAAGAACACAGAGATCAGTTTTTACCCACAGCTTACACAAAACAAAAAGGGTGAAATTTGCAGCCTTTTGTCACCTACCTAATTTCAAAGCCAAGTTAACTGCATTTTAAATGAAGGTGTCTCTGCTGCTAGCTGAAAAAAAAATCTTACTCTGCGACTGTTAATTAGATTATTAAAATAAATACCTTAAAGAAAAAGAGATCTTATCATACAAAGAATTTAACTTATTAAAAATATTTTGGACTATTATTATAATGTAAATTATGTAAAAATACAGGATTTGGAAAAAAAATACCAGATATGGCATCTTAATTTCTATAAACTGGATATCAGGTTTTTATTGTTTAATTTTGTCTAGTCTTAGTGTTTGATAGTGTAATATGCAACTTAGCATTTTGACAGCAAGTGAAATTTGTGAAATTTTCTTTTTCTCAATTTGAGGCAAGGTCCAACACCTGTGTACTGGAAAGGTCCTGGGAAGCAGACAGTGGCAGAGAGCTGCATTCCAAGGACATCCCAGGGAGAATTCAGGGAGAACAGAGAGGCTGTGCCAGTCAGGGGTGCTTGGCAGGGCTGCCTATAATTCCATGATCATTCTGTTCCACAGCAGCCCCCCAACCCTGGTCATTAAACAAAGGCTCTGAGGTGAATGGTGACTGGGATTCTTTCCGTTTCCCATTCCAGGAACACTCAGCTGAAGAATCAGAGAGCCTCAATATCAGCACAAACCAGTCCACCTCAGCATCCCTGGGCTTCTGCAAGGCCTGGTCCTTCTCTCCCTTTCTCCCTCCCCTTATTTCCTTCCAATGCTCCACAACCACTTCTCTCTCATTCCCACCAGGACACTTAATGGTCTCCTTTCCCCAGCTCAGCCCCACTTTTTGTTATTTCCTACATAACCCTGACAGAGACCAGAGCCTTCAAGGGCATCTGCCTACCTCTCTGAAAGGACAGGACAGAAGGAAATATGTCATACATAATAAAACATGCAAATTTACTTTTCATAACTGCTCCTTTGTTATTCTTGTTTCAACCCATTTGCAATTGATATATGTGAAATATTTAAATCAAGATGTTTATGGAAACAAATAGAAAAACAAGATCCGTCCATAACACAGAAATCAGTGCAAGACGAATTCCTGCAAATAAACTTAGCATGTGGCCTCCTCACATTACAACATCTGGAAAAAAAACTCTTTTCTAAGCTCTTCTGAATGTCCTGGTCGTTATTAAATATGCCCCTTCCTCCCACCATGCCCCCCTTCCCAGTCCTTAAAAATTCTATCTGCTAGATTTTCTTTTTCTTTGGTCTGACAAACATTAGTCAAGGTGGATTATAGATTACTTTATTCCTGTCTTTTTTAAGAGACTTTCCTGCTGGCACTTGACTGATGTAATAATGTTGTTGGTCTTAAAGCTTTAAGCCTCTAGAAGATATTGTAAAAAGAAACGTCAACTTTCAAAATTGTTGTATTTAATTTAAAAAAAAAATAAAGAGGAAAGAAGGGACTATCTCTGAAGGGCTAACTTGAATGCTGAGACACAACCCATCCTCTGAGGAGCTACAAAGCCAGTGTCAATCAAACAAGAGAAGGCAGAATGGAAAAAAATCCATCTAGAATGTTAATGAAAACATGTCTACTGCAATGAGAAAATATGGCAAGCACAATTATTGCCCAGCTCTGGAAGGAACAAGTTTTCTCATGCTCACACTGCTGAGGATTAAGGTGCTGATGGGCTTGTCTGTGAGGTGCAGCCACTGCTGTACCCTGCTAAAGTGGCAATGCCTGTCTGTTGGATTTGAGGTTATTAGCACTTAGCAGTAAATGGCCCAGGTGGTTAATCTTTGCCTTTCATTACAGTCTGTGTGATGTGACAAGCAGGAATGTTATCATAATTTAAAGACAACAAGGATTATGTGAATGATAGGGTCTTTGAAGGGCCTTGAGAAACCTCTTTATAATGAAAATACTTCCAAAGGCTCCTAAAATCTGCTCCACCTATAGAGCCATCACTCAAGATGGTAAGATATGGCATCCTGTACTTTAGATGAGTTATAAGTAACAGAAAAAAATTACATTGATTATCTTTCAGTTTATATGTTATGAAGAATGATTTTTTTTTAAATTCTGTTTAAAAGGCATCACTTCACATCAAATACATGTGTAACACAGTATTCCCACATTCTCCCATATGGTTTTATAATTAGCCTACTCTACCAGAATGAGCAAAATACATTGCAGGTTTTCAGCTGCTTAAGAATCTGCTGTCATTAGAAATTAGGCTAACCTCTGAATACCTCATTTTTGCCAACCAATAGTGCTTATACATTAAAATTGGATCTGTATTTAAGATCTGATGAGACTTCTGACTGTTTGATTCTTCCACTGAGAGTTTTATTTTCTAAATTTCCTTGCTACTCTTTTCACCACATCATTCAGAGATTAATCAAGGAAATTTGGTGGAAGGCATCAGCCCTCTTCAGTGTCCAAATTCAATATGGCTGTGGTTTAGTATGAACCACCACAGGACTCATTTACAGCTTGCAAAGTACAAGTCCACCAATTCTGTCACCACAGGGTGAGCCCTTTCAAGAATACATTAGTACATCCTGTACTAATTTAATAAACATGAACTAAAACAATAAGAAGGTTCTTCCTCACCATGAAAAATCCAACAAATTCCAAGTATCTCATTAATCAGAGGATATCAAAATAGCATTCAATAACAGGGAAAGAAATCTGCTGCCAGATGGCTCTTGAAGCACAAAAAATAGGAAAAATGAAAGCTGAGAGCTAAAGTGAGACAAATTTCCCTAGAAGTAAAGCATTTCTTTTCAAATTAGGCATGGGAACCATTTCCTAGTGATGAGGAGGAATCTTTACTGTTTCAAGTCTGTACAAAGAGAAAGGAGAAGCCTGGAAAATGTTCAGTCTGTTACGCTCAGCCACCACAGCTCCATCACCTACTTCTGCTTATCCCTTAAACAAAATGGATTCTAGTGATGACTTTATAAAATGCTGCTCTCTACCACAATTATGGTGGAACACTGAGACCCAAGATTTACAGATGGCTCTAAAATACTGAGACAAAAACTGTTTGACAACCAGGCTAAGGTTGCAGGTCAGTTCTGTTACAAGCTTCTTAACCAAAGCTCTGTCTTGATGGAGAAAAGAAAAAACACCAAAAAACTTTTTCTTTTTTTCTCTTCTGAATAACTACAAACTGATTTGGGGCCCAGATTAGAATTATTATCACTCCACTGCCTTTAAATTTGTGCAGGATTCATTTAAATATTCCAAATGAACACTGGGATAGCAGGGTTAAAGTAGACAGAAGAAAAACTTTTGGCAAGTTCTCCTTGCTTTTAGGGTGATGAAACAATCATCTGGATGACAGATACGTACACATGTGTCACTATTCCCCTACAACAGGTCAGGCTCTTCAGTTGCTCCTGTTATTTGTGATCCACATAAAATCACTTTGGAATACACAAAAACCCAGATGAAAATTATGCTCCCAGTTTTTCACATCAGGGGTAGAACTGATCCTTTTATAAAACTTTTTTTTTTGTAATCAGAATTTGACTATTCTTTATGATATACTAATATCAGCCAAAATATCATTTTCCTAGTGCCACTAAAACAGACCTATGGTTCTGTCAAGATTTCCACTGTAGAAGCAATCACTGGGGTTTATATCTCAGTTCTTTTTCAGTCACACAGGGTTACAGTAGAAATAAAATTTATCAGTCCACATGCAAGTTCTGTAGTTAAAGAAGGGGGGAGGGGAGAAGGAAAGGAAGAGGAAGGCAAGGGAGGAAAAAAAAAGGTGGGGATTGAATTAACTGGTAAAAATATTTTCTTTCTGTAGAGCCCTGAAAATATTTTTCAGGTAGTTGCAGTTATGTAAGTCATGACAAAATTCCAATTTTTAACAGTTCTCACAGTTCAGCACAGGTGTGTCTTCTGCACTTAAAAACTAACAAACATCAGGGAGGAACAAGTCCAAAAACAGACTCTGCGTTCTGACATTCCTGACATGCAGATGTGAGTGACAGTGGCTCAAATCCTGCAGCAGGAACCTGCCAGACCACCACAACTCTAACAGGTCAAATCTGGAAATAAGAGCTGAAACATCCAAAGATGTGGGGAAAACAAATCTAAGTCCATTGGTAGAATAAATGTTTGTCTTTATAGAGATATGCAGCAGAACACCCTTATCATTAAACCTGTTATTCTATCACATAACAAATTTAGCCTAATTGAGAATTCCTTTGATATTAGGAATTGTTCTATATGGAAACAATTAAGCTACTAGCTGGAGTAATTTAAGGCAGTCCTGAGACTAATCTCAGCAGCTTCAAGGACTACAAGACTGTTCTTGCTCAAAAGTCCATTAAGTCTCTTTGATATATTTGAAAGTTTAGCCTACAAACGACTTTTATACGCCCCAAGAATCTCCAAAGAGAAAAGAGTTAATTATTTTTGCCCAAGTCACTATACTGGTAACTGTGTTTTATTAGTAGTAATAGACCACAATCATTTGTGACCTGTCCAAACAGCTTTTTAACTGCAAGGAGGAATGTCAGGGGCACAAAGCTGCTCCTCTGACTTCTGAATCTTTGCTTTCCTCTTACAGCTTCCAGAATCTATAGAAAAAGCATGGAATGAACTGGGGAAAAGACCATTTTAATGAGAACCATATTTAATTTATTTTTTTCCTCCAGTACTTAAGCAGATAAATTATGAGAGTTCTCACAGACAAGAAGGTATTTTACCCATAAAAGCATCAAAATTGCTCATATTTTACCTGGAAAACAGGGAGTTCAGCATGAGTTAAAATATAATTTGGAATTAGTCGAGCCTTTTACTGGCTTTGAAAATTGCCTAAATAATTAGATACCATCTAGTAAGTAAATAATGGATTAAAAGTACTGCTTGTTTCCATCTTTTATGAAAGCACAATTATGATGGATCCACTTCTATCAGTTTTCTCGCTCTCATCTCTAACACTCCAATATTTATGATGCCAGCTCACATTTTCAGCAGCACAGCTCCCTTCAGCCTGTCTCTGATGCTCAAACTCAAGCTCACTGGCTCAGAGAAGGCAGGAATGAGCAGCTCAAACTGGGAATTTGAGTGCAGTTAATTCTCACACCAGCCTCTGCTTGTGCTTAAAGGGTCGGATGAACTCCTGGGCCTGTAAACGTTTGGCATCTCCAGATAAAAATGAACTTTGGTCCAAAAATAACATCCTTCCCCAAGAATTTGGACACTAATCTGTGAGGTCAAGTTGCCATCTCCTAAATAAATACATTGGCAATCCAAAGCTACCAAGAGAAAGAAGAGAAGAAATAGCATTTCAGTCTTGAAGAGGGAGCTGGGCTCTAATTGCCACCCAGCTATTAAGTGATCTTGGTGCCAGATTGTATGGTATCCATATGTTTTCCCACAGTAAAGACCGTACAGTAACGCCAAACTTCTTTTCAAAAAAGTGCTTTGAGAACTACTGATGAAAAAGACAATATAAAAGCAAAATGTTTATTATTATTACAATTATTTGAAAGCAAACATGGTCCCTTAAGATACATTTGTTCCTGTCCAGAAATTTTAAATTGTTGCTATCTACTGCCAAATCTATGCCGCTTGGGTTTTTTTTAGTTTATTGAGGAACAGTAGGTATAAGAGGATTTAAAATAAGGTATTTTCCACAATAAATGACAGGAACAGTATAGTGCCCAATTTATGAAGACCTAAATTTCTGACATTTCGAGGTAAGGAAGCTTGGCACAAGAAGGAACTACTTTTAACAAAGAGAAGCTGTCGGTCAGAAAACAGAAAACAGAGTCTTTGCTTTCGTTGCTGAAAGTCATGCTCACAGCTCTCTTTCAACGGCAGTCCTATTGCAGCAGAACACACTCCCCCAAAACATGAACACCTCACTGGAGTGCTGGGAACTCTTCCCAATGGCTCCAAAGAGCAGCCAGCAATAACGTGTATGAGTTAAGCAGTGAGTACTTTTCCATGGGAAGTTTAACCCTCTTGGACCAATTATTAGCACCATCTCACACAAGAACCCGTTTGCAAAACCTTCTGCCTGTCCCAGAGAGCTGCCAGAACCAGCCACTGAATCTGGGGGCCTAAACCAAGATGGGGGGCCTGGTTTACAAATGTGTTCAAAGCTTCCAAAACAAAGATTATTTGACAGGTTTTCTTTATAGATTTTGATCATGTGTGAACACTTCTGCTGTCAGAAAAAGCTGGTTTAAATACATGCCACCAGTCAGGTTCTTCTCCTTCACCATTCTGCTGTGATTTAACACAAGCTGGTTTGGGAGCCTATTTCCAATCGTCTTTGCTTCAGAGAAATATAGAAAAAAATATAGTTTTTCAAAGTCAAAAGTGCTCTATATATTTGAAATTATGATAATCCAGACAATTCATTTATTTCTATAAGATCAAAGAGGATGAGGTGAACACAATTCCAGCATGGAAATACAGTGAAAGTCTGAAAGGAAATAAAGAAGCAGCAACAAAACTGATTCCCAACTGATGATTCCTTCAGGAAATAAGATGTAAGGAAGGACTGAAAAAAAATTTAAAAGCTGAAGTGAAGAAAGCCAACAACTCTGTTCAACAATACTTTGTGAAATAACCAGAGAATTTAGCATAGCTGGATTGTTTAGACAGCAAATCTATTGTTCAGTGCTAAATTCAGGGTAATTTAATCCCCAAACTGAACGTGACTCTATTATAGCAGCTGATGCATTTCAATTAACTCATTTGTTTTTCTCCCTGAACTATTGTTCACAGGAAAGTGAAGTTGTTGGTATCCTCCTAGCACACCTCTCTTTCATGCAGTAAAAAGAGTGGATGAATTATTCATAGATGATCCTCAGAAATCTTGTGTCTACAAAACCTCCTTATTCTCTAAGTTATGATTTCTTAGAATATATCAAAAACCATAGCCAGTAATTCTAGATCTTCTTAAACCACATAAGCATATGGAGTAATGAGCGTGAAAATTTTAATTTAATCATCTCAGCAGGAAAATAATCTTAATTCCAAATGAGATTCTGAATCCTTCATTCATTTCATTCATTTTCACAAGTATTTTCCTGCTAAGGGAAGAGACCGTGTTCCTGGAGAATTTTCATTTAAATGAGCCCCCTCCTACCATCTCCTCACAGATTAATAGTTACTAAAAGGAATGAAGAATTGAGGCATCTAGCAAAACAGCAACTAATGCTGCCCAGACAAAGCAGGGCCACATTTAATTTAACAGAATGGGCATGGAGATACTGCCCAGAGACAATAAAATGACTGTTCCTTTCTGAGTCAAATCTTAAGGTTTCCATTATGCAATTAAACTGTCAAAACAAGAATGCGTGTGGCCCTAGGAACACGGAGAGCTGCGAGTCCGCTCTGCCCGATTCTTGGCAAGGCCTCTTTGCACAGCACACAGTGACATTACTCTGGCTGTCCCGCATCCCAGGACAGTCCCCCACCAACAAGTTGTAAAGTATAAGTCGGTCTCTCCCTGCAAAACACGAGTCAAAGAGAGCTAAACTGAAATGGGAATATCTCCATACAATTTCTTCTGCTGTAAGAACCGTGGTTAAATCTCAGTTCTTTACTGAGAACACAAAAAAATTCTATAGTTTTCACATCCATTTAAAAAAAAAAAAAAAAAAAAAAAAAGGCAAAATCACGTTAAAATGGCTCCACACTCAAAATGGTGTAGAAGTTTATGTATTCCCTTGGGATTGGGAAAACATGAACACTTTGAAAGGGAAGAACACACAGGGTGTGATGTCCTCAGGGATCAGTGCTTGCTTGTACCACATTAACAGGAAACATCTTGCTTATGCACAAGGATTGCAATGGTGAATTAAGGAGTTTATTTTTTATTTATTTTAAAGTAAAGTCTTCAGCTGTGCCTCAGCCAAGATTTGCATGTGTGTTTCTGTCTTGGAAGGAGGAGGGAGAACAAGAAAAAAAGCAAGCAAGCACTGAGGTGAGACTCAGGCAACAAAATATGTCTACCTGCATTTTTGTACTGATGCCATTTTTTCAAGGGTTAATCTTAGCAGCTCACAGGATAACTGCCTCATTTTTGTGGTCTGAATAACTCTGAATAACTCTGAATAACTCAATAATTGCAGTCAATCCATTATGAAACCAGAAATGTTGGATCAGAAACTACATTTGTAAAATGGATTATTAGAGAATTTGGGGGGAAATGACAAATAAATGCCCTTATAATTGTTGCAAGCCAGTACTTTTAATTTTTGTACCATTATGTGAATCCCTTATCTCTATAAAGACAGTGACTACCCATGGCTGTTGCATCTCCAGCTTTCTTAAAAAGACACTCAAACCTTTCCAAATCAATTCAAAAGGAAACGTGATTCTGGACACACCTGGTAATTCAGGGCAAGGTGGTATAAAAGAGAGGAGTCTCCACATCATCTTCCACACGATATAATGAGGGCTTTCTTAGTGGGTGATTCTTTCAAGTGCTGTTAAGAACTTGGGCTGGAGAGCGGGCTGCAGGCTCAGCTATCTGCCACACTGCCCTGTGAAGAGGGCACAGCACACTAAGAGAACTTTCCTCTTTAATTCTCCCACTTGAAAGACACCCCATCCCTTTAACAGGAAGGCCTTCCATGAGAATGCACAGGCACACACAAAATTGTGGCTGAAGAAATAATAAGAAATAATTCTGGCTGCTTCTCACCTTCTCTAACAGAAGTCCTAAGCTGATATTTCCTAGGGAAAGCCATAGATAGCCCATACGACCTTTGGAGCTTGGCACAGCACCTTACAACAGTGAAACTGGCTGTTTCACAGTCCCACTTCCAGTACAGAGAGAGGTGACACATTTCACAGGTGGCACTTTGCCCCTCACACTCATCCTCCATCATTCCTCTCATGCCTGAAGGCAGAACTGCAGCTCTCCTACCCATTGCTCATGGATATGTCCCATCTCTTCTGAACACTTTTGTTTCCATCAGACTTCAAGGAACTTAGCAAGTCTTTGAACTCTTCCCACTGCTTTTCCACCCCTTCAGCAGAGCAGAAAAAACATACTGTGTTCCACAAGTTATAAACAGATTCATAGGAGAACTCTTGACTTGATGTGGTGGAAGTGCTCAGACTTAGTAGCATTTTTTTCCCTTGCAGAAGAAACACACTCTATCCTAAGCTACCTCAGTGAGACTCTGCCTAATGTACAATCATTTTTCGGGACAAAAAATTGGGTGTTTTCATTTAAAATGTTACCTTATGGTTCTTAGCAGCTTGCTTAACTTCCAAATTGCAAACACATCTCTTGGAGAAGCTTCTCAGAGCTGTTTTGTGATCACTTTTGTGAGCAATCAGCAGCACAACGTGCTGCTGTAAATCCAGGGCTAGAGCTTTGAGTTCATCTAAAACAACAAATAAAACAGAACTAGAGGATACAGTGTTGTGATGTATTTTTATCTTAAATGGGTTATTTTGTTGTCCCCTATGCCAATAATCCAGTCCTAAATTGTAACGCCCCCTTTCCCTGTTCTGTTAGTTCTGCCTAGGTTGCATTTGCTTATTTAGCTGTCAATCCTTCCCTAACTTTCTGCCTTCCCTGCCTTTTCTTCTAGGTGCAAGTATTATTAATGGCACAAACATCCATCAGAGTTCCCATTTTTTCCAATGATTAGAGGCAGATCTTGACTGTGGATGTGGAGGGTTTTGTTCTCTGAATAAAAATAGAGAGTTTTTTTCTAAATAACACAGAATGAAATGAAAACTAAAGAGATGAAGTGTTGAAGTCTACAGAGCAGCAATTCTAGCTTCAGTCACTAACTTGTGACTTGCAATCACAGCAGTTATTGGGAACAAAGCCATATTTTTGGATTCAAATGTTTTCCAATCATGCTGTAGCTAGATTGACCCCTGTAGAAAGGGATGTGTGAGCACATGGGAAAGAAGAGTCCCAATTCTTGAGACAGCTGCCTTATAAATCAGAATGGCTTTTGAAGAGCTGTATGAATGCACATAAAACTGACACTCGTGTGAAAACGAGGGCACATTCTTATTAGAGAGGAAACACTAGCACAGAGAAAAATACAAAATCACACAGAAAAAAACACTACAACTTTTTGCACTGGTCTACGGTTTTAATTGAGGGGGTAGAGTTGATTTTAATTAACTTTTTTGCCATCATCCTTTTTTTGCTTTTGGTACATGTTTCTTTTCTAAGTTAGAAATAGGAAAAAAGGACCTAAAATAGCAGAGTATTCCCACCCCATTTAAGAGCAGTTCTATTCACTTCTGAAAAATAAAGTGATTTGCAAAGTTAACAGAAAAGGTGACTAATGCTAAACACCTAAGAGCTCAGTGCCTCAGGGAACTGTCCATCTCTAATTGCTACCAAAACACATTCCTCCATGGGTAAGGGCATGAGAAACAGCAGCAATTCCCTTTCAGTTAAGTATTACATGACAAGAAAATACCATTTTTTTTACATAGTTACATTTTATTAAAATGCACATCCTCACTTTATTTTATATGGCTTAGATTGTAAAGAGAGGTCCTCAGAAATAAATCCTGTGGCTTGCATTTGTAGAATCTCTAAACAGGCAGAATCTCTAAAGCAGAATTAGATTTATTTTTTTTTAAATAACTACGAATCAAGTTTCAGAGACATTATGGGTGGACCCTAATGCCTAACGACAGCAGTTGATATCTTGAAGGAGTATCTAACTTAAGGTAAATATCTACAGCCAGGAGTGTGGAATATTGAACTCCTAAAAAGCCTGTCTGTTGGCTTTTTTTCAGGTGATTACATATTTTGAAAATCGGTCCCCAAATTACTGAAACTCCAGGTGCATTTAGAAACAGATGGAGTGTAATTCTTAGGAAGTTAAGCAGGCTTTTCATTCAATTGTTACACCAAGACTTGAACCATTATTTGTGCTCTTCCAATCCCGTGGCCAATCGTGCACTATTTCTCTAAGGGTCTGCTTCAACAGTACGAGCATTTTTAAGTGTAAGCTTTCTTTCAAATCTAAGCATTTAAAGTTTCATACAGGACTAAATAACTGAAATTAAACACAGTACATGAAATATTTCTTTTTAAGCTCAAAAAACCTAAACATCTTTTAAAAAGTGGCTTTTCAGTCCCTTTTACTAGAGGGTCAAGTGTAAATCTGGAAGAATTCACTGGTATAGACTAATTTTGCATCTAAAACTGTGTTATAGCATACTTTGCTGATGAAATTGTAATAATAAATCACAATAAACTATTCCTTTCTGATACTGACAATCCCAAATATGAGTTAGCTGAAATCTTACTACACATTTACATTCATCTTCCACAGTCTAGGTTTTTTTAAATGGATGATAAACAGAAAAATGTAACTTGTGTTTCACATCATTCAAAATGCGGGAGGGAGGGAGGGAAAGAAGAAAACACATTAATTGTTCTACCTGTGGATAATTACTTTGAAAACACTGAAATCCTAAATGTGCAAATACTTCTGCTGATATTCACTTTGGTTTTTAGGAGGACAGCAAAGAGGCACCACACCTCCCCCAGCAAATTCACTATTTCACTAGGACTCTCAGCTTTCTGATTTCTAGGAAAGGTTGTTCTATGTTGCTGCCACAAGGCTACACATCATTGTGTTAAGCTCTTTAATACAATTTCTGGCAACAGAACTCCAGGAGATCAATAGTGCTGCTTCCTAGGCTCTAAACCTGCTTTTAGTGATTTACTGTATCATCAATGGTCAATAAACCAAAATGCTGACGTGTCATCTCTTCCACAGGAGATTTGTCTCTGTGTTTTCCTTTCGCCCTGTTGAGGAAGAAGTTTTATGAATGGAAAACAAGCATTGTAAGTAATTCAACCTGTCAGTCTCAAAGCTGGTAAGGAACAAAAAGGACACTCATTCCATAAGAAAGGTATGCCCCTTATTACATGAAGAACTCCAGACACTAACAGGCATGGGTGTAACTCAATACTCCATTGCCCATCCCATCAGTCCCACCTTCTGACTGGGTGGTGATCATGGGCCAAATTATTCTGTGTGTACAAGTATGAGAAATAAAACCAAAAAAATTAAGAACACAAAAAAAACCCCATACACTATACTGTCTTAGAATTTAGTCTCACTTTTGCATTTGTACCATATCACAGGTTTGCTTTTAAAAAGCAGTGATGGCAAGTGTGGAAAAAAGTAATTTTCTATCATTCCTGTTCTGTCTGCAGTGCTGTTCTGCAGAGGGGGGAGTGACAAGCAAGTCTGATGACACTTTACATGACAGCACTTCAACCCAGTGAAGAATTCAGAACCGCTGTAGGAGCTGTTTATTCTTTACAAGTCTTTCTTCAGTAACAGGTGACTGGCTTTTAACAATGTGGTAATAACATACCCACTTCTTCTAATGAGCATGCACTTTGCTCTGACAAGGGGCAGCTGTAAAGCTTGTTTTGGTGCCTGTGGCAGCTGCCCGGTATTAACGATCTTTCAGCATGTCTTATTTTGATTATCACAAAATCACTTTGGAAAAGGTTTATATATAACAAAATCAAACAAACAAACAATCCTGGCCAGAAAATAAGTATCCCTGCAGAAACATGAGTGGGTATAATGGAATCACTTCACAAACACAAGGTAGATGAGGTCTACATTTCTTGTCTTTTTCATAAGGCTGGAGTTTTGCTTGGACAAATTACACAGGGAGTGAGGAGAAACAGAATATCACTCTGAAAGACAATAAAAGTAACCCAAATGTCCTGACTGTACCAACAGCTGCTGGAGGACTTCACTCAGAGAAACTGAGATAATGTGTTGTATCTTGGACAAGCTTGCACCAGTTTGCTTTGTGTCTACTAAAAAAGATTTTTCATTCCTACAGCACATTTCTGCCTTTCCTTTCTGTCTTTGCAGGCTCTTCTGCAGAGACTGTGAGAAACAATGAGTGCTCCCCCAAGTTTTCTGGAAATGGGGAAGTTACTTATCCCTACTTATAGAATAAGTTAAACACTTCCCCTTAATCTTAAACAAAAACTAAGGATTGAATTTTTCCACAATGGTAAGCTCTGGCTTTATTCTGCTCCCACTGGAGAAGTTTATTTTCATTTTATTTACACAAGGCTCAGCATAAATAAATACCTTTAAAATCCAGCCCTGTGATTAGGATAGACATGAAAAGAAATGTGGGAAATGGAAGTAATCTACGGAAGCAATACATGTGAATCAATAATGCCAGCCAGTATTTATGGATCTCATTACCTCAACATGTGCTTTTTAGGATCATTTTAAATTACTATTAAAAATAGCCATAGGTACATTTAAAATTAATATTTTAGGGTTCAAATGGTCTGCATTTGCCAGTGAAGATATGCATTTGTTATATAGCTCTATTAACTAAAGGAACAAAAGGTATTGGGGAATATAATAGTGTTCTGCGGAAGAAGAGATTTCTACAGGAAAATGACTCAATTATTCTAAATCAATTATTACAGGAACAGCTACATAGCTCTATATCAATCTCCTCATGTGTTTCTAATTCTTTTGTCTGCTACCTGTGGATATTTAATTGGAATTAATGTAGAAAAATATATCCCACTAGGAACATTCAAGTAGTTGGGATCATTTTTCTTGCTCTAACTTCTCTTTGTGAGACACACTTGAGGGACAAGTCAAAGCCATCACTTTGTGCAAGCAGCAGCAGTCAGCAACAAGTTTTAAACATAGCTCCAGGCTCCTCTGTGTGGGACAGCTGGATTGGCCACAGACATCATCACCCTCTGGAAGAAACCTGCACTAAGCACATCACCAGAGCTCTATGTCCAACAAATTTGACAGCCATTATTTGATCAAGAGTCTTCAAAAAAATTGCAAAGCCCTATCCAAAAGGAAAGCAGACTGTTCAACCATGTCAGCAAGAGAAGTAAGGACATTTTTCTCCAGCAGAATAGATGCAGACCATATGATTAAGAGGCATAAGGGACATCAGAGTATTTCTGTGTCTGAAGCCAGCTTTGCAGGTTCCTGTCAGACTCACCAGCCACAGGAACATAACATTCAAATATGTCTTAATACAAAGTCTGTACTGAGAGAAACGAGATCCTACTCGCATATGCTAACAGACCACAAGAAGAGCACAACAGTAAGCACTTCCTCTTTCTTTTATCAGAAGAGATTGTCTCCATGCCTCTCCCTGACCCTCCACTCCTCTGGAGGCATCAAAGGAGATATGAAATTAATTATAGGGACAGCTGCTTCTTGGCTGAGAACATACCAAGGTCCTGCTCTACCTAACAGCCACATACAGCATGTGGGATGGGGAAAAGAAAAGAAAAAAGCTTCACAGAGCTCATTCACTTCCATTTCTCTAAAGAGATCAAATTTTATTCCTGTTGGTCCTTTTGTCAGTCTCAAAGGGTGAAAAAGAAATCTTGATATATCTCTGGCAGGCCTCATGATGAAAAGGCTCCATGAAATCCCTCTCAGATTTAGGGCATTCCCAGAGGGCTGTGCAGCAGAAGTTACCAGTGTTTAAGAAAAGAAGCAGGGAAAGAAAGAGGGAAAAGAAGACGAAGAAAAGGAAGCACTGAGGAGACAAAGGAGCAGTTGAAACAAAGATGATGTTATTCATTTGCATGCTATGCTAGAAAATCTCAATCTTGCTCTAATGTCTGAAGGTAAGAACAAAAACAAAAACAAAAAGGAAGGTCTTAGGCTGCATTGTTAACATAACTGGTAACACTGAAAAAAACTTGTGAGAGGAGAGAGAACTACACAAAAATATATCTCAGTCAAGCTGTGTCAATGCAAAAAATATTAGAAATTAGTAGCTGCCTCTAACAGAACATTTCTAGCGGTCTAAAGGGGCAGCTGACACTTCAAAACTAGCATCACCAATGGAATCAACAGGGTTGCAATGAGAGAGACAGGTTTTGGATGGAGACCACGATAAAAGGAGAGCCTGGTATTTCTGATATCAATAGAGTCTTGATATTTTCCAGCCTGTAGCCCCCAGTGCCCTGGTGAGCTTAACACTGAGCTGTTGCCACATGTTTGCTGGTACTGATGGCTATATCCAGTACACACACTTTCAGCCTATTTATTTTAATTTATGCTACAAAACACTTATTCTCAGAAAAACAAATTTAACAACTTTATTTGCACCACACTGAAGGAATGCAAACTTCCATGAGTCAAAAAAAAAAATACCATGCTGGTGTTCATATTAATGAAGTTATGAAATATTTCATTAGCACATCCTGGAGTATGAATAATTTCTCACAGAACTTCACTTGGCAGCCTTCTCCTCTCATGTGGCCCATCAAGATAGAGCATTATCTTTTAGCTTCTAGAAAATGAGACTTGCAAAGAATGATTGAAATGCCAGAGTTGTTTATTCTAGAGGGGAGGGTGAAAGGGCTGTGTGGCAATAACCTCCAAGTGTGCAAAGGGCTGGTGAACAGAAGGGGATGTGCTGCTTCCCATGTGTTTTGTGTATGAAACAGTAAGGAAAAGGATTAGACATAAGGCAAAGATTTCTAAACACAAGGACAGAACAGCACATTGCCTCAGAAGTTTATGCAGTCTCCATCATGGGTAATCTTGAAAGAGAGCATAGCCAAACAACTGTATTTGATCCTGTGAAAAGGACTCCATGACACAGCAAAAGAGACTGCTTTCCCTAAGTGAACTGAAAAAAGATTTTTAAAAGTGGAAAACTGACTAAAAACCCCATGTTTTGTCTCCCTGCATTGTTGGTGGGAAGGAAAGAAGGGCTTGGGAGGTGGAGAGGGAAGGTGTTCTAAAGGTTTAATTTAGTTCTCATTATTCCTCTTTTAATTCTGTTAATAAAGTTTTCTTTCTACCACTCAGGTTTTGAACCTGTTTTGCCCTTAAAGTGTTTCTTCCTAATCCTTACCTCAACTCACAAATCTCAATAAAATATTTTCTTTTCCCCTCCTCTGCTTAACAGTAGCGGAAGAGAATGAGGGAATGATTTTCGTGACCGAGGTGGCATTTTGCCCTGACAACTTCCCATACATATCACACATCCATCACCAGCTTCTCCACTGGCTTAGCAAGGCCTGATTCAGGCAGTGGACAAAAACCCTTTAGTGTTACTCTACTGATACGCAAAATATGGCACTGCGCAGGAGGTGACAGTATGGCCCATTTGTCTTCAAAGCAGCTGTTATTGCAGAAATATATATAACAAAACTCTAAGGTATGCGTTCATAACCACAGTCCTTATTTCCCTTTTGAATCAGTCTAGGTTTGCATTCATTCTCCTAAAAAATTTCATTTAACAAGGGGTGGGGGGACAAAAGTTTATATGCAAATTAAAACATTTCTAGGAAGACTTTCTTCTCTTCAGCACAAGAATGAGTGGAAAATCCAGTCAGTTTCAGCCCACATCTTTATTTGATCCTACCATCTTGTTTAAGCTGTTTCCTTATTAGAAAGAAATCCAAATTGGAGCATAAAGGCTAGCCAGGGATGTGTTCATGATCTCACAATTAACTGTGCAAATAATTGAAATTGACACCACATATCCTACCCCTTAGAAGCAGAAAAATGATCTTTGTACTCTTCGGAGTCCATAATAAAGCTAAACACCAGAAGCCAGCAGCATCCAATGGGACAGACAGGCATCATCCTGCTGTGTCCTTTCTTCTCTCCTCTGGCTATGAATTTTTAATATGTAACCTCATTTAATTATCACCTTTGTCTCCTCTGCATAAGGGAATGTCAAGAACAGCTTTTATTACTGTGAGTTTACTTCCCTCTTGATAAGCTCTCAGCCAAGAGGCAAAGCAACAATCTGAGTTTGACTTCCCTTCTTCACCCCAGACTAATAGCACTATAACTACAGCCAGGTCCAAACCTCTATTAAAATTAAATCTACCCCTGTGCCCAGTAAATGCCTCCAGCAGGACAAAATAAATCTAGGTAACTATGAGTAATGACATTATGCTGCAAGAATATTGAAAATACCTGTCAGTCCACAAGAACAAGTGGTCTCTCTTTTGAACCCAACTCACATATAGCCTATAGCCACAAGGATTTTTTTTTTTGGCTCCCCTTCAAATCTACTTCAACAGCAAAACGGACTACAATATTTCTGCACCCAGAAAAGCATTTTTAATTCTTCATTTAACCTTCAAATCACAGTTCAGAGATGTATCTGACCTAACTCATTTCCTCAGCTTGGCAAGTTTGAGATTCCCCATGCCCTGAGCCCAACAAACACTCAGAGCTGCTGTGGCTGTGGCAGCCACCCCTCCACTCCTCTCCCATCAGAATCAGCACCCCCTTGTATGGGCAGAGGAGAATCCTGACCTCAGGCACACTGCTCTCACTGATTGCTCATTAACAGTCAGGAGTATCTCAGCCGCACAGGGAAAAAGCTACAAGTGAGAGGAAAAATACTGAGCTTTCTAACATCACCCAACAGCTCCTGAATCAAATGAAATCTTTTCCACAGCTAGAAAAGAGTTGATGTGAAATAGCTCAAATATCTCCTACAATTGCAAAGTTTATTCTAACTAGAAAATTCACTATAAAGCCACTTGTGACTTATAGGATATTTTATGGCGTGGAATTGCAATAATTTTTACTATAGTGCTCATATAAATGTATATGGAGAGAAAGTTCAGCTCAATTTTTTTACATTTAAAATGTGCCTTACTAGTAAGTTTTCACCCCATGATGTGGAATGTTCATTTTCCTGGAAAACATGAGGTTAATCCAGCTCTAGAACAGAACACAAAAAAAGAGGAGAAAACAGAAGAGGAAAGCAGCCTTCTGTGACATGCAACTGCATGATGTGAATAAGTGAGATCTGGGTTCCTTAAAACAGCACAGTGCTGCTGCTTTGAAGCATTCACAAATCACGAGCCAGATCCCCAGGAACTACAAATGTGGCTTAAGTGCCGTGAATTTTACAAAATTAAAATAGTGTGGATTTCCTGTTATTTCCCTATGTGTACTTAAGCCATAGGGATCACATTTCAAGCTACATTTCCCTCATGGCACTCTTGGATAAAAAAAAGATTTGTCCTTTCTTTTGCTTTCACACAGAAAGTGAGATGTTTCTGCACTCATTCTAAGGGCTGGCACCATGGCACAGATGTGTTTGAGAAGTACAGGCTTGGGAGAAGACACCTCTGCTTAAGCTTTCACCTCTGCTGTTTGCAAAAAAAAATCAAAATAATGAATGAAACAAGACGTGATTGTTGAGGGAGTAAATCCTTACAAGAATAATCAAGCTTTTTGTTCCTCTGCCGGGCATTGTGTTCAAGCATGAGTTTTAATTGTGTGAAATTACTGCAGTATTATGGGTGGAATTGGTGAAATAAAAACTCATGCCAGAGATACCAACAGAGATTTTGTAGAGCCCCCAGATGACTGGTACCAGCTACAAAAAAAGTCCTACAAAACTCACTCTGTCTTGTTTCATAATAGGTTTCCTGGGAAAGATGTTACAAAGATCCCCAGAGGAAATGATGTGTGCATCTGCTCTGCTGATATCTCTTTGTTCCATGCACTCACACACAAGTAGTTAAATGGCAAAGAAGAGGTTAAGAAACAGCACAACTGAACCCCCCAAAATTATTGCCGTGAAACTCAATTTTTCTTATTTAGTAAGAAAATAAACTCTAAATCAAAATCAGCATGCCTGTGCTTTTAATTACATCCCCTAACTGTGAGAAGAGCAATTTAGCATCATGCAATACAATATTAGACTGACCTTCAGAACCAAAATTATATTAAAATGTTATCAATTTTCAAAGAGTAATTAAAGAGCACCAAGAAGGTGCTCCTTGGTATGTAAATAATTCTTCTTGCCTCTCAAAGCAGACTAGGGATTCCCAAGGTGCACAGACTTCACGCCCTCACTCACTTCTGAGTCTCTGCATTTGTCCCCTGCCCTGACAAAACCAACTGCTTTAACTCACGTAAACTGCTCCACAGATCAAGGAAGTCGGACATTTCCCCATTTCTTATCATCTTTTTTCTCTCTCTCTCTCTGTAGGGAACACTTCAGGCGTTTCTTTTCCTCTTCCTTGACTTTCCATTTGTTTAATTCCTCTAATTCCTTCACTTGGATTATGGTAACTGTACTGTATTAAGAGAGCCCAAGTACAAGACTCATAAGACCATTCCTCTTGCATGGACTTGATGTCTGCATACCTGAATACTCTCCAGCTACTGAATAGTTCAAAGGATTTGTGTCAGTAGGTATGGTTCTGTGTGTGCCTAGAGCCATTAGGAAAAAAACCCAATATATTATTTATGAACAAAGCATCCATGTTTTTCCTCAGAGTTATCAGGATTCTGCTAATGGAAGTGCTGAGGTTGATTAAATTAGCACAATTTATCAAATGGCAGTGTTTCAAACATGAAAGCTCTCCAGGCACTGTATTTAGGCTCAACAATCAGATCACGATTAGCAAAATCCTCCAAACCTCATCACAGTGGAAATATTGATTGCACCCCATTCCAGATGTTATTAATGTTTTCTGTTGCCAGTCAAGCCAAAGCTATTCTCTGCAGAGGCTCAATCAGCTGACATAATATGGCTGCAGATGTTCCAAAATATCTGGGTTTTTTTAAAAAAGTAACTTTGTGAAAACTACAGATGTTTTTCACCTTACTATTAAACAGCTGTCAGCTATAGAGCCCACTGTGTGTTCCTGTGGTCAGTGACAAGTTATTCTGCATGGGAAATTAACCCAAAAAATAATTACAGGATTTGCAGCAAGTAAAACAATTTTCAGACAGTCACAAATTTACCCATCCAGCCTATTCCATTCTTACATATAATAGCAAAAGGATTGGCCAAGGAACCAGAAAATACATTTGCTGAATCTTTGGAACTCCCAAATCACAGAAAAGGAGACCCAAGGCAGCTTTCTTTGCTGCATGATTACTGACTGAAATCTGTGTTCAGACTTCACTGCTCCTCTCTACAAAGTAGCTTTCGACTGTCAGGGCTGAAATCCCTTGTTTGGACTCAACATGCAAGACTGTCCTGCTTAGCATGGTCTCCAAAGTCTCCAATGCCTTTGGCTTGCCCTGGACATTTCAGGAGCAGACTTCCCAGCCAGGATCTGCAGTCTGACAGAAACTGTTCAGACTGTTCTGCCTTCCCCATATCACTAGGTGGGGATGAAATCATGAACAACCCACATGTGGAAGAGATTACTTGCATTATTTAAAAAAAAAAAAAAAAAAAAAAAAAAAAGAAAAAAAAAAAAAAAGCAGAGTTGCATGTTTGGCTGGTAGAAACTAATGTAATTCCAGTAACTGGGTATTTTACTCTCTAGGAGATCTATAACTCTAAAAATTTTCACCAAATAATACCTCACCACAGACAGTGATGTTGTTCACAGATGCCTGTCACTGTCTTGATAAGAAGGCAGTAAAAAGCAGAAGAGCTGGCAACACAGAGGGACTGAATCTGAAGGAGAATGGTTTTTTTCTTTTTCTTTAAACAATGAAAAATACTGAGCTCTGACTTCAAAAACTCTTTTTATTGATAAAAGTTGGAAGATGGGATGTAGGCTGAATTTTATCCCTATCCTAGCACTATATGAGATAGTGGTATTTGCCTGGGTGCTTTCAGGTGTGTGGTTTAAGACTCCCAGTTAGGCACCCTGCTTCACCGTGCACTCAAGTGGGAAAGGCAGGTGCTCCTGGAGACCAAGTCAGAACGGTGGAATTGTTATCTCTGCAGGGATGGGGGTTCTGGAGACTTCCTTTGCTTTGTCCAGCATTCTGAGAGCACAACTTCCGTGTGTAAGGAACAAACACCCATCCTCTACCTCTTCTTCCAAAACTCCGGGAGAAAGAAAACCAACTGACTGGCTGCACCAAGCATCCTGCCACCTCCAAGCACTCCAAGGAGCCTCACAAGGGGTACTGGTACCGGGATACTGAAAAGTAACTCACTGCAATTAGCAAAGGCTTAAATACCTCTGCCTATCTCTACTGCAACTTTTGCCAAGCCTCATCTGCTATGATATTTGCCTTTTGAAGATGTTCTTTAATATCAGTAGCAGAGAGATAAAACACAAAATGTTATTGCTAATCACTATTATTTATTTCTTACAGGCAGTAATTTGAGAAAAGCTTCTTACATGCAATTTTTAGGCTTTAATACAGAATTGCAGCTCAGCCTAGGAGTTTAATTCGTGAAAGATAACAGGATCCAGGAAGGAAGAGCTCAGACCACAAGTCATTGTCTACAGCAGGTGGAAGGAAAGGTGTCAAGATACCTTCTCACCTCAGGCAGAACAGACAGGCAGATTTCCTTACCACTTTGGCAGAGCACAATGGAAGAATAGAGGCATAAAATGAATTTGAGTTTCTTTACTAGGTTAAAAGTACAAAAATTCAGAAGCACAGAATTTTAACTTTGATGGCAAAACAGTTTGGCTAAAAGTCTCCCAATGATTAAGACTGCTGACCATCCATCTATAACTCATTTTAGGCTTAGGACGCTCTTCCCAATCCTTTTGGTCACGTTGGTCAGGCAGTACAGGTTTGAACACTGGCAATATTTTCTTCTCAATGAAGCAATGAAGACACAGCAGAATTCATGTTGGACATCAGCCAGAGAAATTAGCAGGATGAGGTACTAGTGTTTTGTGATATGAAGACAAGAGGTATCTTATTTCTCTCCAAGACTATTGCATATCAGTCTAAAAACGCACAGAATTAGGGCTTAGCAGCAGAGCAATCCAAATGAAACACATGATGCAGCTGGTTTTGTGATTTCACTTCTTGGCCAGAAGCTTTTTTTTTCAAAATCAGCCATTTCTTGATAATTAAAAATCTTCAGCCAGTCATAGCAATATATTAGATAATCCAGGTGCTTGACATTCCTATAGGACTTCTTCTAATTCTTAGCAAAATACAATAAACACATTTTTTCCCTACCAGAACACACTGCAGATCTGTCTTCCAAAAGGAACTTACTATTACTAGAGCTTAAGTTTGTCAGCAGCTGCATATTAAAAAATGCCTGTGTTAGAGACAAAATGTTATTTTTCTTATTCCCATCTGCGCTGAAAGTGGAGGCTCTGCCAGTGGAGCAGAAATCAGTGGTTGGATGTGGTCCCCTCAGTCTTTGTGGCTACACCAGGGGAATGCACAAGCTGTTCTGACAAGTTCCATGCTAAAAGAAGGACTGAGCTTGTATATATTAGGTATTTTATTTGCAGATGGAGGTGACAGGTAGTAAGCTGCCCTCTCTTTCCAATACTTTTCTGATTTCAGCTTTTCTTGTGAAGGAACCAGCATATGTATTGTACACATTCCCTGTGTTTGTCCATGTCAGGCAGAAAGACATGCTGTGAACCAAAATTAATTTTCTTGAGAAATAAAGAAACATTTCCTAGGAACCTGCAGGTTCCATGGTCCTGTCTATGCCTCTCTCTTTTTCTCTTCCCTTCTTTCCTAGCCCACTCTCCCTCTTTTTTCCCCCCATCCTGTTTGCCTTTGTGTTGGCATGAATGTGTAAAGAAGAAAGAGCCCAATTGCATCCTTAGAGCAAACCAGCCATAATCAGACACAGTTGCAATAGCAACAGAAATGCTCTGAAGCCAAAATTGTTTCAGCTCAGTGACCCAGAGCACACTCCCCATAGCCAGGAGTGACTGATGGTCTGTGAGAGGGGCAGCAATCAGGCAGGCAGCACACCTGGGCTGGAAGGAGCCCACACATTCCCACGAGAAGAAAAGGTAATCAAAAGGGGTGCTATGCTCACTCTGGTGACACCAACCCCTGCTGGTCTCGTACCCCTCCCACCCACACCCTCAGTTTGCTCCCAAAAGTACTTCTGCCAAAACACTCCTGGGTACACGCACTCTGCACTTCTTCCTGTCACAAATTCGGGCTTCAAAAATTAAACAGATTCAATCCTAATTCAAGAATTAAAACCCTTCCAGTGAGGTTCTCTTGTTTTTGTCTTTATACTACCATGCACACTTCTGAGTTGTCTGCAACGTAATAAGGAGAAATTAATCCTAAACAGACTGCCAAGTTCTCGTGTCTTTAACAGAAAATGTGTATTACTCAGAGCAAAAGAGAGTTGGGGGGCAAGGGTGGGAGCAGACTGACATACCTACTCTGAAAAATCCTTTGCCTCCTTTGGCTTACCTGCCAGAGCTGACCTGCCAGGGCTTTGTGTTTCCTACTGTATTTGATGACTTCCCTAACACTAAAAGCACTCAAAGGAATGCAATTTAGGGCTGTTTCGGGTGTTATTTATGCCACCAGCTATTTAAAGGAAATCAGAGAAGCATGAGGCCCTGAACTCAGGTCTTGCAAGGTAAGAAATTTTCAGTTCTCTCTTGAATAACAGTAACCTCAGAGGATTTAGAACTCTTATTGTTCAAGTCAGTGGGAATTTTAATGCTGAATTTTCTGAGAACATACTAAAGTGCTAGGAAGAAGTTAATTAACATCTCTCCAGGAAATCTGAAAATTTCCTCTCTCATGAATTTTAACGGAAGTTTGTGGAATGATTCTCAAATTTCATGTCTGCATATCCAGTCTTTGGCAAGACTAGATCTACACTGCCATTGCTTTTCTTTTTTGGCCAGACATTTGTCTTTGTAGGCCTGGGAGAACTGTGTTTAGGAGTAAATATTGTGAGACTAGCAAATTCTCTGAAGAGAAAGCTTCATTGAATAACTAGAAACAGCATTTTGTACTGTAGCTTTGTTTTCATAAATTAAGAATCAGGGTTTGGAAACCTGAATCAGAAGCATTCGAACTTGGATTTTCCTGCCTCTCTTTCAGTCCCAGGCAATATTCTTGCTTGGTTTATGTTTTCTTTGGGTAAAACACTGGCCCCACTGAACTCAGTGGGAGCACTGCCATTTATTTCAGCAAGGCCAGCACTTCCTTTCCAGTCTCTTGGAAGCTTCTGTGGGGTACGTGCAAGCTTGCCTCGAACAACAATTATCTGTACTTCTCTCTTTCTGTAAATCATTGTGGCTTCCCAGCAGTATTGACACTGAAAATGTTTCTGCTTTTTGTCTCTCTTTAAGCTGCAATAATTAATTACCAACTGATACAGAGCTGCAGGAAATTCTACTGAACTCCTGATGAAATAGAAGATACGCCTTTGAACAGCACTAAACAAACCCTTGAGTCCTTCCAACAGCCATATCAACTTGAAAACAACCTTTTTTCCAGACAACTGGAAAATTTTTTCTCTGTGAAAAATAGAGAAGATTCCTTCCCTGCCATGGTCAACTACTGTCTTTCACAGCAGCAAAGGTTTTTGAAAGGGAGCACCTGGGTGAGAGGCTCTGAGGCCACAGAGCACAAGCAGCCACACCAGAGACTTTGGGAGGGAGGTTCCACACACTCAAACCCATGGAACCAGCCTCCACTTCCAAGGAGCTAAAAGTCTGTTTTGCTGCTCAAACCCAGAAAATAGAAAAGGTTGAGAGTGAAATGGATTAAAGTTGTGAACATGGCTGGTTCAGCACAGCTAACCAGGCACAAAGTTGATGTTGTTACAATCTACACAAAGGTGATTCACTGTGAAAAATACTTGCTCTATCCAAGTGTCCAAAGCATCTGGATAGTTGGGTCACATCCCACTTATTTAGATGGCAGGAAAAAAAGAGCCTACAATCACTGTTTTTGAGTTCTGGAATCTACTGTGTCAGCATCCAAAAACACCTTTATCAGAAGTCATCCTTCAATTCAGCCACCCTGAAATCAGGGGTGAGCTTCCAATTTTGTTTGTCTCATCCTCAACCACAGGGACCATCAGCCATGGAAAATGACAGATCCATATGATACATACATGTGGGATGTGAATACATGCTTTTGCACAGGTTTGAAGCAGCATACACTGAATTATTACAGAATATTTCCTAGCACTGACTGTGAATATCACATAACAGCTTTTCAAAATCTGTCTGGACAAAACTCTGGAGAATTAACTGCACAAAACAATCCTGCTTTGGCACATGTGTTCAAATGATCCTTTGTAGTCCCTTTCCATCTGTAATTTCTAGGATTTTGCAACTGTTTAGGGATTCTAGATTCATAAATTCCTCGGCCAAATTGGCAACAGGCTGCAACAATTTCCCACCCTTAAATCAACTGCAGACCACAGACTCCTCTAGGAAAAATGCAGGGGAATCAGTGTACCTGAGAATTAAAGCTATAAGAGGATAAGGTGAAGAGTCCAGGTCTTCAGAAACCTCCCAAGTCCCCCCAGTGATGTCAGCATAGCAATGTGGGCTGTGACAGTATGGTTTGGGTTCAGCAAGTCAGCCAGTGCTTCAACACAAGTATTTTGACTTTCCAAGAACAAAAGCATTGCACAAAGAAGGGAAGTGGTGTTTCTGTAATATAAACTCAGACAGTTATTGTGCTGCACTGATACATTAATTGACCATTATTAATGAAATACTTACCTAACATCACTGAAGGATTTGATTTGTTTTATGACAACTTTTATGCCAATAAAAGCTGTGCTTTCAGAGGTACAAAGGAAATTAAGACTTTCAACAGAAGTCATTAGAGAATTATGATCATCCTAAAGGTTAACTCTTTGCTGTGTACACTTCTGCTCATCTGACAAAAGGGGCATGAGAAAGGAAAATGCAGACCCTTTATGCAGAAGGTTTTCCCCAGCCCTAATGCCCAAGAGGAGTAGTTTAACATTGCTTACAGGTTACAGGAGATGGTTACATTCCTTGTTTGCCCCATTCTCTCTCCAAAATGACCTCCTCACAACAGGTCCCACATTAACACATGCTGTATGTCAGAGACAAAGAGAGCTCCTGTAGGGTCCACAGTTCCAGCAGGCTCTCCCCAAATGCCCTGCTTGGGCCTTTGCACCTAACTCCACTCATGTTAATATTACTTCATGGGCAGAAACTTCAGCCCCAAGTATTTTACTCAATGTCCTCAGGGCTTCATTACTTTAGGGTCTAGGGCATGTGTCATCAATTATATTGGAGCAAGTGAGCACTGAGCACAACAACCTTCAAGTAAGTTCACAGTTGCTTTGTGCACAATGGCCTCTGGAACCAGGCTAAGCAAAGCCTGTACCAGGTTTTAGAGGTCCTTTGAACTAAGAAGAGGAAGAACTATCAGTTTCATTAATCACCAGCAGTGAGTTTGGTTCATTTTGGCTTAAATACATCTCACACATTCCCTCTTCAGTCTAGCTACATAAATGTAAAAAATGTAAAACTGTAGAGGCTGACAGATCAAATCAGTCCAAAACACAGTAGATGCCACAGAAAAGTAGAGAAAAAGGGAAAGCATGCAATGAAATGTCCTCTAACACTCACAGAAATTTGTGCAGTAAGGACTCTCCAGAGTCTGAGGCACATCCTCTGCATTTGAGAAGATTTCTTTCATGAATGATATGGGTTTCTTTTTCAAACCACATAAGTTCATAGTCATTTAATCTTTCAGTAGGGAAGGCCACAGTTTAACATCACATTATGGGAGTAACTCACACCGTTTGCTTTGAACTTCTCACTTCACTTATATAAGTTCCTGTTAGTGTCAGCTACTCAAGTCACAGCACAGAAACTGATCTATTCAGGCATACTGAAGTTATAGAAAAGTGACTTCTGTTCCTTAGTTAAAGAAGAAAAACCAAACCGTACATAGAAAATGGGTGCCTACACAAAATCAAACAGGCAGGAGACACTTGTGATATGGAAAATCACTGTGTGGAAATAAAATTAAATTATATCACACAGTACACTACATGTCCTTGGCACATGGGTGTAGGCAGTAAAACACTGGAGTGTAAAGGATGCAGACAAGGTGTTTCCTTTCCCTACTATGCTTTGATGCCATAAAATAAAATTAAGGGTACTTTGCAATTGTTATAAATACCAAGGAGAGTAACAAACAATAAGATTAGCATAAGAATCATCTTTAGAACAAATGTATCACCTAAACGCATCTGTAGTATTCTGTAAGTCAAACATTAGGAGGGAACAGAATTTGAATCAAACTTAAATCCATCAAGATGATTAAAAAAAAAAAAAAACTGTCTCAAGAGAGCCCACAGTTTGTTGCTTAGAACAGTAACATAAAGGTGTCCTACATATTTATCCATCAGATCTTAGCGGTTTTCCTGGAACTTAAACAAAAAAGCCTGAGACAGTGAACAAAGTTAGAACATAACCAGAAAAACATGTAAATGCAGGATCTCTTTGCTAGCCCACCATGCAATGCAGCCCACCTCATAAATTATAGCTTAATAATACTTTTGTATATGATGATATGGGTTATTGGTCATGGGGTATTAACACAATGATGCCTGCAAATGGGAATTTTACGATCTCTTAAAATGCACTTGTCACTTCACTTGGTCCAATTCATTGTTCCTTGCTGTTATGGATAATTATGGGTGCTGACTTATATTAGGCAAAATTACAATTGATGTGAGCAGGGATTTTGATCAAAATGAGTCTGTTGTTTCACTTCATATAAGTTGATACTAGAGTTATTTAAAAGGAAAAAGCAGCCCAAACAACAAACCAACCCAAAAACTAAAACACCTGTTCCCATTCCTGGTCCCAAAGAATTCACATCAGCAGCAATGTTTTGAGTCACTGCCAATGAGTTTTGGGTTGAGCCTTTATAAATGTACCTGCTACTGAGCAGTGCTAACAGACACAAGTAAAGGAGCCATTCTTTTATTCAAGGATGTTCTCCTGAAACCTGAGGTCCCTGCTTACTTAAGATATCTACTGGTATGAAGTCATTACACAAATACTGTGAGATTGCAGTAGCCTGCACCAGCTTTGAGTTTGAGCCTAGGTGTTCTAATCCTTCCTGCTCAGAGTGGAAAACTCTGCTTGGTCCTAATCTGCCATGAGATTTGGCTTTGGAGTTGAGAGCACGTGTTCCCCACATCCCACCCCCTTTGTAACCCAAGCATCATTTTTGGAGGCAACACATGCACTGCATGTGGCTCAAGCTGCTAGCCAGCAGGAGGATGGATGAATGTATTTACTTTACATTCCCTCAAAAGTTATCTTCTGGAATCTGTTTTTTATGTGGCTTGATAGTCTTCCAAGTGCAAAGGATTAAATCACCAGGAAGTGCTATCTTCCCATTTTCAATTCCCTTTAAAAATGTGGGGTTTTGTGATGCCTTCGGATATCAGTAGTGATGCTTGGCAACATTACATATTGCTGTTTAATTGCCTTAAAAACTATTTCCCTGGTAGTATCATTAATAATACCAAGTCTAAATTGGATTAAGCACTACACTGCTATAAAGTTAATTCACTGTGATACTAATGAAATGTCATGTGAGGCTTCCTGTAAATCCAGCTAAACAGTCACTGCCAAGGGTCGTTAAATCAATGGCACATTCAGCTGTTCTGCTTAGAAAGTATTGTTTTAATTGCTAGCAGGTGATTTTCATTAATGCAAGCATCTTCCATTTTACTGACTTTTTAGGTCTGATGGCAACACAGCCTTTTGTAGTTCAATAATGACAATACTTTTCCATTTCTAGGAAAGGAATGAAGCTCAATTGAGAAAGTGGTTGAAGAGGAATGGCAAAATTTCATTCAGAATATTCCACTGCATTTTTATAAAGCACCCAAATAAAAGACCTGCTCTGATGCTCATGCGGGTCAGCAGATTTTGGCATGAGCATCGTCTGAAGCAATGTGAAATGTTACAGATCTGAAGCTCCCACAGGAGATTTCCCATTGGACAGCCAACTTTGAAAACTGTCAGCCTTCACCTCTCTGCATCAGCTTACTCAGGTAGAAAAAAGCAATAACCACTTCCCTGCTTTTGTGAAATATTTTTAATTCACTGAGGGAAGGAGTGCAACTAACATTGGAAGCACTGGACTCAAACACTGCTAAAAATGTTTGCTAAGTGGTTAAAAGTATGCCACGATCTTGACCTGCATATCTCACATTGCTTTAAATTTATTTTTCATATTCTGAGAGGGGATTGTCTTTAAATTCACTTTCGCCCCTTATTCCCATTGGGTTCTTGCTGCTTTCTCTCTTATTTTTCCAAAATTATAAGCATGTGAAAAACAGCCTTTCCAGAGTGTCCTTTGGCTCTGAGCTTTGTTCGTAGCAACAATTCAGAATCTGAGGATCTTGGCTCCAATCTTAAACAGATTCTCAGATTGCAAACAACTGGGGGCAGGGGTGAGAAGGAAAACTGCTTACTTAAACAGAGAGAAAAGGTAAACAGGAATGCCCAGAGGAACTCAAGACACACACTCCCACACACCAGCTGTTACACTTTTCAGATATATCAGGTAAGAGATGATACAGGCCAATTTACTGTGCAGAAGATAAGTGGGGAAAGGTAGGTCATTAAAGACAAAGGTGAAGTGGTTTCAACCATCTCAGAGATTGTTGAACAATACACAACTCCCACTACTGAAGCTACCTCTCAGCAACCACTAATTACCTGAATAGCAGGCACAGGGTGAAGCATTTGAAGGACTTCTTGACAGAATAACCTTGAACCTGTCCTGAGAAGATTGTGCACACCTATAACTTAGCATTGGTTGCTCCAGAAGCCCGTGAGACTCTTGCAGCCTTCAGTTCCAGCAGCCTCTTTTGAATGTCCAGGAATGGAACACTTCCCACAACCTCGCCATTGCTTACTCCTGTGGTGGTTCTCCCTCTGCACAGTTCTCTGGGCAAGGCAAGACAGCTCTTGGAACACAGCCACGCTCTGCTCTTCAGCACCTGCATGAACTTGGGCAGGTCTGAGGTTTATAGCGCCTCTCTTTCCTACCAGCCATAACAAAAACAGCCAAAGCTTGGTGTGGTTCAAGGAAAATCGATGCCTATTTACTGCACACAAAAATCTCTGACTTCTGGTCTGTGTTCAGCCACACAGACCTTCAGATCTAAGGGAAGCAATAAATAATGGAGTGTAGAATCTAAGAATGTACTCATCACCACTTACATATTTTGATCCCCGTGTTCTATATTTTTGGTTCTACATGAGATAAAAGGATGTAATTCAGTCTGAGTAGCTTATGAGGATTGGTGGAAGAAAGCAGAGTTTCACCCCATTTCAGAGGTACGACACCATCAACGTCTCTAAAGTGGAGGCCAACAGGGCAGAAGCCTTACTACCACTAAACTTCAGTTGTAAATGCTCTTTTCTTCTTAACAGCTCTTCTGTATAATAATTTTCATCCAACTCAAGGTAAGAATAGAACCTCATTTCAAAGAAACTCAATTCACGGTCACTTTCAGTAATGACACCACTTTAAATCCTGCTAATCTGACACATAAAACAATTGCTAAAAATCTCCCTTTTGTCTCCAAGATATTCTTCAACAATACTTACTCTACTTGGCAGCATTCTCTCTCTTCTCTATGACCCTGCTGGCCCAAAGCACAGGTAATGCAAACAAGCTGTAAATCAGAAAGATTTACCAGTCAGATCTCATTCCACCTCTCTCTGCTTTGCAGCCAGATTTCCCAGTAGGGGTCAGAGCCATTGGGCAATTCTTAGGAGCAGGTAAAACATCCCTGAACCACCCGTGGAGGATTTACAGTTAAGAACCAATAGCTTCACCAGTGAAAATCTAACTCTTTTGTTAAACAACACAACACAGAGCTTGCCTCCTAGCCTCACATCCACTTGTCAGCTCAGGGATATTTTAATTTTACACATAATACTTGATTTTTAATATTTTTAGGCATTGCCCTACAAAAATGTCGATTAGCCCAAACACCATAGTCTGAAATCCTCTCATACCATTTTTTTTAATAATAGAAGTCCTTCTATTTAAACATCTGCCCTCTGACTTTTTAAATCAACTGATGGAGGTCACAGGTTTCCTACAGCTGAAGTCCAGTGTGTGTCAAGTACAGCAAAAATGTCTCAGGGACTGCTGTGGCTGTTGTTACAATTACTGCGAGCTCTCTGCTGGCCTGTGGATGTTTAGCTTGTCTCCTGAGGAGTCAGCATAGCCTCTTGTTATAAAGAGGGCAAATTGAATAACAAGGAAGTCAAGGACACTGAAAAGGAGACTGAAAACAAGTTGCTTGGCACGGATTTTGACACCAATACTCCTGGAAGCAGAGGGTGGCCGTAGTGCAAACGTAACATCTTTGCCTTAGCTTTCACTTTATGAAGCTGTTAGGTTTGGCTCATGATTATAACAGACTATGCAAAAGCTGATTCTCTTTATTGATTTGTATAGACAGATATATTTGCTTGCTCACACTAGGAAAGCTAATTCATAAGATTCTAAGTTTCAGCACAGTGCTTCAATCTGAAAGTCCAGATGAGCTGAGTTTCCTTTTGATAGAACCTATATAATGGCAATGATGTTCCTATTTTCTCATTATTTTCACGACGTACATTTAGATCAGACTTAAAAAGCAGATAGAGCACTCAGAATAAACACATCTATTTGTGTCCTGTGTTGCCTCTTCTTCATTTCTGTGTAGTAGTTATTCTTTTACAATGAATGGCTTATCAAACGTCAACTCCATGTCTCTCCAGAAAATTAAAGGCTGTGTATCATATAATAAACTACTCCACTGTCAGTTGGCATCATAAACTACAAGGAACCAGTTGTTCAGGATGTCATCCAGCCCCTGACCAGAGGCAAGATGAAAGCTGAACTCTGACCTGAAGGAGTGATTGAGAATATACTGTTTATCACTGTCTAAAGAAAACGTGAACCCCCTCCACTGGCATCCAGACTTTCTAAATTTAGTTCCATGTCCAAGTCCTGAGATTAGTGAGACCTTTCAGAGAGGAGATGACTGTGCTTTGTGTTTTACCCAAGGACAAAGCCTAATCATGTTCCCTCCTAAGGGATCTTACAGCACATTTCTAAAATAATAAAATTCTGGCTGTGTAAATTTGAACAACAGACAGTCATTCCGATTTTTTGCTCATATAAATGGGATCACCAACCTAAGTGTGACAGTTCAGGAATTCAGCCTGCTAAAACACAGCATCACAATATCTGGCAGTTTACCTTCAGATAATTATGGTGCTCTCTGTCTGTTTTCAAACACTGACCTTCCATGCATACATGTCACACCTTTCTTATAACGCAGGAGGAGCTGAAGTTATAAAAACATTCAAGTCAGACCTGAAAGCTTGGTGGTGCTGCTGCAAATGACTGGCAATGCTGCAAAAAATACCTGTCAGTGTTGGTCTTTGGCAGTTTCCAAATGCCCTACCAAGAGGATGAAAACACAGCATCTCCTCTCAAATAGAAATTCTCAGCAGAACCTCTTCCCTGATCTTCATTTTCCCTCCATGCTAGGAATTAGGGAGTGTGATGCTCTCCACCCTAAATTTCACTACCTTTACAGAGGGGAGCCTGCAATCATTCTACAGCAAAGCTTGTCCTCTTAGCACCTGCCTCTGATCTGTTTCCTGCACCTCCATCTGTGAAATGATTGGTGTTAAATTTTAGCTCAGGATCCACTGCTGTAAAATGTGGAGCTCAAGTCAGAGATGGGAGCTTAATGTTGTTGCATTTCCCCCCACACAGACACAGCCTAAGTCAATGGTGCAAGACCTAACAATTCAGGAGCTTGATATTTATTCATCTGCCCCACCCCAGCTTGCATATAGGGCTTCAGCTCTCATCACTGAATGTAGAAGGAAGCCTGAACTCTCTTCAAAAATCCTTTGAACACTTTAGAGGGCACCTTCTCTGTGAGGCAGTCTTGTGAATCTTCCTAAAGCTGACAAAATAAATTTAATGGACTTTTTCCTTCCCAATTGAGCCCAACATTTTCAGTTTAACACAGAAACTAGGAAACATGTATATTAAAAAAATCTAAACTATGTAACTTTTAAGGCATTAGGCCCATTACAACTGAGTATTAATGCTTTTCCCACCTCTCTCTTACTGCCTGCTAATTTGAGTGCCTACTGCTGACAGTGTAATGTTATCATGGACAGCACTGACTCACAGCAGTGGCACAGTAAGAAACCCTACAAAACACACACCTTTCTGCACATTAATGCCACGAGGACTAACACTGTGTGGCCCTGTGTGACTGCAGGAGTCAGTCAATACATGTGAACTTGAAGGAATCTCCAAATAACTAATGTTATGAACCAAACAAATGGCCCAAGGTCAGAGACAAAGTCACATCACTCTGAAATGGAGGTTAAAGAGTCCTGACTAAATTCTTTGAGCTGACCACCCAATCATGCTTCATTTCACATCCTTCTCGGGAGTCATTATGTATTTCTTCAAGTGCAGCATAAAATTTGCTGCATTCAGTGCCTAGTTTTTATTCTCTTTATCAAATCTGTAAACCAAGTTTTATAAGCACTCCCCTCTCCCACAAAAGGAACCAAAAAAACAAAGGATATCTTCTTCCCCATAAGACATTAAGTACCTATATACCTTACTAATTTAAAACAGATTTTTTTTTTAAATCACAGCAATAAAAGATGACCTTGACAGATTTCAGTCTGTGTTTAGAACTCCAAAATTAGTTTGGTGAACTCTTAAAAGATATTCCTGATAGAAAAAGCCCTTGCAGTGATATGACACTCTATGTAGGAAACTACTTTGTTGCCTAGCAATTCCCAGCTGCTTCACCATTAAGGTTTTAAACGTCATTTCTCTCTGTTTGACAAGCTCAGCAAAATCTACGAGCAACAAAATTGAGTCAGTTCAAAGTGACTTACACTGTGAGATGTTTCTAGTTTCCCACATATCTGCAGAATTACAATATTTTTCTTTCTCTCTTTGCAGTTTTAATTACAACACTAAACTGTTCTATAAAAAAACAAATGACAACAAATAAACAAAACATCAGATTATGTGCTTCACAGCTCATTGTAATGCAATTGCACCTAGGTGACAGGAGCTGATATTCCCTCTGGTAATAGTTTAACCATAATAGGGAAAGAATGTGTGTATATTTACTTTACTGACTTGGAGGCTACTGACTGAATCAGAGCTGCAGTATTGACCAGGCTCTATTTGCTAATTCCAGGCTTCAGCACTGAGACATAACCCTGCATACCACAGAGCTGACTGCTCTTTAAGGCAACAGAGTCTAAATAACTGGGGTACTAAACCTCACAGATCACAGCACACACCTCCAGTGAAGCTGAAAAGACCAATACCTTCCCATCTCCTTGTTTTCACCGTGATGTCCTAATCCTCATACCAGCACCATCCTATTATTTCATGACACAGCTTGTATGCAGTGCAAATTCCAGATCCACCACTCTTCACTTCCCCTGTGTGGCTTAAAAGAACAGCAGATGTTGCATAAAGCCACAAAGGAAAAAAAAAAATTAAGATAGCTGGGGTTTGGAATCCAAGTTGCTGCTTCCCATCAATAAAGTAACACCATTTGCAGTCAGTTTTAGTTTTTCCCTTTTTGCCCCCTGTGTGGGGTGAGTGACAATGCTGTACCAGCACAGAATGTGCAGATTGAGAAATAAAGGAATGAGAAGAATTTCATCTTATGATGAAGGGTGCTCAGAGCAAACTGTCCAAAACTGATGGATGACTTCCTGATGAAAGATACAGCTCCTTGGTTCAAGCAGTATGTTAATTTATAAATGTGCACTAAGTTTCCATAAAAATTCATTAATGGGAGCTACATGATCAAGAAAACAAGGTTAGAGCAGGAGAAACATTTGCAGTGATCAATTTATCTGACATTGTTTGCACAGAAGTGGCTAACAGTCTCCCTTTTTAAAGGCAGACTGACCCACTTCATGTTAAAACAGCATTTTCCTTTTCTGAGTTCTCATGAATGGGTTGCTGTGTTACCGCATGCAAATTACCTAACCAGTATTGCTCTTTTGTATTGGAACTGGTTAGATAATTTGTTCTCTGGATCTCTATGACATTTGTGCATGACCATTCCCACAGACAAGAAATGAAACAAGACCAAAAAAAATTATCCAAGGAAAGAAGTGATCCTCATGCAGGTACATATTCACAAGTATATCTCTGAAGAAAGAGCATACTTGTGCATGAAAAAGCTGGATGCACCTTACAGTAAGGTAATCATCTTCCTCTTATGTGCCCATGTCAGAGGAAAACACTTCTGCAGCCACAGCCAAACACCACAGATGCTCCAGAGCTGCAGTGACAGTACTGAAAGTTTGGTAGCACCCAAACCAAATCCATGATATTTACAAGCAGGCCCCAAAACTTGTATGTATTCAAGAAGGTAATATTGCTCTGAAACCAGTCCTTACCATGTCAGACAGGCAGCAAGAGGGAGGAAATCACTTAAAACGTCCAATTAAAATATTTCCATCACCTTCAAATTCCCATTCTCTTCTAAAAAGTTAACTAACACAAACAAATGGAGACCAAGGCTATACTGGCATCACGGACTCAATTGGAAAACAAGTATTTTTAATTAAGAGGAAAATGCTTTCAGACAAATGAAGAGGGAATGACAAAAGGAGAGGAGGAGAAAGAAGAGGAATGAGGAAAGAAGTCCTAATAACTCTCAGGTATTGAGAACATATATCTTCACAAAAGGATTTCCTGCTCTTCAAGAAAGAGCTCTTTTGATTCATTTAATTGGCAACAAAGCATGAATATGATCACAATATTTTTACTCCTGTATGTCCCTGCCATAATTACAAATCCACCAGGTTTACTGACCTTAGCAAGAAGGATATTGAAAGGATGGGGAAAAACCCTTCATATTTTATTGTTTTCACTCTAGTACATTATAGTAAATTACAGCCAGGTCCTATTTGTAAGAACTTCACAGCAGAAGCCAAGAATATCTGTTGATGCCTCAGAAACCCACTGCTTGCTTTTGCTGAGATTCCAGGGAGACCTCACAGCCCTCTCCAGATCTAACTTTTGTTCCAGCTGGTTCCTTGAGGCCAGGTCCTCAGCACGCCTAAATCATTGCAAGCCCCAGTGAATTCCTTGTAAAACCACCGTGAACAGAGAAAGCAGCCTCTTTCACCTCTCCTTGCAATCCCAAGTGTTTGTTTCCTTTTCATCCAGCAGTTGTGCTGCTGAATGCTAATGAGACGAGAGGTGATTCATTCCCAATCAACCATCTCCAGAATAATTAGCATGAGCATCTAACCTTCACTCCCCCTGCTTTTTCAGGTACTGCACATCCTTCTCTGCTATCCACTGATACTGGGATACTGTGCGGGGTATTTCAGCTGTGTCCCAGCTGTAATTATTTCCTCAAGTATTCAAGGCATTTTGAAGAATCACAACCACCCCTCTGTGTTCTGATGGAAATGAAGTTGTTATTTGTCCATGTAATTATTTCATCATATTTATTACTTAAACCATGTCTAAGAACAAAAGCTACCCAGCAAAAGCAAAGCTTCATTTCACCAGGTGCTCTCTTGACAGATTGAGGAAAGCTATTTAGGAAAAAATAAGACAGAAAAAAAAAAAAAACCCTTTTCTTTTAACATTGCTGCTCTGACAACCACAAAGGCTGCCTGACATTCTTGATAGCTCTATTTATGATGTTACATTATCCTGCAACTGTGAGGAATGCTGTTTCTACTAACCAGGCTTAGGTCTAAATAGAGCTGTGAGACAAATTCTCTCTTTCCAGCCATGTGACCTCCTGGAGCGTGAACAAAAAGGGCACCAGAAACTGCTGAATGGTTGCAAAGACGGAAAGAGTTTAGTGTCCCACTTGGTCCCCCACCTGGGGCCCAGTGTGTCTCAGGGAGCCTCAGACTGAGAAGTTTTTCTTGGTGGGGAAACAGCAAATCTATCACCCAGCTGTGAACAACAACACGCACTACATGAAGAGAGCCATTTCAGCAGCTTGGATCCTTTCTTTTATATTGCTTCAAGTAGAGGAGGTTGTGGATATCCATGTTGGAGTGTAGCCTCTGGAACTTTAAGACAGAAAAAGGCAGTGGATTCCAGAACAAGAGAATCAGAGCCTGTAAAACCCCAGGTGGCCAGCTAGCTGCAGTTACCAGACTTGCTCTCTCTTTTAGGCTTTTTTCCCCCCCACCCTCACACCCCTATCAAATCACGAAGTCATGCACAGAAACTTTAGAAGGAGGTTCAGATTTTCTCAGTGCCCACATTCACACACGCTTCTTAACTTCTCCAAAGATACAGATACAGCTGGATGGAGCTCCATCCTACAAACAGCACAATATATTTGGTGTTTGTAAAGGACTTGTCATAAATAAAATATTTACAAATGACATCGCAACCATTATGATCATTTTACAAATGGAACAAATGAGCTGAGGGACTTCCTCATAGCCAGGGGAGCTGGAACCAGATATTCCTGCTTGATCATGTTGCCAAATGAATCCCAGCAGAGATAACTTTTTATTAGTCCCCAGGGTATAGGAAGTTCTGTTAGGAAATAAGCTGGATAAATACAGCACGTGAAAATGACTACAATTTTAAATTCTCTAAGGACTGTGAACTGGGTTTTTTGGCCACATTCTTTAACTGGTTTTAATCAATTTGCTAGGGGGTTTAGCCCAACTTCTTAATAGCAACTACACAGAATAGAACTGGTGTGATTATGCTCTCTCTTCCCTCAAATATTCTTTGAGTTTGCTAGTCAATTTAAACCAAGTATAGAAAAGGTGTGGAAGTTTCAAAGGTAACTATATTCCCATAGATCTTAAGACTGGTCCCAGGTAGGGCAGAGCTGGAACCAGATTAGTCCTGTCACTCAAAGACCCTGACAGATATGGCAGCAGACAGAACTTACAGGAGAAACATGACAAAAACATTTTAAAATCTATTTTTGAGGTTCATTTGTTAATTTATCTTCAATTTCCTCTTGTCACCGTATGCATGAGTTTACATTTCAGAGTACTGTACAATTTGAACACTGAGAGCTTTTCTAAAAGTGCAGCAGGTTCTCAGTTCAGAGCTATGTTTCCAAGCTCACTGAAATCCATGTAGATGTGTAGCAGTAAAAATAACAGCTTTGAGCAGCTATTAGCCAGGTTTCTGGATGATGATGATGACAATTACTAAACAACTTGTCCATCAAATTAAGATAAGTAATTGATCAGATCAGAAATTTCCAAATAAATGAACTTTTAAAACTTACTGTTTGGTAGTTACAAGACAACTTATGGTAAAATTTTCACAATTTTTGTTCCATTACATTCAGAACTGCAGTGACTAAGCCTCCAATGTATTGTAAACACCTGGTCTTAATTTGACCAAAAATTTCCAAAATTATCCCAGAAACCCAACCATGTCCTGGGCTGTATCACAAGCATGGCCAGCAGGGCGGGGGAGGTGATTGTCCCCCTCTGCTCTTCCCTCGTGAGACCCCACCTGCAGTGCTGCATCCCAGCATATGCAGGATTGCTGACCTCTTGGAGCAGATCCAGAGGAGGCCATGGAGAAGAATCAGAGAGCTGGGGCACCTCTGCAATGGAGATAGGGTGAAAGAGATGGCAGTGCTCAGCCTGGGGAAGAGAAGGCTCCAGGGAGGCCTTAGAGTACCTTCCAGTACCCAAAGGGCTCCACAACAGAGAAGGAGAGGACTTCTGACAAGGGCATGTAGTGACAGGACAAGAGAGAAGGGATCCACACTGACAGAAAATAGGTTTGAGGTGTTGAGGCCCTGGCACAGGCTGCCCAGAGAAGCTGCCCCATCCCCAGAAGTGTTCCACCCCGGCTGGATGGGGCCTGGGGAAACCTGGATAATTGAAGATGATGCTGCACATGAAAGGGGGGTTGGAACAAGATGATCTTTAAGGTCCCTTCCAACCTAAACCATTTTACAATTCTATGATTTCTACTAAAATCTTGTGAAGCAGTAAATTTTTGGTTTCAAAAGCCAAAGCCACTCAGTCTAATACAATCATCTGAGTCTGAGGTTGTGTGTTCTGCTGTATTTTGTAATACTGATACAGGTAAGCTATTTGCTGTTTAGACAGTTGAGACCTCTCAGCAGTTCTGATAACAAGGTGAAAAGTGAAATACAGATGCAATGTTGCGTTCACACACTGAGAGGTAAAAACATGGTTTGTAGAAAGCACATCTTGCTGGTTCTTCCTTCTGGAGTGAAGTCACAGACATTCTCTTTGTCTGGTGACTACTATTCTAGAGGAAGTACCAGAAAATGAGTTGTCCAGTGACAGCTCAGCTATGCCAGACAAATAGCTTGAAAATTCACTCCAGGAATTGATCCTCTATTGACAAGGGAATGAACTGTACTGCACAATGGGGTAGATTCTGCTCACTCTTACTTTGGATTAACACCAGTACTGCTGAGACAAAAACACGACCCCAAGGGCCATTTCCCTCTCTCCTTCTCATGATCCATTTTCTTGCCACAGAGGCATAAGGTTATGAATACAGCGACATATCTGAAAGAGGGGCTCCTAGAGACAATGAAGGAAGTTCTTTTTCAAACACAGGGGTCTTTACTAAAAACAGACAAGGAGAAATTACTGTCAAGCTATTTGCTTTATAATGTGCTCCATTGTCTCTCAGAAATAAAGACTCCACTTTTCCACACTTCCATGTGCAATTTAGCCATTATCGTATTGTACTTGTTGGAATGTCAATTTAAGAATCTAAATTCCTTATTTTTCGAAATTTTTTTAATCACAGAGAAATAAAATTTGTCTCTCGTTCAGTTTCTCTTTCCCTTTTATTTCCATTTGCTCAATTTCACTGTAACTCCAGTTTTTTGTCTCAGTCCTTAGAAATTCCGTGTTCCTGAAGATTATCTTGTCCTGCCATCTAGCGAGCCCTGTGCAGGATAGCACACTCCTCACTGAGCCTAGAGACAGCTGAAGAGCTGAAAAACAGAGTGGGGGGCTTGGAAATCTTGTTCTCCTATATACATTTGTTCTTTCCCAAAACCTACAGATAAAAGGCTCCATCATGATGTAGATGAATTGTCCCTAAACAACTAAACCTATCATTGTAATTTACTGTTTGATTTTGAAGGGGTTTAACAGGTTCCATCTCATGATAGGCAGTAATTTAAGTGTTACCCACAAATGTATTATTATGGGAGATGTTTTGATGCAGGCATAAGTGTCTCTTTTCAATAGAAATGTTCCTGGGATGGGAACTTTGGGAGAAAGATCCTGTTGTGCCAAGGTAATGAAACTGTCAGGATGATGTTTTGGTAGGTAGCAGGCTGCATGGATATTAACAAGAAAAGCTTTTGCTGTTTGAGGATAAAAAATACTTCCTGGAATCAGTTGAATTTCCCTTTGGTTAATAAAGCAGATTTCAGTCTCATTTGGACTGGGTGGCCACTGGTTTTACTGTGTTAGGTGATTGTGCTATACACACAACCCACTAATAAGTATTTCTTAATATGCTTACTGTCAGATCCAGAGCCCAGTGCAGTCAATGAAAAGACTTTCAGTGGCTTTAAACTGGCTTTAGTCCAAGCCCTTATTCACTAAAGAATTCTTAATTGAAAATTAAAAGATGCAAGTAGAAAAAAACCAATCAGACCTGAAAAGTGAAGAGCATTTTTCAACCAAAGTGCTACTCAGGTACATGTTAGGATTAGACTGGAATTAAAACCCTATGGATAAGATCATCACTCACAGGAAGCAGGGTCAGAACACAGCTTAAAACAAATACTAGCAGGGTGAGATACCCAGTTAGTGCTACTATTGCAGAAGCCTTCTTTAAACAACACAAAGTATCTATGAAACCACCACAGAGAAAAAAAAAAATTATGCCAGAAGGAGCTCACATTTTCTACCCCCTAGAACTGAATTAACTTGCATAGAATGTGCATGGCCTTGGTCAAGATTAGCAATTTCATTCTTCTGTTTGTGTGGGACTTTCAGAAACACACCAGGCACCAATATTTGAATGCACACACGCACCCCCAGAAAACAAAACAAAAAAACCCAAGCAAACAAACAAAAAACCAAACAAGCTCCTCACTTCGATCTTTCATTATTACTATTTCTTAGGTGGTGGTACTATTACTATTTGATAGGGGCAAAACAAACAATACTCTCTAATCAAAATATTTGGTAATTTCAGAGTTGCATTGCCAAGTTAGCATAATGCCTTTGGGGTCTGCCATAAGAAAATTGTTCACTTGAAAGTATTTTCTGCCTTGAAAAAGATTTTATAAGCAAAATCAGATTCTCACTGGCTGTGAGTGGCATAAAGGTTTTTATCTACATGGATATATATTTTCCATGTCCTAAGAGACATGATGTAAAATGCATACTTGAAATGTACTACTAAGCTACCTCCATAAATGTAATATCTTTAAACTGACTGCCACAGTTCAGTGCAGTGCAAAAACATAAACCAGAGGTAAACATCCATTTCCATGGCAGAAAAAGGTCTATATTACACCTATTGCAAGGCATTCAGAAAAGCAAGTTTAATCTCAAATCACCTTCCATGTAATCATGCTCTTTGTAATAATACACCATACAACCAGGAGTAAAAATTACTTTGTGGAAATGACAGCTACAGCCAGTAATAAATGGGGCTCTTCTCTTTCTCCAGTTTGAGTTTATGAATTCAACATCATGTTCTTTCATAATGACATCCAAGACAGACTCCACTGAAAATTTTCTTGCATCAAGGAGTTCTGGTTCATTCAAAGCACAAATGATGTTCTAAAACACCTGAGCTTCCTATGATCATATTCTAGATACAGTCTTCTACCTATCTCTCCACTAGTAAGTGCTGAACTTACTGTTTACAGTTTCACAAAAGGGTTGGAATCTAAAGGATATTAATTTCTTAACGTGACACCAAACCCAGCTGGAATGAGGAGAGTGAGAGAGGTTTAGCATTCTGAAGAGAAAAAGACTGCAAAAGGAATTTTACCCTGCTATAAGATATCAGCTACTCCACCCCATGCAGGGCACAATCCTCCCCTGCAGGTCATAAATCTCAAGGAAATCAAGTCTCATCAGCTGAGCTGTTGACATGAACTGTGTTGCCTGCACTCTTGCTTGTTGTGTTAACAGCTCTTTCACACTTTGGCCGTGCCAGCTCATTCCGTGGCAGCACTTGGGGTACAGCTGCCTGAGGCACACACAGGCACCGGGGCAGCCTGCAGGCTCAGCACCTGGGCTGCTGTGTGCAAACCTCAGCCAGGATCTGAATCAAACTCCAACTACTGCTATTACCACTACTGCTGCTTCAGGAGCAATTACTTGTAGAAGAATGCACATCCATACACAGAACGTGTCTGAGCCCCATCAGCCAACAGCTGTGCCTTAAGACACTACATTTGACTCTGGGGAGTAGATGGAGCACAGTGGGAACAGATGCAGGTGGGATCTTTCCAGAAACAAACTTCTGCTTGCTCCAAGTGCAAGGTATTAAACACGGAACTTTGCAGCAAAACTAAACCAAGACTTTCCAGAACTTCCAAAACACAAGGATTTTTCCTCAAAGTTTATTAATTGCCACAGAGGTTAGATGTGGGTGTCAAAGAGATTACCTCAAACACTGATACAGACAGATAGTGCTTTGCCTGTCAAGATTAATTTTAAATGTGGTATTTAATTAATAATTTCAGTATTCAGGTATTTATTAATGTACTGAGGATTTGCTGAAAAACCCTGCATCACCTGTCAAAGGCACAAGGCAGAGTGGGGAATGCATCTCCATAGCAGAAAGAGCTGCTGACACAGCACATGAAGTCATTGCTGCCTGAAGAGATCCTGGCCAGACTCCCACTGAGAAGCTGAGAGAGCTCCAACTCATTCTGATTGCTCATAGCAGGAATGTAAATCAGGCTGATTCCAGAAAGGCAAATGAAGTCACCTGCATATCAGACCAACACAGAGATCCCACTCAACACTTGCTCTCCTGTCCTCACCCAGTATGTGAAACACTCCACAATATTGTGCTCTCAGGGTGTCTCCTGGCTACACTTCCTCCCAGGCAGGCAATTTGGCAATACAGTGTGAACTTTACCTAGGAACTGCAATTTAAATAAGACACAATCATACTGTAAGTCCAATGAAGTATCCTGATGGATCTGAGCCTGTAGCTCCCCTAGGATTACACTAGGTCAGTGTGTTTGCAGGTGTTTCAGTGCACAATCAAAGCAGGGAAAAGAGTGCTGTGAATTGTAAAATAATTTTTTACAGATCAACATATTGATACTTCAAATCAGAGGCTTCCATGCAGTGGCAGATTTCACCCAACCAGCTGCACATACCAGGAAGCATAAACATTGAGCACTTAATCCTTTCTATTCCACCAGCTTCTGCGGTGGAATAGCTTCTGTGCCTTTACTCTGCATTCCTGAAAATGCAGTAAATCCTGAGCAGCCTGGAATAGATTCCTAACTTCACTGCCTAGAAGCTGGACAGCAGCACAAGGAGGGTGATTCTTCCCTTTTTCTTTGTTCTCATGAGACCTCACCCTGCAGCATCCAGTGCTGGGGTGCCCAGCACAGGAAATGCATGGACCTGTTAGAGCAGGTCCAGAGCAGGCCACCAATATGATCACAGTGCTGGAGCACCTCTGCTGTGAGAACAGGCTGAGAGAGTTGGGGCTGTTCAGCCTGCAGAAGAGAAGGCTCTTGGGAGACCTCCTTGCAGATTTCAAGGGGCTTATAAGAAAGATGAGGGAACAATTTTTTTAGCAGGGTCTGTTGCAACAGGACAAAGGGTAATGGATTTAAACTAAAAGAGGAGGATTCAGAGTAAGTATAAGGAGGTTTTTTGCAATGGGTTTGGAACACTGGAACACACAGAGAGGTGGCAGATGCCCCATTCTGGAAACATTCAAGGCCAGACTGAAGGAAGCTTTGATCCATCTGACCTGGCTGAAGGTGTCCCTGCTCAGTGCAGGATCACTGGATTAAATGGCCTTTAAAGAATCCTTCCAACCCAAACCATTTGATGATTCTAGCTTAGGATTCTACCAGGCTTTTCATGTTCCATGTGTGCTTGATTGTTCTCTAACATATAATCTGCAAAACCAATTTGTATGCTGGCAAGCAGGCACAAAAATACTCCTTGGATTGACACAGAGAAGATCTAAGGGTGAGCAGAAGAGAACAGCAGGAGAGCTCACACAGTGTTCACTTACTCAGAACATGCTATAACAGATGACTGTGCTGAAAGCCAGATGTTTCTTGACAAACAAAACAAACACCTTCATCAGACTGGCCTTTCATGTGATTTCCACATAGATTTTCACATTTCTTTCCTTTTATTTTTTTCTCAAAAGTAAAGCTTAACAAGATGACAAAACTCCTTTGACTTCACAAGTCGATCAGAGCCTGAAGTGGGGAACCAGACTAGTGTACACTATAATGGAACAAAATAGCAGAGTCTTCCATTAAAATGCAAACTGCAATGTCTCTGCTGGCCCATGAAGCACTGAGATGACTTCTTGAACCATGTCCATATTCAAATGTGTTTCCAAAAATGTGAGCTTGCAACCGATTACATCGGGAAGATGCCTCCTAAAGCCACAGTCACGAGCTCTGAGTAAACAGTTTGATCAGCAGCTTGCAAGAACAATAAGCAGAGAGAAAACCCTGCACAGCCATGACATTCCATGCAGGGAAATTGATGGGGTTTAGGCTGAACCAAACAGTTGGCAGCTTCTCCACTAAACAGCTTGGTTTCAGGGAAAACAATCAAAACCAGAGTCCCAAAAGAAAACAGAACTGTGCAAGTTCTGCTTTACTGTGTTATTTTAGAAGCCAACATTATCATTTTAATAGTGCTGTTGAGGAAAGACAAGAAATCTTAAAGCTATAAAATATGGTATTTCTCACGTTTGTTGCAGTGCAACACCTGCTCAAATGGGACACTACTGGTAAGGTTTTTAAAAAGACAGGGACATCAGGCCCTTCTGAGCTCGTCAGTTGCAAGCCACGATGCCACTGAGCATTCTCCACTTTAGCTTTGTTTTGTTTGAAATTCTTGTGTTACCACATTATCTATAGCCTTAGACAGCTTCTTGGCCCAGGCTCTGAGACTTCTGGAGGGTCAGGGCAGAGCAGTAGAGCTCTCTATGATTTCATGACAGACCACAATAAACACTGCATGGCTCCCTGCTGGTTCTGTTTACACGCGCTTTTAAAAATGCGCAACCGCTCCTGTCTGCTCTGCTGCCCAAGGTGTGGCTGGTGTCATCCCAGAGGCCAAGAATCCCAACTGGGACCTCTGAAGTGCTCTTTCTCATGCTGGCAGAGACTGTCACAACTGGAATTGCAGCAGTACCATACTGGATTACAAAATACGTGTTCTGTGGATGATTATTCTAATATAATTCCAAATCAAAAACAGGGTGAAAGCCTGGATCCATTGAGATTGCTGAAGGTTTTTGTCAGACTCTGAGAACAGACACTCTTTCACAGACAACATTATTTTAATTCACCAAAAGGATATCTATTCTACAGGGATTCAATACCATGGAAGATTTTAGACAACAATAGATTTGAAAATCCAGCATAGCATTGTCTCCTGTCCTACCTGGTCTGGAAACATGTTGCTGTGTTGGTTACTGGCACAGCCACACCCTTCAGGCTAGGACTGGGCTCCTCATAGGATGGCTTTTGGCACACAGCTCAGAATGGCTAATGGCAGCAGAAATGGCCCCTCACCTGTAATGAAAATAACAAAATGACAGAACACCGCAACCAAAAAACAACCCTGTGACAGAAAAATACCCCTGCAGCCTGGACAAGTGCAGCAAATGTCATTCAGATGAGCAACAGGAATGGGAAATAAGTCATATCTGAGAATGCTCATGAGCTGTGCTGCTATAGTAACTCTGCTGGGAGGAGCTTGGAAGGAACCAGCTGGCTCCCTGCTCCCCCGCTCTACCGATGGATGGGCAGTTCTACTGACAGCCATTCCCCAGGATAGTGACTGTCGTCCATTGTCCCCCATCCCACACAGCCAGCAAGGCTTCCCACTGAGGCCACTTCTAGCAGAGTTTGTGCTGACCTGGACAGTTGTCCAGCAGGGAGCAGAGTGAGGAAGATCAATCAACATGGAGAAAGGAAGACTCATAGCAAACAATAAAAATCAGCCGCTGAGAGAGAGAACTGCAGCCAGACAAAACCAGAGCAAAGGCACACACTGCTGAAAAACACAAGGAGTCTTGGCTCTGCCAGAAAGGGCTCTGTGTCTGAACAGCCTGGAACAAACATCACACTGTGCCAGGGGTGAGGGAACCACCACGGAACAAGATATTTCAGTTGTAACACTAAACAACATTCCACTTGCCTTAAAAGATTCATTTGATTGTTCATAGATACAGACTGCAACTCAGTTAATGTCACACAGGTCTGCAGTTCTAGCACTACCACAGCTATTAAAGGCAAAGCTAATTCAAAATATGAAAAAAAAAAATCATTCTTGTGACAGGTTTTAATTCTCTAAATTTTTGTGAAGTTCACTTGTAACCAGAAAAAGGAAAAGCCCATTTAAACATGAAAATTTGGTTGTTTGATTTAGAAAACATGAAGATGTGGCATGCGTGTATGATTGTAAGAATGAAATCAGAAAGACAACAAAATTCAATGACACCTGGGCTGATAGTCATTTTTATGGAAGATCAGACCTTAAGAATCTGCTAATAGTGACTCGAGGGGAGTGGGGGGGATCAATACAACTGGGATGCTTTACAGGAATGAAAGCACATCTAGAGATCCCCAAAGTGATGGGGGCCCATTCTGCTGCTTCAATGTGCTAACAAATACAACCCCCAGGTGAAAGGGTCACAATGCTACAGAAACCCCAACATACTTTTCCCTGTCTGAATCAAGTTCAGTGTGGCTGGTAATTGTGAAGCTTCTGTAAAACACAGTGACAAACCAGATGAACCAAGAGGTCTATGAGTGATTTCCAGTTTTTCAGCCTACCTGATGGCACTGCTCATAGTATGGCACTTACCCAGAGCAACCACCCCTGCTCTTGTGTCAGCCCAACAGCTGAAAAACTGAGAATGGAGTCAGAAAGAAGAAAAAAAAAATTGGAAATGCCTTGAAAGGAAGTAATGAAACATCAACATCCTTCATTGCTTTGATTGCTATGTTTCACTTGAAAACAAGTCTTTATGGAGTCCACCTCCCCAGCACAGAGGGATCAGCAGGCCTGAAGATAAAAAGGGGAAAATAATTGATTCTACTGCATACTGGGATGGCACTTCCACTTAAGATGATAGTAAGTCATCTGCTCTCTAGATGATTGTGTATATCTTGTTGTGTTGAAAACTTTAATCAGAATACTTTATTTTTTTAATAATATTTGCCTTTGCTTTTAGTAATATTTCTTCTTCTTTTGTGCACTTTTCTGGGCCCTATGGAAAGTGTTACCAGGCATGATATACCCTTGAGATTTGTGTTTAGATATGATCAGCCACCTTTCTCATGGCGAAGGGACTGCAGAAAGGCCGCTTTGGGAATTGGGGTGCATTAGACAGACTTGCAACATCTGCAGTCACCAACTTCCAGGTCAGCCTCCAGCAGACAGTGTCAAGTCAGCAGGGAGCAGAGTCACAATAACCAGTCCATGCTCCCCACAGAAATCTCCAGGTACCTCCAATTCCTGTGATAGTACACCTGGAATTTCAAGCTCTTACCTCCCCAGAAGAGTGGAAAAGAAATGAGATGTTCTTGTCCAGTAACCTGCCCATTTGCAGGGGTAGGAGAGGTGAGAACAGCCCAACTTTCACAGTGATATTCAAGTGCAGTCAAGCACTAGGTAGGAACCAGCTACAGAATCCTGAAAACACTCTACCAAATGGGAACACTCAGAGAAGCAAGGAAATAGAAGCTTTTAACCATTTGCTTTTCCCAAGGACCACAAAGGCTTGTAATAAGGCAGATCTACCAGTCCTCTTAAACCATGCTACCCTCCAGGCAGGTAACAACTCAAAGAAGTATCAATCTTGACAGCTTCACTAAAACCCACCTGTGTTTAGAAGCTAGTTTGGCAATGAAAAAAAAAAGGCAGCTTAGTCTTCTAAACCCTGCAAGAAAGGTTTCAGATGTAAACAATATTTTTTCCTGAGGGAGATCTGGAAAAACATTGCTTTTGTAGTATAAAGCTTTTCTGTTTCAGCTTCAGAATCGTTCTTGGCTCCATAATTCTGAATTCCTTCCAGAGTTGGACATTTACAGAGCAGAAGGATGGGGTGTAATTAGTGCTGATATAACACCTTGGTTATTAAATGATCCAGCAGCTGACCTGTACTGCCATTTCTTGACAAGTATGGATTAACTACAGCAGACAGCATTTTGTCACCTATCTCACACATGAATTTTAGACCCCCACAAGTTATGTCTGAAGCTCTGGAATAATCCATCATGAAACTCATCCGTCGGATACAAATTGTTGCTCATCTCCAGTAAAACAATTTTGCTTTAAAATAAGTCTTTTCTTTTTTGCCTGCGTCAGTCTTTGTGCAGAAGGGAAAATATGAGAGCAATTGCAAGCCTTGGAAGATCAAACAGAAATATGTTTTACAGTAACTTCCAGAACATACAAGCTTTGATGGAATAAAAAATCAGCTTGGGGCCTGTCTAAAAATACAAGCCAAGTCATCACTGTCCCCTGGTGTACTCATGAAGTCAAATTTATTAGCTGAAGGTTGGAATTTTAAAGGCTGCAAGAGAAATCCCTTACAATGACCCTCCACAAGACAGATGCACTGAGGCTTTTGAACACCTTAGTGGTAGTCTGGTGTAAAGGCATTTTTAAGCTGCTTCTTCTGACAGAGAGTACAAGTGGGCCAGGATAAAAGCCCACTGTTCACAAGGGGAAAACTCTTAGAATTTAATTCAGTAGAATTAGGAATCTTATCTTGGGTTTGGGGTTTTTTCCTTTTCTATTTACATATCCTCACAGACAACTATGAGTTGATTCACTATTTACAGGAATGTGCATATAAACTGAATAAATCCGTTGGCCAAAACTCTCAGTAGCCCTTCAGAAAGTCAGGCCCATAATCAGTTTTCATCACGGGAGGGGGATGACAAAAAAAAAAAAATTCACCTGAAAACTTTTCCACGCATCAGAAAATACTCTTTAAGAAAAACTCTTCTCCCTTCTGCAATTTTCTCAACAAGGCACCTAATTCTTTTTCAAGAAATTACTCTGCTCTGGTGACACAGCAGGCACAACTTTCAAATGGGTTCCAATCCTCCTTGTTTTTAATGACTCATTAGCAATATGCATTCCTCCACAGCAACTCGTCCCTGTGGCCACTAAGCCAAAATGTAAATGTTAGGGTCGGTCATATTTACATGTCACCACTTATGCTAATCACAATCACAGTACCTCACTCTTTAAGGGATGCTATCAATCATCTTGAATATGATTAAGCCATAAAGTGAGCAAACAGCTTACAAGGTGATCTCCCCTGCCCCTCAGTCAATTAATGCTGCCTTGTACTCCATCTGTTTGGAGAAATGCTTCCTATTGAGTATTCCATACCTCCCCTCAACACACAAAGAAGTAAACATGAATAGCACCATTTTGTCATTATTCTTGATAGCACAGACATGCATCTCCAGCAAGCTGCAGTTCCCTGAGTGTGTGTTTTCCCAGATGTAGTCCAGATGCCTCCTAAATGCATATGGCAGGAAATTCTTAGCAATCTTTTCTGTTTCCCGTATATTATTGGTTTATAATTGCTGCTATCCATCATAATTTTTTTTAAGCTACTGACTACTGCCCTGCTCTGCAGGTGTGTAAAAGAAACACAGGTCTAGCACATAAGCTACTTTTACATCTCTCTTGGTGGAGAGGAGAATAGCCAGTCTTTAGTGTTAGCTTAAAGGAAGCCTTTTTGACAAAATCTAACATAAACAAGATTAATATAATATTGCAAAGAGACCAGAAGAGAAATACACAGTACCTAACAAGTTGTTTTCCTGATAACTGAATTGATCTGACTTTTGTTTGTCTGGAATTGTGCTATCCAAAGCTCATACTCAATGCCTGACAGAGAATAGCTGCACAGCATAAAGCTACTGCACAGTTACACATCCCAGCTCCACCAGAGCACACTTGTCTGTGGTACACACACAGATTTCATTTCTGCTCCCAGTAGTAGGCTGGCTGTGTCAACATGGTGCTGTACTCTGACTAATTAGCCTGGCTCTAGGGCTGGCTCAAGGATTCTCAGCAGACACTGGAGAATGATATCCGTCCCCAGAGAACAAGGCTGGGTTGTTCTTATGGCTGCAAGGGGCAGGGGGGGAGAGAAGGAGGACAGAGGTACTGTCCTGAATGTAGAGTCCTGGAGAGCAAGGCTGGGCAGCATTGGAACTGGGAAGCGCAGAGGCAGAGCTTACTGACAAACGCACCACAGCTTCTGGAAAAAGAGGGCTGTGGGCTGAGTTGGATGTTCCCATGAACACTGAATGTTGTCCTAATTTACCTTGGGCCATTTGCTTTTAAGTGACTGTTCTGACCCTGTAGTTTCTAACATTGCTTTTTCTTGTAGCACACAGTACAGATACACCATGGAAGTTATAACACAATCAGCCTTGAGCCACTGGTGTCCTTGGTTATTCTATGACCTGCAAAGTTTCCCATGATTTCTGCTTTGCCCTGAATTAATAAAATCAGTGCGTTTCTTGTGCTTGGAACCTGAAAAAACATCTCAGATAACAATATTACTGTGGTCTCCTCTGAAATGTTTCAGTAAATACAAGTTACAACTTGTAACTATGGATTATGGGGCAGTTCTTCTAGTTTTAACCGATCAAAAAAAGCGTGAAAGTCTTACCAGGTCATTCCAAAATTCTCAGTAACTGACGCTGCTAAGCACAAAAGGCCAGCCCCACTAAAACATGACAAAGAAATATGCAGAAAATAATTTGCAAGAATACACAATAAGACATCCACTTGTCTCTGACTTTCTATTTTGTATAAAATCCTAAACTGAATCCAGCAGAGAGTTCTGGCTTACTATCTCCAAGAAAAAAATATAGATAAGGGTTTGGAGTGTTGAAGTTTATATTCCTTTTTCCCATCAGTTATCTGTAAAGTTTAGCACCCTATTGACTTGAAATTGTGTCTGTACCCCTTACAACTCCTCCCCAGGCAACAGATTGGATAAAAACTGAGTGAGGACATGGGACCATTATCAACCTTGCCAGGACCTTTGACCTCACATGACCACAAAGGTTTGGATGTCTAGTGAAGATGTATAGATTATTCATCAGTGACTAGTGCATATTTGTAGATTATTCATCAGTGCCTCTAACATTTTCCCACCCCCACCATCAGATCATCAAGGACAACCACTCACACTGATTTTTTTCTAATCCATTTCAGCTATTTACAGACACTTCAGAGAGTCACGGAAGGTACAGCAATACTTTTTTAAGTTGCAAAGAAATCTTAAAGTTTATTAAAATAAAATTCCTATCCTTTCTACTTAGAAGGGTATTAAGAACTGCACCAAAACAAATCACCTTCACTACCATATCTCAAGTGTGACCACTACAGCACTTCCATAATTCAAGCCATGCCTCTCCCTGGAGCACAATTTTGTTCACCATACTTAGTCTGAGCTAAGATCAGATATTTGTTGGTCACCGGCTCCAGCTACTGGGTGAAATGATCAAATCCTACTTTATATCCTGACTATGCAGAGCTTAGCAAGACAGCACAGAGTTTGGTTTCTCTTTTTGCCCAGATTATTTTGAAGACTATTAATCCAGGAAAATTAAAAGACACTAAATAAATCATCTCATTCCATAGAAAATCAAGCCCTGAAAGATTCACAGAGTCCTCAACAGAAGTACTGAACATCTGAGTAGTGCAGATGTGGATGTCTGTACTCACGTACAGGGTGAAGAGGAAGCAGTTCTGTTTCACAAAGCTCTTGGCAGAACACAGATAGTAATTCATACAATAGATGAATGGAATTTTTAGGAACAGATTTCAAAAATAATTTTCTTGAAAGAGAATTCTTATAATAGTTTGGATTTATTTGCATGCTACAGTTTGCTTTAAAAATTCAACAACCTCTACAGCTCTGCTGCCTACCAGAGCAGTACCTACAGAAAATAGGCCTTTATGAATGGTTTATGTCATAGTTTATGTTTTTAGTGATATTGATTGGTTTCAGCAATCAGATAGAATGGCTTCAGTACTGAAAAAAAAGACCATTTATTCTGGCAAAACAATGCTCATGAATTATAAAGATAAATAAATGTGCACTGATTGCAAATCTTGATGTATTGTGTGTTTTGTTACAATGAGTTTACTCCATGTTGAGTTAACAGAGGAACATTCTCCCTTTGGGGATCAGAGAGTAAGAATTACTTAAATCCTGCTCCTACCATGCCTAGAAGATAGTGAAGCCAGCCAGTAGTTCCTCACCAGGGCACATATCCCTTGACCTTGCTTGTTTATACTATCACATTGGACCTGCTGCACGACAGCAGTCCAAGAAAGCTCTACCCTCCTCTTTTGCCCTGTGGCAAACTTTGTGACACCAGTTAAAAAAAAAAAAATTAAAAATCACTATCAGTAAGAAGCATCCTTGTCTATAGATTCACACACTCTTTTAAGATAGCACTGCCCTCACAAAATGCAGATTTACTCAACAGCTGCCTCTTTCTGTCCCTAACAACCTCATTTCTCATCCCAGCAAAAGCATTTGTGCAGCACCACGGCAAAACAGATTATGTAGCAGATGGAGAATAAAATCTAACCAGTCAAAAATAGCACTTAATTTTAACTCAGACTAGTTTCCAGTAGTAAATTCCAGCTAAGACTTCATAAGAGGTGACAGCCTCAGTCTTTCAGCCAAAACACACAACAACATAGGCAGTTCTTACCAGCATTTCCCATGAGGTAAGGCTATCTAAGGGAAAGGAGTAGACAAGGAATAGAGAAAAACCCCATGCTGATTCTCACTGTTCATTAGAGTGGTTCCAGTCCCCCCACTGAAATCTAAGTAATCTCCCTAAGGCTGTACAGAAGAGATCGCTTCCACCTCCATGCTCTGAGGATTCTGCATCTCATGACCTGGGAGGTTTACAGTGTCTAATCTAAGTGAACTGATTTCAGTGCCAGATTAAGATCTTACACCTCTCAAGCTGTTCCTTAGACTTTCAAAGTTATTTCAGGAAACGTGAATATTTGAGAATACCGCAAGCTCTGGAGGGTCAGCAACCACATGCCATAGGTGGGCTCTTAACCCAGGCCACAAAGTAACATTAGAAATATCCTTGCACATCCATCCAAGTTAATATGCACAGAACAGAGACAAAACATGGCCTTAAAAACCTCTCTGGACAGCCCCAGAGGAAGAGCCATCTTCTCCAGAGGCCAATTCAAAGCACTACTAGATTGGCCCTGCCAAACTGGTGTCACTTATAAGTTTCCTTCAAGCCTTTCCCTGCTGTCTTTCTCCTTTCCTTAATTGCTCAGTGATGTTCTCCTGGTCATGCCACTGCAGTGTTTGCCAGCCTGGTTGTGAATGTCCTTATCTTTTGACCCTTTATTTAATCTTTATATCCCCTCAGTCTCTTTTTCTCTTTCTAGCTCTTTGGAACAGTTACTTACACCCTAAAATGCATTTGGTTCTGTCTGCCTGCCCAATCTCCCATCTATCAGCTCACACATTCTTTAATTCAGCTGCACATTCTCTCATCATTCATCAGTCCATTTACACATTCTTCTATCCATCCTCACGTTCCCCCTCTCTCTTCTTCTCACTCGCTGTTCTGTCACCTCTCTCATTTTTATGGAGCTCTCCTGCCTGTCTCCTGTGGGCCCTGCAGGCCTGGCTGTCCCAGAGTACCAAACAGTGTGTCATTGTATACCATCCTGCACTCAAAATTGCCATGAAACTTTTCACAGCTCATCAGACCTGCAAACCAAGTATGTTTTATACATTCAGTGGTCCTGATTCTGATTTCATTCACTTCACAGTAAATTAAGTCAATGCTAGTGGGAATATACAGGTGTAAAATTAGTTTAAGTAAGATGAAAAAGAACTCTTATTTTCTACCTATAACATAACTATTAAAGGGCTAAAAAGGAAGTTAGATAAGTCAAAATCCAGCAACTGATCTTTTGAGGAGACTGAAAGATCATGGAAGATTGGACAACTCTTGTTTTCTTAGCCAAAGTGTGACAAAGAAACACTCCCTGAGCTCATGTTATTTAGTCCCAGAGATTGTAATACAATGGAATATGTCTTTCTGAGCACTAAAGGCATGAGAAAGAAACAACTAAAATGGGTACCAAATCCCATACAAATAGAATTGACTCCACAGAGGTCCCTCTCAAGGTTCATATGCAAGCACTCTAAGTAATGGAACTAACAGGCAGAAACAGAGCCTGTAACCATCAGGAAAATCCATGGAAACAACAGAAAAACAAAAGCAACATCTACAACTTCAGTTATCTGCACAGACCTTGTTCTGTTCCAAGCAAGCCATGGAAATGAGGGCAGATCTCCCAACACACACCAAGGAGAGCTCTTGCAGTGCAGCTGACAGACTGGACATCCACAAGGTATAAGAGACCAGATGAAGATTCAGTTTGGTCCTAAGGAATCAGATCTGAAATGGGCCCATCTAATGGTCTGCAACAAAGAGATAGGCACTGAATTCCATTATAACCAAGAAAATTAATCAGGGACAAGAATATTCACTGGGAAGGTGCAAGAAAAGGGGAGTTCTGTGTGCCACCCTCAGACAGACAAAAAGATCTTTGGAGGAAGATGCTAGAGGTGTAGCTGGAGTGAGAAAGGGAAAATCATCAGACAAAGGGGACTGATGAGAAATGAAAAACCAAGGAGGAAGAAAAGGCAATGCCAATATCCAGAGAATAGCAACACACAAGAGAAGAAATAAGAGATGAAAAACCAGAACACAGTCTTAGTCTAAGAATGATCAAGGAATAATACAAGAGAAAGGCCTTGGGAACCCATTAAGTTCTATCTCCCAAGCGTAGAAAAGAAAAAAACCCTCAAACTACCAAGAAACAAAATACTGCTCATTAAAAAACATAGAAAATACCTCATGATCATGGAAAAAAAAAATCAGATTAGCCCAGAACCAACACTACACACTTATCATCAGGTTAAGAAAAGAGACATGAAAGGACTTTACAGATTAAACTCCAAATAGTGACCGTAACATTATGCAGAGATTCTGTCCTCCTGTTTTACTAATCTCAACAGTTTAACTGAATTGAGCAAAGTTTGGTGAAGCAAAAGAATGAAATTCACGTGATTCTTTCACAAAGAATGGAGAAAGGAAAGCCATCAACACTGGGAACACTGAATGGGGAAGATCAAGATCTGACAGAAAACACTCAAGAAGACAGCCATTATCACAAAAGTAGACATAACATGATTTTGCTTTCCCAGATAGCTACTACATCTTGGAGAGCTTGAAATGCATTTAAGTAGAACCCAGTGGAGGCCACAGAGAGGAAGAGAGGGCAGTGGAGGTTATTTGAACCCAGGAATATGCATCTTGGCTGACACAGAATCATGTTCAGCAAATGTTTTAGAGGTAATGGAATGCAGATTTAAAGATTATGGAAGAATTAAGGGGCAAATGAGTTCAAAGAGACCTCATTGACCCTGCCATTCATTCCTAACCTCTGAAATACTTCCAGCATATGATGAAAGAAGCAACATAGGCTTTGCCATAGCCTTGTTTATTAACTAATTATTTAAGGCCACAATCATAATGAGAACTACACAAACAGCATTGAGAACATATTGTCATTCACCAAATCAAGTTAAAGTCACAGAAAACTATTTTTTGGCTTATTTCCCCTGTCTAAACTCCTGTTGTATTATGATGATGTGTTAATGGCTTAAAAGTACCTTTAGCAAGTTGGTACAAGGCTCAGCTTTCTCTGATATTCAGCAGCTCGAATGAGGCCACAATGATGCTTTCCATTCAGATCTGGACCTCCCCCCTCTCCAGAGCATTCATATGGTTTTGATCTCTTTGCCCTCTCCAGAGGAGACTACCCACAGTGTGCAGAGATGGGGAAGATGGGGTTTAAGATGTAATTTACCTTTCCAGGTAGGCACTTTCTGGGCCCAATGTTTCCTAAGCCTGCATTTGTCAAATGCAGTTCAACATTTGAATAACAGAAATGGATGGGTTTGGAAGTAACTGCAATCCCTTGGAAGGAAAATAAAACCAAACAAACCCAACCAACCCCAAAACTCTATATATCAATTTATACCTCTGCTCAATGTGCATGAGTGTTTAACAAAGCAAATCTGAGGCTAGCTAAGGGCCAGTAGCAATATGAATATTAAAAGTATTGCAATTGCATCAATTACCATTTATTTTTACTGAGGAACATTCCTGTTCTGATTATGCTATGGAATAAACAAAAATACCAGTATTGCAAAGCCCGAGATGGGCATAACCACAGACATGAACAGGTTTCTAAAGACAGATGAAAACAACCAGAGCTACCCACATCCATCTCTCCAGTGCAGCTCTTCCCTACCCAGTGCCAGACAGGGCTGCACAAAGGCCCTTGAAGTGGGAGTCACTTTACCTTGAGCATCCCAGCAGCTGAGTTAGCACACTCAGCACAACAGCTACTGAGCCATGTCCTTGGGACTTCTGAAGGGAAAAGCCACAGCACAAAGCAAAAAACTTTAACTCAAACAGAGAGCAAACAAACTGAAAGAAATGGAGAAACAATTAATAAACCATCTGAGAGACCAAGGGACACGGCTAGAGGCTTTTGCCGTCCACAAAACAACTGAAATTACTTAAACTAAGCATAGAAGCAAGGATCTACCTTCTGCCACTATGACAGAACTGGGAAGGGATGGGGAGTGAGGAGTTCATTTAAACTCTTTGGTTTGCATCCTGATTGACATGGACATTATGAATTTTGTGTATTTATACATTATCATGGCTTATGTTGTAACAGAACTTGTTTGTTATTAGCTAAAGCCTTTGATAAGAGATTATGACAGAAGGTTCTGGCATCTTTCTCACAAAACTTTTACCAACTTGTCATTTCCCTTTACAACAGAAAAGACATCTGCAATCCTCCTCCAAAAGGTCCATGGCATTTCACTTTTTTGCATATATTCTATAATTGATTTCTTATTTAAAATGTTATTCTCGGCTGCATTTCATGGCAGAGGCTAAGGGGGGGCGGGGGGGGCACTTTCCTAGAATTATGTTTGAAAACCAGTTTCAGATTTCTACTGCTGCAGATGAAATAAAGGAAATGAAAGGAGAGTATGGAAATTTTGACTAATGAGGAGAATATGAAACATAGCTAGCCTCTGGAAATACCTTAAAGCAGCAAGTCTATATATTACCCTGTGCTCTTTGCTGGTTACACAGTTTTTATACAGGATTCACCATTGCATTACCTAAGCATTTTAAAACATCATTGCCACAGCAATTTGTGGGGCACATCTCACTTTACTTGTCCATACACACCTTGGACATGGAAGGATTCTAAAAACAGAGTCTGGGCAGTGTTTCTGAAGAGAAGTACAAATTCTTTCATTGGGTCCCAGTGGGATACCCTCTCAGGGTGCTGCAGACCATGGCTTACAACTCCTCTCTGCAAGAGACACAGGTACTTGCCTTGAGACACTCAGCAAGCACAAAGCAAGGCCAGAAATAAACCTCCAGCAGATTTAATTAGAGGCTGGTGTCTAAACTCTCATTTCCCTGTTGCCTTCCTGACCGATGGCTGAAATCAGGCACAGACAAAAAGAGCTTGAAATTGGTTTAGGTGATAATTAACAAACTCTCACTCTGCCATCTCTCTGCATGGCTAAGGAGGCATTTCAGCAGCAGAAATCTATTCAGCTCTCAGACTCTGGTCAACATAACATCTTTAATGCTACTCAAATCATCTTGGGAAGAATGTATATTTTAAAAAAATAGAGAGAGAAAGCATAGGTATTTTCTGAGAACTGCATCTTTTGTAGATGACCAAAATAATTTGGTCTCCTACAAGTCAGTGCAGCAATTTAATGTTTGTGTTATTAAATTCATATATGAGGCTAAAACTTCTGGACTGGAATTTTAACCTGAAGTTGTACACTATTATTTACTGTATTTCTGACATCTCATTTTCAGTGGTTGTTAACAAACTCAGTTTTTGTTCTCTCTCAAAGTCAGACCTCTCAAGTGCCAGAACATCTTGGCTAGCCAAAGTCCTCTGCTCCTTTCTACACTCTACATCCAAGAACATCAGTACTAAATTTCACATTTCTACTCACACAGGCCACTTCTTACATGACTGTCAGCATGACAAATAAGCCAAGGAATAATTTAGCAATTCTCTGAAAAGAAGCAAAACTTTCATATGTTTTTTGCTCATACTTCTGGTAGGAACTTAAAGGAATAGCTAGAACTTTCTCACCAAGACAGAAGATCCTTCAGAAGAACCAGTAAAAATACCAACTGTTTGAGAGGGGCAAGCAGCTTCTCACTCCACTGCTTCACTCTCTTCCAGAATTTCCCTCATAGTGACTGTTATTTCATGCTACCAAAATTTGCATCTCTGTCACTGGAAGAGATCACTGCACTGCCCACCCCGGGCTGACATGATTAGACATCAAATTTCCACATCTGGACACCTGTGCTGTAACATTGAATCCTTACCACACGACCCAAGAATACAGAGCCAAATTACACAAAAATACTAAGGATGCAGACAGTGACAGAGAGCAGCCACAATGTGAGTATAATACAAAACCAGTTGGTCTCTATGAGCATTTTTTTCATCTGTTCTATTGCAAAGCTTGTATTTTTGTCACTCCACTTCCTTTACAGACTTGGGGACAGCATGCCAGTTTTACTGAATTTCCAGCTGCCATGGCCCAAACCAGGGCTGTTGCACGTCAGAGTTTAGAATTAAACATGCAGAATGCAGAAAACAGTCACAATACCTTCTTTATGATGCTAAGGAAAACATAAAAAAAGAAATTTAAAAGCCCCCATCTAAAGTAAAAATAGCAGTCACTGCCAGAGAGACTGTATGAGGCAAAATGAGGACTACATTTCAGCAAAACTGCACACAGTCCTGTAGCCAGACAAGAAAAATCTTCTCCTTTGCTCAGTGGGATATTAAACTTTATAGCTGTACTTCTTATTTTTAGATAGTTCTTTGAATGCATAGCTTCTGACTTCCCTAATTTCTTTTGTATATAGTAAGTTTGGGAGTTTTTTTGTTGGTTTGATTTTTTTTTTTTTTTAAGCTGCACTGTCATAAATCAGTCCAGTCTTTGGAGGTCTTAAAAAATGCAACAGTTATGACTGTAATATCCATGAATACTTTTATTATCCCTTCTAGGCTTTGTGGAATGCCTTGACATTCACGTCTCTGAGTTGGCACAGTAACCACCACGTCTTTGGGCATGTGCAAGCACACACACACACACACAAACACACACAGAGCATCTCTCACTGCAGGCTGAATAATCAAGGAGAGCCCCTGCACTCTCCTGGTGTGCAGCAAGCACCCTCGGTGCTGCGGTGTGACACAAAGCAGAAAGGGAATCTCAGGCTCGTTTCTCACAGGGGAGAGCCAGAATTGCTGAAGATGGATCCTGTGCGGCTGGTGACCCCTCCTGCACCTCCGCACAATATCCCTGCTCCTTCCAGAGAGCGCGGGCACGCTGCGGAGCCCCGGGGGCGCGCTAATGAGCCTCGGGAAGAGAGAGACTCCATCACACTGCCCATAACGAGCTGGCTGATGATCTTCCAGCTCCAGCAGCCGAAGAAATTAATACTCCTGCCCGAGTACAGGAGCTGTGACCCATGGCCAAAGAGCCAAGCAGGGGGCTGAGGGAATGACCGCTTGGCTTAAGATGTAGAATGATAATTGATGAGTCTGGGTAGATGCAAAAGAGGATCTGAATCGCTGCAATACACGGAATTTGCAAGTCATTCTCAGGAGACTGCAACCAAGTCCCTGTAGGAAATTTCAGGGAACACACTCAAGTGTTGGCTTTCCTCAAATGTCATCTTTTCCACCGGACACATGTAAGAACAGGAATGTGTGTGATACCACTGCAAGGTGAGTCTCTCAGCCACACAGTATATAAAACATTAAGCTTCAGACATAAAACAGGCTCATGCCACAAAACCACATCGAGTCCTAATCCTTTTACTGCTACTAAACTAGACATTTCCCTAGTTTTCAATCAAGTTCAGTTGGTTCTAATGAATGCTTTGCAGCTGTGGAAAGTGTCTGAAAGAAGTTGTTTCGTGGGGATCTCAGATGAAACATTCCACATGTGGTCCTTTGAGACTGCCACACAGCAAAGGCTGGGAAAGCCAAAACACAAAAGGAAAGTCTATGGGGGGGCTGTGTACACGCTCACACAGGATGCAAGGTGTGTCAGCTGTTCCAAAGCTCAGGGAGGGCAAGGATGGGGTCCAGCAAACAGAGCTAAAATCAGCTGGAGAAAAACCCAAACAATACATACAGCATTTGGAGGAACAACTGAACCCCAGCTACCAAGGACACAATGCACAAATTGAACACCACACACACATTACTATGATCCAAAAATCATCATCTCTAAATCCAGAGTTGATTGCCTGGATTTGATTGTCATCACAATTTAAGGAGAAAAGTCAGGACTAGTGCTTTGATTCAGGTCTAATAATACCAATTTAAGTTACTTCTGTGACATCTGAGCACCACACAACAGAAGTCTTGAGATTATCTATTCTTATGAAGTGAATTAATGGTGTAGAGAAGACTTCTGTGGTGTAGAGAAGATTTCTTTGGACTTATGTGTATTCCCACAAAATTAACGTTTACCACAGCAAAAAAATTAACTGTAAATTCTGTTGAGGAAGCATGAGACTCTTTTATTTATATTGAGAATGCTTTTGCAATATAATATTGATTATATTAAACCTCCAATGATGCAAACACTGTCAGTATATATAAGACTATCTGTAGAAGAATTACACAGAATCAGGGGGAAAAAGCATGAGATTAGGGTCCCCAGACTTTGGTGTATTTGCAATTCATGCTGAATATGCTCACTGCCAAGCTGTCATTTTATATTAGTAGTTAATTTTCCTGCTATCGATCCTCTCTCTGCTTATTCTTTTTCTTCTTCTTCAGCTGCCAGGGTTTTGGAAAACAATAACAACCAAAACTATAACAAAGAACTTCAAGTCCCAAACAAATTTTGCACACATTCATTCCATAACAATCAGCCAGCCTGAACTCTACAGCCCCACGCAAATTTCCATTAAAGTTGCCATGCATTTGAATAAGAGTCACTGTTTAAAGAGAAAAGAAGGAAAGAGGCACAGTGCATGCATGTTGAAGAGGAGCTGAAATCAAATAAAGGTACTTTACAGCATAGGTGTTTATAATACTGTAGTTGATGTAAAGAACACACCTTGTTTCTGAAAACATAATCTAGCAAGGACAGAAATATGACCTACAAATTAGGTGTTGCATTTTGGTAAGGAACGAATGAAATACCCCGTATAAGATAGACTGTTACAGAAAGAGAAAAGGATAAAGGATTGTGATAGGTACAATTCCTCCAGGACACTTGAACTATATTCTATGCTGAACTGCAGTATTTGTCAATAGCTGTCGTTGTTGAGACAGCCACTGCACTCCAAGTGCTTCAGTAAAAACTTCAGGGGGCTTCAAGTATCAAGACTTTGTTATCTAAGAGGTCTTTCATACCTTTTTTACATATCTTTCCAATGTACAGCTCCACACAGCTCTGGCTCTTTCTCTCCTTCTTCAGTTCCGGCTCGCTGCTTCCTGTCCCTTGTACAGTGGCTTACCTTGTCTGTCCCTTGACAGACCTCCTGTCCCTTTGTCCTCGCAGCACAGCCAGCAAACCTCAACTCCTTCACAGCATGGCCAGCCAGACTCCAACTAACTCCAACTGACGCCCTCACTCTTTATCACACTCTTGGCCTTGAGGGCAAGGCTGTTTCCACTCTTCGGTGATTAACACAGGTGCAATATATCAGGGGTAAGATTTCCTTTAGCTCTATCTCACAAATAGCAATAATCCTGAGAGAGACACATGTAGAGTCTTTCCATCAACCTTTTCTAACACATTATTCTTTCTATTATTTTTTTATTTATTTATTTACTCTCTTTGCACTTCTCCAAGATGGTTTTGGCTGAGATACAACATGGGAAAAAGCAGACCAAAGTGTGTGTAAGCCTATGTGTAAGATCTTTTGGCAGGCAGTGAAGGGACACCCTCTTCTGGAGAAACAGACACACTTCCTCTGCTCCAGCAGTGAAAGAATAGGAAGTTAGTGATATTCCTGGGATCTGGAGACGAACTACCACAACAAATCTTCATATAATGACAATAAGTGGGAATGCTTCCCCTTGATATACACAAGATCTGGACTAACAAAGACACTGTTAGGTACAGTACCCGTCAGAAAAATCACTCACTCACATTTAAGCAATTAACAGCTATATTAGAATCATAAAGTGAGGAACCTTTATCTAGAGGAACCTCTATCTAGAGGAACCTCTAGATAAAATAAGTCAGGATTTTTGACTCAAATTCAGATCTTCCACAAGGGGGATCCCATTGGTGGACTGACTCCCTGCATCACGAAATACATCACTTTGAACCAGGCAGAATATCATCATTCATGTGGTTACCTCCTAAAGTTAAAAACTAAAATATCTCAGATGGTAACAAAGGGTTAAATTGCTTGGCAAAAAATCCAAGTACTACACACTTCCTTCATTCACTTCTTTAAGATAAGATAGTTTTACATCACTTTAGATTATGGCAGATCTCACTAATCCACTCATATTTGCTTAGGATGTCATTTGCAAAATTTATAAAAGGTAAGGCTATGAAACTTCTCAAAGAAGTGCCTCCAAGAGGCAAAATATTAATCACCATGCTACTGCCTGTTGGTGAATAAGAAAGCAGTGAACAGAGCAGGGATTTGTGGTGCCAGGGACCAGGCTACAGGTGACAGAGTGGTAAGTTCCTGACTGCCTGTAGCCTTTAAAAATGAAAGAACTTTACAGGCACAGGGCTCCCAAATGAGCAGCCTGGATTCCAACACGGCATATTCACACTGGCAGCAATATCGTAGACACCACAGTGGAAAAAACACCTGGGAGATTCATTTTTCCCCCTGAGGTGGCTGGCAGCTCTGCTGTGTGCAGAAAGCAGGACAGCTTCTGACCCGGACACTGCTGATTTGTATCTTAATTAGATGCAAAAGAGAATGAGAGGAGAGAGAAAATCGCAGTTCATTGTGGTCACTGATGTGAATTTTGAACTTCATTTGACATTGCTGTCATTTGGAGAGCTTCTAACCACAGTCTCCTGTGCTATGACAAGTTTGTAATAAATTACAAATGATCAAACTGCAGGTACCTCTCTCAGTTTGCAGCCCAATTTAGAAAAAAATCAGTGGAAGAACAGCAGCAGCACATGGCTCAGGCTATGCCTGATCAAAGAGGAATTATTCCTCACAGCTCCAGGACCGTTCAGGCACTCTTTTACCTCAAGGCAGGAGTGAATAATAAGGATAAGGCACTGAAACCCCTAGGAAGTCCTCACAGCCTTAAAAAGTCTGCAGAGAAAATTTCTAAGATGCATTAAGCACAAAGGTTCTCAGTGCCCAAGGCAAACTGGAAAATATTCCTTCCCTCAAGTTACTTAACACTAAATCATCACCTGCAGACTCAAGCTGTCATTTCTGAGTCACATCTCACAGTGTCAGGAGTTCTTCTCAAATGATTTACTCTCCCACTCCCCATCCCAACACACACAGTGGTTTCTCATACAAGCATTAGCAGAATATTAATTACTTCTAGGAAGGAACAAGACTTCTGTTCATATACAACAAACATTAAAGCCCTGGTTAAATTCAGCCACGGCCTTCTAGTCACTTCAAACAGTTCTACTTTGAATTATAGTTTGAGATTTATAAAGAAAATTCTCAGCATTTCCTGGTGTCAAGGCTAGCCTGAGAATCTGTTGTTTGGTCTATAAACAGTAAGAATGCATCTTCAAGAATCGGAGGCAAGATGCCGATTAAATACAACTCCAAAAACACTCCTGTATCGAAGGCTTTATGGCATCCAGCTGGCTCTAGGGAAATAGCCAAGGTTCTGGTGAGGATCAGGGAGATAAGACTTTTTTTTTTTTCACTGTCTAGTCACAGCACTTTGTCCAGTTCATTTCAGTAAAAGGGTCATCTCTCACTGTACACACACTTGCATTATGGCAGTGGGATTCAATGAGCTGGCAGTCTCATGACTAAAAATACAAACACATTCAAGATCATGGTCATAAGTAAGGAATTTAAATTATCCATCTGATCATCAAGTGAGCCAGATTAATGGAGAAGAACCAGAGGAAATCATTATCAGTCTAGGAAACCAGGAAAACCTGAGTTACACACAAGAATTTAATGCAGTCTGTAATGTTTCACATCCAATATAAAGCCAAAATTCAGGTTATAGATGTTGTAAGTCCTGCATTGCTGTGTTAGGAGTAGTGTGCAATTCATAAATCTACAGAACAGGGAACACTTCTTTAAAGAGAGAGCAATGCAAACCTCTTAACTCTGCTGCACAATTAATTAATTACAAACTGGATTCCTGAAGAGAAATGCTTTAAAAATTGTTTAAAAAAAAAAAAAAAGACACTGATCTAGTGCATTTATGTTTTAAGTTTTGGCAAAACCTACAAGTAAGCACAACAATTTACCAGCCCCAAAAAGTTTAATAATCAGGTTCATAAAAATCTCTTCAAATAGTATCTCATTTCTTCTGTGCATTTTATCCAGAGGAATCTTGAAGGGGCTTTGAAATATGCAACAAAGCACAGTATAAATTATATAAATTATATTATCATTTCCCTCTCAGATGAGCTCTAGCACCTGTTTGACACTGAGCAGCATCACTGCACAGCAGGCTGCAGCTGGAAGCAGAGCAGCTTTTTATATAGAAACTGCAGGTGGAGTTCAGAGTCAATATAATTACAGAGTCTGGAATTTCATCAGAATCCTAAGGATGACATTCCTTCCACTGCTTCTTGTAAAAGTCTGTGAAACTTAAAAAGGTTTTCCTCCAGGCATTCTTATCTCGCATTAACATTACTTCACTCGACTCTCAATTTCAGTGGTCAGTAAAATCACAAAGGAATTGTGCTCTGGTAGAGCTTCCCAACAGGTATTGCATGTTGGAGTTAGATCAGGATTTTCAATGAGGGTGCAGGGGAGCCTTTCTAAAGTTTGGTTCACATCTGTGATGAGGCCATGATCATTCCTAAATGCGCATCAGGGAGATGCATGTATCCTTTCTTAATGCAAATAGCATGCTAACATTTCCAGCAGATTCATCTGAAATTGCTTCTTCTCTTAACATCAAGAAAGCAGAGTGCCATGGCAAAAAACAATTTGGAACTTACCTTCCTGCTTCCCTTAGAGAAACCCCTGTCTTGAGGCCAGCCCTATGGGAGTGTAAGCAGAACCTGGAAATGGTGCTTTACCTGCACAACACCTATGGACAAGCGTCTATTGACAGAAAACAGCAAAGAAAAAAGTAGGCTCAGGATTTTAGTAGCCTGGTGTCTGAGAATTTTTATTTTACCTCTGATCAACTTCAGTGTCTTCAGAATAGTCTTTAGCTTCCCCCAGAGAATCTCTTTCCTCTGCTGGTTGTATATTTTCACAAAATCTGTAGAGTTTGGTGACTTCTACATTCCTAACAAATGTTGAAATCCACCCAGGTTCAAGATTTACCAAGGGGAGACCTCTCCCCAAACCAGTGCCAAGCATGATTACAAAAGCCTTCCTCTCCTGTGTTAAGATGCTGCCAGTAGACCAGATTCAGTCAACTACCAGATTAAAGAACCAAAGTTTTGTGCTCTTTTCTCCCACACATCCAACAAATCCATGATTTACCGAGCTGGCCCACCAGGGTAACAGCAGATATTAGCATTCTGTCAGCCTGAGAAAACTCTTCTGAGAAGAGGTAGAGAAGACATCTGCTGAGAGTGTTTGATAAGGACACTTCACTCTCTTCCAATGGCAAAGTCATTTTCTGTTCCTAACATCTGATGGAGGCAACAACCAAAGTCTTTGCCTATTTCTGTCCAGATGAACTATACACATCCCAGAAGTGCTGACAGAAACTGAATTGATAAATGTTGTAACAAGCTTTAAATTTTAGATCAATATTTAACAGGATTGTAATCTCCTCTCACAGGGAAGTGTTCTCATTAAAAATACTACATTCCATCCAGGGAATCTTGCTGGAAAATCACATAAAGAAAATTTGAAAATTTTCAAATTTTCCTCAGGCAAGCCTGAGGAAAGAGAACAGTGCACACAGAGCAAAGTGTTCTATTAAATCCCAGTTCTGACTTGACAGATTTGAGATCTGGGCGTAAATAAAAAACAGTGAAAAAAGTTTTATGAGAAACCCCTCTAAGATGTATTTATATGCAAGCACACAACAAATGTACATGAACTCATGGGCAGCATTCAGATTCTGAAAAAGCTAGACTTTGCAACAAGATTAAGTAAGACGTTAAAAATCATAAGTTTATAAGATTACTAAACAGAGTGGATCAGAGACGCAATAAGCCCTTCTCCATTCTGTGTCTGGAAAAGAATCCCCCACACATTCATATCAATAGTTTGGAGTTGCCTGAGTGGTCACTGATTTAAGAGAAAAATATATCAGCTTCTCTAAGCTTCTTTAGAAAGAGAGAAAATTGTAAGGGGAGAGGATGGGTACAAAGGAAGTAATGAAAGGTAACAGATTAAGATGATACAGATTTTTCCCCTGAGAAGGTTTCTGACAGGAAGCCAGTAAAGAAATCTACATCTGCACATTCCAGTGGGAACTGAGAGAAGCCTCAGCCCTGCCAAACTCAGTGGCTTCATTTTGATGGATGAAAAGGCTTTAGATAGCTCTCTGTATATGGCTGGAAGGCTTGGGAGAAATGTACAGCTTCCAAACACCCAAATTCATGAGTCGTTTGCCAGGAGGCTACCACTATACATGCCAGAAGTAGTGGACATTAGGGAAGTATTTCCATACAATCAAACAAAAATAAAGGATAGAGAGAAAGTCACCTCTTTATCACCCAGTTACAAAACAAAATAAATGCTCAGAGAGCTGTTTATATCTCCTGTTCCTAAAGACACTGAAGGTCTGTGACTTCACACCCCTCCCACCAGTTTATCCCACAATTTCTTTAATAAATGCCCAGCCTGAGTATTTTTAACTACAAGGAAGAAGAGATTCAAGCCACAAGGAAGAAGAGATTAAAATCCTTTTATTTTTTCATAGTAACCATATTTGCATTTGATTAAACCCTTCTCCCCTTCCAGATATCTCTCTGGAATCTGGCTCCAAGTTGTTCAACCATAGTTTTGAGATTTCTCACTGTTGTAGATGTTCAAAAGAGGACATGGCACTTGAGGCAGGTCCTTCACCAGCACTGAGGGAGAGGGAGGATCGCTCAGTGTGTTCTCTAGGCCACACCATTTCCTTAGTGCACCATCCTTTCCTCCCTTGGATCTCCCTCCTGCAGTCCCCAGACAGCAGCATCACTTGGCTCTGGTTGTCTCTCTAGAACCCTCAGGAGCACAACCCCATCCAGGCTCTGAGAAACACCCCCCTTCCTCCCTTGTCAAGGCTGTTGATAAATAATTGTATTTTGTCTTAATTAGTATAGCCTGCAGAACACTTATTCTTTGAGTTACCCTGAGAGTTATTTCTAACAAATATAAATGACAGAAACCTTCAAAGGTTACACCAGATATTTTAACACCATTTCACACTGGTGAAATAATATGTTTCAATGTGCTCGAGAGCTCCAAGAGGCCAAAGGAATTGTGACTGCTTCCATGATAAATTGAAAGTTTAAGAGAATGAGGATGAAACGTGTTTAATACTCAATCCATATTCATTATTTAAAAGCACACAGGACTGAGAAAACATGACCTGGACTCTGTACTGATGAAACAATGTCATTTTAAAAAGAAACTAAAGCAAATACTACATTTCCTATTCCATAGCAGTAAGTAAATTGCTCACAGTGTGTTTAGAGCCGTGCAGGTCGCTGCGGTGGGGCTCCGTCCTGGGCCGTCTCCAGGAGATGCTCCCCCAGGCGAGGTAAGGGCGGCCCGGAGGTCTCTCAGTTCAGCTTCACTCTGTCGCGATTTAGCGACAGCTGCTCGCATTCCCCGCTTTGGGTGCTGTGTGCCGTCAGTCCGTATCCAAACCGAGCCGCAGGAGCGAGCAGGACGCGGTCCCGGGCCTCCAATGCTCCCGCCTCCGGCACCGCGGAGCTGCTCCAGCTCACCGGGGCATCCTCCGCCCTCCTTCTCCTCCTCAGCCCCGTGCTGCCCGGCCGGCACCTGCAGCCCCTTGTGCTTCTTACAGCCCCCTCATAACCCTGTGTGCCCCTTACAGCCTCCCCACAGCCCCGT
>VZSR01000247.1:17698986-17831948 GCA_013398615.1 Brachypodius melanocephalos
TGCCCAGGGTATGAGAGTGGTGTGAGAGCGCATTCCCAGGTGGAACTGCAGGATTGAGAATCTCAACCACTTGTAGAAAATTCAACTTTTTGCATCCAATGAAGGAGTTGGAAGACAATAAAGCTATTTTCCTGACAAAAAGCGAGGTGCAACATTTGCGTTGTCATCTGATGTTGAGGAAGTAACACTGCTACCCCTAATTAAAATTGAAACGATCGGTGACAGCCAAGGTCAGCAAACTGCTATTAAAACTGTGGGTGCACCGACCGAGCTACTCGCAAGGGCACAGGCAGCGTTTTTAGTGTTGCTCCACAAACATTAGGGGATGGCAGCAGTGACAAGGGCAAGAGCTACAGGACAGGAGCAAACCCGCGGGATTTAACCTGCAGCGGGGAGGAGGTGGGGAAGGTGCAGAGCCAGAGCAGCAGCAGCTGTGGCACATCACGGCTCCAGCAGCTACCACCGAGGGACCAATGAACCCACCAAGGAGCTATCAAGGACATAGAAAGGCTGTTTTCCCTCCTGCCATTGGCTTCCAGGATTTGCAGGAAGTTTTCCTCCTGGCAAAAGCAGACAAAGTGAAGGTCTGTGTCCCAGCGAAGTGCTTTACAAAAATTAAGGATGGCAAGTAGACAGTCCTTTGTGAAAAGATGAGATTCAGTCAAATCCAGTGGTTTCATGTGGATATCGGGACACATGGATCCTGCTGTGACAATTACCTTCCATTCTATGCCCGAACAAGCATCGCCAGAAGCAGCCCGGATTCACAGCTAATGAGCCCCTGTCTATCTGTGTTTAAGCTGGATGCCTTCCTCCTTATAAACACCACTTCAGAGCAGCACTGCCTGCTTCCAGTCCCCTATTAAAATCAAAAGTATTTTTATCATTCTTCAGCAAGATTCAGTGCTCTTTCCTACCAAAACCCCAATTACCACATTGCAGACTCAAGTTAAATATTAACAGGTAGAACTCTCCCTAAACCTGCTTAACTTGGGGTTCACAGCTGAAGGGTTAGGAACACAGCTGAGAGCACACTAATTGATGACAAATGTCATCTTACACCAGTCCTATTACATAGTCATGGACATCATTTAATCCCCTTTGGATAAGGTTTAAGCAAAAAGACACCTCTCTAGTGCATGAGATAGGACTCAAGCTATTATTGTTGTCCACCTGACAGCTAAAAATGACAGTAGCTATTAATCATCCTTCAAGATAAGCCTGAGTTATGCATGTATGAGTGTAGCAGAAAAACACTGTAGCCTGTTACTTATTAAGGTCTGGTTGCTGAAGTGTTTTTTTAAAGGCACTATATTGGTCAAAAGCCTGTTTTAACTGGCATTGCTAAAGAAGAACATGAGGTATGTGTTCAGTTCAAAAAGGAAAATGAAATTAGCAACCAGCGGATCAATACTTGATTCCATCTCTCTTAGTCACCACTTTTGAGGGCAGATAAGACTTTTAAAAAGATGAAACAGTATTACAGTCATCTCTCTCACCATCTAAACCTGCAGAACCCCTTCTTAGATCACTCTGCTTCTAATGACAAAATTGTGTGGGCCTATCCAGTAGCTGCAGCTGTGCCTACACAGGTCCAACCAGGAGTAAGGCAGCACTCAGTGTGTCCAGTAGCTGGACCCTTTAACCTTCCAGTTACTTCAGTCACTGCTGCATACAGCCCAGCACACGCATAAACCCTGCACACACCTCTGCAGCTGCCCTTAGACATTCCTTCTGTCCTGGAGCTGGCCCTTGGTCCCCAGTCTCCCGGTTAGGAACAGCTTTGAACAGCTGCCTCTGAACCTACTCTAGGAAAGATGAAGGCAAGAAGCCATGTTTTCTATTTGCTATTTTCATCTTTTATCCTATGTATCCTGTTTTGCAAGGAACTACAGCAACAACTTCTGCTCAGCTTTCCCCTCCCACATCCTCCCATGACCATTCCAAAATGCCATCTTAAAGACTCTGTCCTGGGGTGATATTACAATACTGTATCCCCTATCATCTGCTTTATACCCACACATGGCTCCTGTAACTTGAAGCTGGAAGCAGGGGGAAGCCGGGGGAATTCCTCGGGGCAGTTTGTGTTCAGTTTTCACAGACTGCCCCAGCTCTCTTGGCTGTGCTGCCAGGAGAGTTGGGCCTTTGCTTTTAGCTAGCTCTTATTTGTTAGCTGAGGCAAGAAGTTTTCCTGGGACCATGGCTTCTTCTTCTGGCACTGTTCAGCTCTGCTCCAAAAACCAGACCATCACCAGAAGCCCCACGGCATGGCCCAGCAGGAGGGAGGCTGCAGAGACATTGCTCCCAGCTCTGGGCCTTGGGAGAAACCAACCAGCTTTCTCCACAGCGAGAAGGTTTATTATCCAACATTATTCGTTCCTTTTTTTCTGTGCTTGCGTGGACTCCACTTGTTAAATAAACGGGTTATTTCACTTTCCTCCAAGAAATTCCTTTTGAATCTGTGGAGAAAGGCTGACGAAACCTATCTTTCTTTAGAGGACACGTTCATTTTCAGGACTTTTCCTCCTATTTTGTCTCAAACAGAGAGAGACTGGCAAATAGATGATTTTATTTTTTACTCTGCCATAAAGACTGTTTTTAGAATGAAAACTGGATTGCTTTATAGTTCAAATGCCATCACTTTTCTTTCACCCTACATTTTACTTTCAACAGAAGAAAAAAATGATGATGATTTTGGTCAGGGGATCCTAAAGGAATAGCCTAAGTGTAATTCTAAATCACTTTTAAAAATAGCTCTCCAGGACACTTGGAAACAAGAAGTTTAACGGTGTTTGATTTCAGTTTGAAGGAATTTTACAAAGTTCAGACTCTCACACCTCAACTGCTTGGATAAGGTCATAGTACTCACATGCACCATAGCTACTTTCATGTGAAGAGGGGGGAAGGAACGAAACTGCAAGGCATCTCACATAGACACCTATTCACTTAAACCACGGGGAAGGAGGTCTCTCTCAGACTGCAGGACGAAATCCATCCGCAGTTCACACCTGGTTTTAACTCTTCCTTTTTCCAGAGCCTCTTCCCCGGTGTAATTCCCGCGATCCCGCGCTGCAACGCAAGGAGCCGCCACCCGAGGGCGCCGCAGCCCCGTCTCCCGGAGGATCCTGCTCCTGCGTCCCTCTGGCACCGGGAATTTGGCCTTTAGAGGCCTTCCCTCCCTTTCTAATAGACAAATAATACACGGCAGCTCAAGCCAAGCCGTTTGGCACTCACAAGGACCACTTGAAACTAAAGCTGTTACGCTTTCCTAGAAATGGAACAAAGAGAAGCAAGGAGTGGGCGGGGAGAGACGGGACACCAGCGCTGCGCTGGAAAATGAGCTGGATTGGGTGAGGAAGCACTGCACAGATTTCATTCACAGTACATGTCAGTACTTAACATGTTTAAACATCAGGTTTTGAATACCATGTTTAGCACACAACAAAACAGCCCACTCCTACATCGGTTTGAAGCCAAGAGCAAGATCTCAAGCAACATTCCTTAAAGCAGGAGCTTTTAGTCCTGCTCTACCACTTGATTAAACTCTGCAACTGCTCAAGTCAATGCTTCCCAGGTAGTACAGCTAATTCATCAGTGCACCCCTACAGAAAGGCTATTTATCAAATCCATAAATTCCAGTTATTTATTATCAATAAACAAATTCCCACCAATTCCTCTTTTCATTGTTCAGGTAGTTACATTTGTTACCTTAATCCAAATATAAAACTAGTTGAAATTACAAATTGAATCATAAATTAGGTCAAACTTCAAAAGGTAACGATTATTCGACTGCAATAATGCAGTTTGCTTATCACTTTATGTCCACACCCAGGTCCAAGGTTTGTGAGAATGATCTCAGCCCTGCAGCTCTTTAGCACTTCTGGTGGCAGTGGAGATGGATCAAGTCTTTCATTGCTGCAGATCCTCTGTGTGTGTAGCTTAGAAGAGATTAATGTATCTTAATGAACTGTGCATACACAGAAGAATAATTAGCTTTTGCTCCTTTTTAAAAATTATTTTTACATTAAAGACTTGGTTCTGTCCACTCAGTGACCCTCAAACATACAGGTGAGCAGGTATCAGTTATCTACAACCTGAAGATGTAACTGAAATTTAGTTCCTGATTTCCTCAAATTCTCCAATCCAGGTTTCTTGTCACTGCCCTGACCACCATGGAGGCCGTTTTGGCTGAAAAGCTATCAGTGCTCTTTATCACACCAGGACAAGAGAGATGGAGCTACTGGAGAGTCCCCACTGACAGCCAGGATGATCAAGAGTCTGGAGCACCTGACATGAGGGGTCTTCTTTGAGCCTGGAGAAGAGAAGGCTCAAGGAAATCCCATCAGTGAGCACTGATGACTGATTGACAGGAGAAGAAGCAGTGAGGGCACAAACACAGGAGGTTCCACCTCAACATAAAGGAAAAGTTACGGGGTCTCTACCTTGTCCACTTATATTGGGCAAAAGGTCCCCTTCACCCAATTCCTACAGTCAGCTCACCTTTCAGATTCTCTCTTCCTGTCTGCCCTCCTGCACACAAGCAGGGATGATGACAAGCAGATCCAGTCTCTTAGACAGAAAGGTTACCACTCCAATGTGGTACAAAAGCTCCAAATATTCTATCAGGATTTCTAGTTCAGTATTCAGGAAATGTTTACTTGCTCCTGCCCAGACTGGGGCCCAGGACAGATTTAGTGCAGAAGTTAGAAATGAAACAAGCAGCTAAACAATATCCACCTTGTACCTGCAAACAGCTAAGGAAGTCACAACAAACATAACACACAAATACACAAAGAGACCCCAGAATTTTATTTAAAGTGTTCAAATGCAGCATTGAAAACAGAGAGAGTGGAATGCCAAGAGTCAGAGAACTTATGCTGAGTTATGTTTTCTTTGACAAACTAGCACCATTGAATCACAACTCACAGACTAATTTATTTCTAGAGGTTTAAAAACCTCCATCATTATAAAATTTCTAGGAATTCAATTAAAAATTGGTTCTCAATGTACTACTCCTATAGAGATGAAAGCAGTCTGAAGATTTCATATCTACTCATTGTTCAAATTACCCATAACAGACAGTTTATTCTTAAGTCTAAACATCCTGATCAAGGGAAAAAAATGTCTAAAAAGTGACCTCCACAAGTCTTTACAAACTAAACAAGTAAGAAAGAGCTACTGTGTTATAAATATACACAGTACAATATGTACAAGTCTGGTCTTACAAAATAAGAGCTTCCTAGTCCATAAAAAATACTAACTCAACTACAAAGTTTTCTCAGTATTTAGTCAAGCTGTCTTGAGCAGTCACCATAGCAAATTCCTAAAATACTGATTTGTTCCATAGCACAACAGCTTGAACGTGTTCACAATGGGAAAGAGCCCAACACTTCACCACAAAACTGATTTCTAGCCCTAATTTCCCACTCAGGTTTAGTGGTACTGTTAGTGTTTGCTATCTATTTTAACGTCACAAGGCCTTTACATGTTTCTAGACTGTGTTTGAACTATTCAAAGTGCTGAAAGTGCGATCAAAGAGTAGAGTTTTGTATCCCTGTTCCAGTACACCCTTCTCTGGCACTGGCAACAACAGCCAAGGGTTTCTAGGTGTGTGAGGTGCAAAAGGCACACGCTCAATTGTACATGCTCAGGGAAGTATTCACACACACATACATGCACTTTGCTTTAAGGACCTGCCCCATAATATTAGAAAGCTTCCTCTGAGTAAAGGAATTCAAAAATTCCTTACAAATGCTTTAATGCAGACACCTGGAATTCATCACGACCCTGACATGAACTGCTTAAAATGATTGTGAGATGGTGGTGGGAATAAAAGTAGTTTTGGCTTTAAACTTAGGCTATCCAAGTATTGCTCTGGAACAGAGAAACACAAAGCCTGTGCTCTCTCACTCTATCAAGCAAGGGCCAGGTTACATTCACCCACATGGTTTATCACAACATTTGTGAGCCTACACATACACATTACCCTTGGCATTTGTTCTTCTACTGAAGGCCATCTGCAGCCTGAATGAAAATAAAACTATTTGAAGAATGTTTTCAAGCATTACCCTTCTGTACTTACACAGAAAAGTACAAGAAGTAAGAAAACTGAACTGTGCCTCCACCAGAAAACAGACCACTGACATAAGTTAACACCGCCTCCTTTCCTCCTCCTCCTCCTTTCTCTACAGTGTTTTCCTATGACATGCATCATAGTAGCTTGTATTGTTAAAAATTAAGAACATATCCCTCTTGACAAAGTTGACAAATTTTTCTAGTGGGCACATTGGCTTGCTGGAACGTTTATAATGATCTTTGCAAAACAAGGTCTGGAATGTGACATCAGCACCATTGTACAGGATGCGGATAAAGTGTTCTTTGGGCCTCTTCCCATCCTGCCACAGCTCAAAAACTAATCTGGCAGCAAATCTGGGAAATCTGGCCTCTGTAATGCCCAAGGCACTAAGAACAGGTGACAAGGTGACATCATGTGCAGAGTAGAGAACAAACACTTCTTCCTTCTTGCCTTCTGCAATCCGCTGCAGCCGATTGACAGTCTGGTTGAGGAGAGGATGAGTAGCCAACAGTGCATACAAGAAGTAAAGTTTCTTTTCCTGCCTTTCTCTCTCATCCTCCAACTGGTGTCTCTTGATTACTTTGAAGTGTTCCATACCAATGCAGCCAGCTTTGGTACACGGAAATGAGACATTATGACAGAAATAGCACAGGAGAGAATCTATTGGGTTAGAAGCTCTCAGCTGCCTGGTGGGAATGCCCACAATCTTTGCCATATCCACATATATTTTCTCCAAATCGTTGTTTTTCACCCGTAAGCTGTACTGCCTGCGCTGCTCCTCTTCTAGGTAGTGGTTCCTCATGGGACAGTCGCAGCTTCCCGAGCAGAAAATGGTGCTCCACTGGTGCCTCATGTTGATTTTCTTCCAGTCAAAATCTGGCAAAAAGGTGTAGAGCAGCGCCAAGGCGCTCTGCAGGGTTCGGCTTTTCCCCGTGGTCTCCAAGTAGAGCTGCTTGGCTGTCCAGTCCCCAGGGAGCAGCTTGTGTTTGTTGATGTAAATTTCTCGCAGCAGCTGTCCGTTTCGCAAGTGTTGTACAACTCCTGAATTTTAACAGACATTACAACACGTGATTAGAATCTTTGCAGTTTTGCAACCAAAAAAAAAAAAAAGTTACAGCTAGTAGCCTTACTGATAAATGAACAATTTGTTAAAAGGTCATAAACTTACAAAACTGAACTTCACTTATGATGGCTATTAAGAAAACTGTCTAAAACATGAGAAACTTGCTATTCTTCAGCATCTCTCAGATTCTAGGAACTAACCTGAAATATAAAGACAAGTTGGTTCCATTAAATTTGTTTAAAATCTCAGTGGTGTAATATTAGTTCTTTGGACCAAGACACAGATTGAATGGGTGTTAACATGGCTATAAAAGTAAGGTGTTTTTGAAGACTGCACCTCAGTCAGGTCTTCAGGTAGGCAGAGAATGCTGTGTCCCTGAAAATTTATGGCAGCCAATAAAGCTACCAGCAGTCAGGACACAAATACACAGAATGTAAATGAGTGTGTAAACCCACAAAACAACCATGAGGTGTAGCAATTGCATCAAGCTTCCTTCAGGGAGTATTTAAAATGCTTGATAATTTATGCTGAAGCTCTGCCTTTATCAGGTGGAGAGTGTATCCTTCTCACGTGCCAAAACCTCTGCTCCTGAATCCACATCTCTTCCACAGCAGCAAAGCAATAGGATGAATCCTTTCTGCACTAAAACGCCTCTACAAACCTTGCTACAAGAGTCCCCAGATGCCGGCTCAGTGACACAATCCGTGTGTTGTGTGCAGTCTCAGTGGTGTCCTGCCTTGCTTTCTCCAGGTATCACTCTGTAGGACTTCACTGTGGCCAAGGATTCCTTCCAAAGGGATCCCAGCACACAAAAGGATTTGACAGGCACCAGATGTATAAAGCATTTCCATAACACAAACATCAGGTTTGCCTGCTACATCAGCATCTCTTGTAAGGGACACAGGGTCCCTCTGGATCACAACCCTGTCAATAACAGGGCACCAGATCTTCCTCAGGACAGACTGAGCAGGGCTGTTTGTCACAAGGGTAACAGAGGAATTCTGAGGTTTGAAGCAACATGAGAAAAGGTGCTCTGACTTGCTACAAAGGAAGTTAGAAAGAGATGCCAAGATTGATCAGTGGGTAATAGATTGTCAAGCTCTAGGACAAAGCATGGTTTCTACAACTGTTGCCACTTTTACAGTTGAGAGACCAATATTTTATTCATATCCCAGCATAGCCTAGGATATGACCAACATGATAAACTTCCATAAAAAGCGTTTATGTCAATATAAAGATAATCAGAAGATCCCTTTTCAAGCAGACTCTGTTTAACAGAGCAGAGGACGAGACAGAGCTGCTAGGGGAACTCACCTGTCTGTGTAAGCTCTCCCATTTCACACAGGGAATGACTGGGGAAGTGAGGCAGGCTGCTCAGAGAACCATCCATTTGGGCTGCAGACCCTTTGGACATATGCTTAATGAAGGCTTCAAGCTGAGGATGAGAAGGTTTCCTAGAGAGATAGAAAATAAAGATGTGAAAACTTCCAAAAGCACATGGGAAAGCAGCTCGAGACAGTCAAGTATTCCAAGTATGTCAGCTCAGAAATTTCATGATGTGAGGTTATTTCCCACTGAGACAACATCTGCTCTTACTCAGGACTTTTACAAGTAAGGAAAAGAAATCTAACTACTTACTATCTACCAAAGAGCTACAGGAAAACAGATGTCTTGTCATGTTAAAATTATGATACCTTTCACTAAGTAATTCAGAACAATTTCTGGGGGTTGCTTTGAATTCAGTCACTAATACTGTTATGAATTAAAATGAAAAAAAAAAATTTAAAAATCCTTTAAAAAACCTCCAAACCCTTCTCCAGTTTCTGAAGTACCTATTCAAGGACTAACTCTTTAAAGGACAACCAAAGGCATTAACAATCTAAAGGGGTTCAAATACAGTACTTTAAAGAGATGATGTTGAAGGAATTCTCAGATTTTGTAATGTACAATGCTGACCACAATCTCAGCTTTTATTTCTACCTCCTTCAGCCTCAAATCAAATAGCATGTGTAGTCTCAATTATGTGGGAATGGAAAGCAGTACCCAGTGGCCCCTTCAGAACTGGAATCATTGTTTGGGGTACTGCACTTTTATCCAGGAAGAAAGAGGCCAACACTGCTGGACACACACACAAGTAAGATACGCCCATCATGGAATAATGAATGCAGCTGGAAGAGATATTCACTAAAATATTCAAGGTAACTCACTGGAACAGAGTTCAAGTTTGTGAAAGAATGCTTAGATCTCCCACACTGCACTGAAAATTTCAAATACACCATAGACTCAACTCACTGTGGTACTGCTGTGCAGAAAGCTACAGGTACAAAATACCCCACAATGTAACCTAAGGGTAATCTTAACCTTTAAAAAATAAATGTGTGATCACATTCCTACAGCAGAAATGCATTACATGAGTGGGGACTTCGTTAAATGTCAGGAGTTATCAAAGGTTACACAGTCACCTCTCTAATTTTGTGCAGAACTAAATCAGAAACTGCTTGGCAATCCAACTCTGTTCCAGATGGTACTTGTCTTAATAGGATGTTCGGCTTGAATACAGTCAATATATTTTCATGTTGCTTAAAAAAACATACATAATTCTGTCAGGGATTTCTTACACAACTCTAGGATTTGTGTTTACTGCTCATATTTACATTTGTTAGAATGATAAACTACTTTTGATATAAAAACCTCTGGTCTTAAAAAGAAACATGAGTTGCAGGATGCAGCAGAGGGAGCAATAACACCACTAAAGCAGGAATGAGAGTCTGGAATCAGAGTTTACTGGGACAAACACATCCATGCTTACTTAGAAGAGCCAACTGAGAAACTCCCATACATGAGAGGACCTCTTGCAGAGCTCTGCTCACAGCCTGCATATGCAGGAGGGCACATAAGAATCAGTGTCTGTCAATAGAAAGGTAGCTCATATCATTTTATAAAACTTCAATTGTCCAGTATTTAATTTCTTTTCAGGAAAAAAAAAAAAAATCCTGGCAGGAAAATGTTAGAATTATGCCACAACTGCCAGTAAGAAAAAATTCAAAATGAGACAAAAAAGCATATAAAGATTAAAAAATCAGACTAATTTTTTCATTTTAACGTCAAATTAAAGGAAAGCCAGCCAATTTATGATATTCTAAATCCACAGCTTCTTCTGTATCTTGTGATTTTAACAGGGCAACTGAAGATTAGTATTTGCAAAGCAGAGAAAGGAACAAAGCCTGGTTTATGTTTCTCAAGCAGTGGAGGCTTCCTGTTGTACAATCATACATCAGAAGCTTACTCCAGCTTCAGATGAAAATTTCCAACAGAACATTCTGTACATTGCACTGTTTTCACAGCCCAGCAGTGAGATCTAAAAATGGAATAATTAAGTTGAGAAAATTAAATTACACCCATTAGCTTTTTAAGCCGTTTAGCTTTTTAAGCTTACTACAGAGGTAGCAGGTTGAACCACCAATTTTTAAATTTTGAACTTTATAAAACTCTACACATGAATAAACTGACAATCAAAACTTTCCTTAAACTCTGATCATTTAATTAACAAGTTCTGCAAATAAATGTGAAAGAAAACTAAAACCTGCATTTTCATTCTGCTTCTTTTGCTGCTTTGTTTACGAAAGACTGAAAGAATTCTAATGGAATCAAATCTGTGCTGATAAAACTGCCAGCAATCACTTTTGCGAGGAAAGAAAGGAAAGAAGAAAGAGAAGTATTTCTCTGTACTTTGCAAAAGGACTTTACTGAAAAAATGGCAGGCAAGATAAATTAATTTTCAAGATAAAATTACAAAAGTGCTGATAACTGATGATTTTATACTCCAGTGTATTAATACAGTATATTAATAATATTAGACATGGAGATGCAAGTTACTTAACTTGGGCTTACACTGTATTTCAAGTGAGCACAAGATAAGCCTGCAGAGGTGCATGATGAAATATGACTGCTGGAAATCTTCCTGAACAGAAATTCAAAGCTTGCTCCTTCTTAAATAGATACCCCTGTACAACTGGGCAAACAAACACCTATTTTTCTCAGCAGCAAGATTTGCAGCAGCACCCAGGCTCCCAGCTGACAAAGCATTTCCCCTCCCTCCCCACGACTTGGCTTTTATTTGGAATATGAATCCTCCTGTTGAATTGGCCAATTTACAGATGATGCAGGAGATGGAGTATCCAGGCAACACGGCTGAGGCTGCTGGGGCTGCTGGAGCAGGAAGCAAAGGAAATTGCTCAGTTGTACAGTTGAAAAGACTGAATTATCCTTAAAATTTGATTTCCATAAGAGTAATCAGAAAATAAATATGAACTAAACAGACATCCTTCTGTAATTTTCCTGGCCTTACAATGGCAAGCTACCACATTTGCAAAAGGTGGGAGTAAAAAAATATTTTGTCAGAAAATGGAACAGCTTTTCATTTACACACCCACTAACAATAGCCACACTTCCCAATTTTAACATTTGATTCCCTTCTTTTAAATCTGATAATTTGCCTTTTAATGATTTTATTTGTATACAATAGAATAAATTTTAACTGTAACAAAACTGAGGATGCTTCCTTTTCCTTGAATAATTAATTCAGCTGATCTTTATGTTATTTACAACCTAAACACTGGGATAACAGATGCCAGATTAAGTACTCTGGTTTTCATTAATGCACTAGCATTAAAATGGACCAACATTTAAATCCTTAATCAACACTTAAATATCTTATTTGCAAAAGTCTTAAAATGCTTTAATATTACCTTTTATTGCTACACTGTAACCAGTGTACATGGAAAGAAATATTGCACAAGTACTTGAACTATATTATGTATTTCTGCCAGGAACAAAGCTGGCCTCCTTCAATAAAATTTCCTTTTTCCTTGAGAAGTTGATATAAAAATGCATGGCAAAAGCTGAGAGGATCAGGCTTCTCACAAGAAGGTGCAGAGCCCTCAGTGCATCATTCAGTGTGTAAAGCATGACCCCATCAGGCTTCAGACACAAACATGACTTTTCTGTACATACAACACAAGATTCTGCCTGCAAACTATACCAAGAGTCCCTTTCCCTTTACTTAAAATGCAAAAAAAAAAAAAAAAAATTAGAACTTTGAGCAAAAGTAACGTGTTTTCTGTGAAGTTCAAGTAGGCAAAAAGAGAGTGAGATCACAGGACTACACTGTGTGCTTTTTAGAAAACAAATGAATGGAAAGAGCCACTAAACCCAACAACAGATCAGTGTAGTCTACAAAAGAGCTCCTAAAGCAGTGGTAGTGCTGTTGGGGATTATTCATTCTTAAAGGTCTGGCAGCTTGTACATTTTTATAACAAACTCCACAGTGCTCCCCTGGCAGGGGCTTGGAATGAGAGGGTCTGTGAGGTCCCTTCCAGCCCAAACCATTCCATGGCTTTGTAATTCCATCTACTTCACCACTGTCTGACTCTCTAAAGTCAGCAGAGGCCTCAGGAGATCTTTCTTCACCTGATTCTGGTCTGGATCCTACTCTGACCTCACTCCAAGTCAAATCCACACCCGCTTTAGCTGACAGTATGATCCTTGTCTCATCTCCCACCTCCCAGCTCATTTTTGTGGTCGTTTCAAAACATGTGCATATTGAACCTAAAATTTCAGTGTTTGTTAGTAAGCTTCTTATGATTAACATCAACACCTTTCAAAATGTCTTCAAGTATATGCTAATTAACCCAGCTTACTACCAAATTATAGCAGTCTTCTGAAATCATTTTAGCATCTTCCAAAAAGCATTTCTTCTCTCTCACATACAAACTCAGTTAAGAAACACTGCATTTTTTTTTTTACTTTTGACACTATAAATGTGAGCTACATAAGGAAAAAAAAATGTGTGGGATTAACTTACTTCCCCCATAAGGAAACACTACAATGAACAGACTTTCATAACATCATCCAAGTAATTTTCTTGAGGAAAAAAGTATGCATTATTTGGTTCCCTTTGGAAATTTGCATCCAGAACAATAAAAATGGTAACAATAATATTAATTGAAGTTTTAGATGGAAGAAATCTCCAAAGCATTTAATCCATTTGCTTATATTCATTCCACACTTTTATGTCACAATCCATAATTCACAAAACCCAAGCGTGACCTCAAGGCTACTTTGCATACCCATTAGAAGTCCATGGGGCTGTGGCATAATCTGCTTAATTAATGAATTCCATCAGCTGAATGCCAAGTCAAATAAAGAGCAGCCTGCACATCAGCAGCTTGCTTATCTGATGTTAGAAAGCTTAAACAAGCCAGACTTTCCATCAGACCCTCAACTCAACTGAACAGCAGCAAGAAACCCTCAGTTCAAAGGCAGTGATTACAGCCCCTGTCACACTCCCCATATAAATACATTTACAGTCAAGCACCAAATTTACATCACAAAAGAATATAAGCCTGACAGCCAAACACAGCAAATAACTTCTTGATGCTGGAGTAATGAATGTTCCATTCAAAACAATGGCTTAATTCTACTTTATTCAGTAAGGTCAGCTTTAACACATCTGGACAGAATGGTGCAGAGCCAACTCCATTAATCTTTCTGCTGCCCTAAACTAGGAGAGGAGATGATGCTCTTTTACCTAAATTTTGTTATTGAGGAGACAAGGCCTTTCAGTGGCTGTGAGTGGTGAGGGATGTGTCATTTACACAGTGATGCTCTAAAGCTTCACAAACCAGTGAGAGCCACGGGCATCCCCCCCTGGCCTCTTCAGGGCCTGACTGTGTCCTCTCAACTGCTGCACTTGGTCATTCTGTCAAAGCCACACTACTTCCTTGCCTTTTATGGATAGCTTTTCTGACTCCAGGGCCTTCATGTTAAACTCCTTGCCTGAAACTGAAGTGGAAACAGCTATAAAAGCTTTTCTGACAAATACAAAACTGAGATCTCATGTGGCACACTAATATTGAGAAACACAGCTACTCATCTAACACTGTCACTTGCAGTTAACATCTTTTCAGTAAAGCTTTCTCACATACATTCTAGCATGACAGATACTAAGAAAGATCAGAGCCTTTAGGAACTCCAACAGCAATCTGGATCATATTTCTCTACTTAGTATTTCATGCTGAAAATAATCTCACCCCTTATAGGCAGGTCATTAAAAATGTTATCATAGCTATTAGCAAACTATTCATTTTCCATCTTCTTAGAAAAATTAATTTTTTATTAAAGTATCTCCCGCTCCACTCTATGGCAGAAATAGCTGAAGTTTGGTCTCCTCTCTGCAGCCTCAGGAATGCACACGTCTGTACCCATGCCTGGGACTGCCCTGAGCCAGGTGAACCTCTTGAACTTCTTCACCCTCTTGAGTTTCTCATGGACCCACTTGTCAAGCTGGACACAAATTCCTTGTCACAGCAAACTTGCTGAGAGTGCACTCAGTTCCACTGTCCATGTTAGCAATGAAGGTACTGAAGAGCACTGGAGCCAGGACACCACTCAGCACTGGCCTCCAAGGACACAGAGCTACTGACCACCTCTGCATCCATTCAGCCATTCCTTGTCCACTGAACAGTCCACCCTTCCAACACAGATGTCTCCAGTTTGGAGTTAAGGATGCCATGAGGAACCACACTGAAAGCCTTACAGAACTCCAGGCAGATGACACTGGTCAGTCTTCCCTTAACCACCACCTCAGTCACCCCATCACAGAAGGACACCGGACTGGTCAGGCATATTTGCCCTGAGTAAAGCTGTGCTGGCTGTCCTGGATCATCTCTTTATCTTGCATTTGCCTAAAAAACTATTTCCATGAAGATCTGCTCCATGATCCTACCAGACACCAAGGTGAAATGTCCTTTCAGTGTGGCATTAACACTTCAAGCACAACAGAGTAAAGCCATTTGTGAATAAAAAATAAGGTTCTTGCTTTTCTGGTGTAGAATTAAAGACAGAGGAGATTCCCTGCCATTCTGGGAAAAAGTATTTATGGTCCATCTGCACTGCTTTGTGTACCTACTGTGCCTCTTTTCCTGAGTAATGTATGCAGGAACACAACACAGCCCTCAGCCACTGAAATCTCCACACCTGACACTGCTGTGGGGACAGCAGCCTGAAGGGGCAGACTTGCCCAGAGGTTTTGCTAGCATATCTTGGTATTTTTCTTTTAGTTAGCAGTGAACCTACTGAATACTTCAAAGTCCTCTGTTGAAAAAAATCACCATCATCCTACTTAAAAGTACTCACATGTAATCAAACAAGCCATGGCAAAGGTTGGGAAATTACATCATCCCTGGTTTTTTCTACTGCTGTACACAATAATTCGTCTGTATCAGTGACTAGAATCTGAACAAAAAAGGAAGGTTCTGCCACAAAGAAGCAATTCAGATCATATCTGCAGCTCAGAGAGTTTCAGGTGTGAAAATAGTTTTCAGCAACCTACAAAGACATGATGTTAGACAAAAGCACTATACTGAAACAGAAAGGAAAAGATGTTTTAGTGGCAGTTAGACACAAACAACTAACTTCTGACAGATCTAAACAGAGAGAGGCAATGACAGGAAAGGGGTAGTTGTCAAATAGCAAATACTAGCACTTTCTGTTAACTTGTTAACAAGTTAAATGTACAACTCCCAATTTTTTCCTGAATTTTGACATAAATCATTAAGGGAAACCCTGATGGCCTATATTTCTGAAGAGTAAAAGAAAAAATAATATAAAATACAAGTATCAGTTTTTTATGGTAGTGCTGAACTGCCTGAGAGCTTTTTGTATTCAGATGAAGGGAAGCGTGCTGAGCTGAAGAGATCATCTCAAACAATGCACTTACATTCTCAAAACGTAGAAACTTATCTAAGAGGAACAGCAACTTAAATATCCAACTAAATAGCTTTTGCTTTTTAAAGAAATATGAAGAACTTACTCTGGTCTGAACTGGTAACATGTAATAGTTCTTGTTTCAAAGAAAATAGTGTGCACCACTGATACAGGGGCTGGTTTTTTAAACCATGGCAATACACAATGGTCACAAATCACAACACACTTCAGTCTGCACAGATTGTTTCCTGAAGAGGAAAAAAATGATTCTCAAGCGAAAAAAAGAGCTTGGTAAAGACAAACTCCAAGAATTTTACCTGCTGGGCACCAACATACAGTCGATGTCAGGTCTCTTTGTCTTGGGAATGGCATACAGAGGATACCTGTCACCGTGTCGAATCAGCACTTGAACTGACACCAGCTTAAAATAATGAGGGGCATGACCTAAAGTGAAGGAAGGGAAAACAAAAAAAAGAGAGAGAAAAAAATGTTACCTGCATCTACTTTCTTTATTTAAAAAAAAAGGCAGGTGTCAATAGCTTGACAGCTTTAGTATTACAATGAAAGAAAATATCCCTAGAAAATTACAATTTAATAACCCAAGATTTCACTTCAGATTGCAAGGCAAGTTATACAAGACTGAGGCTCTTAGCACTCTCCACAGTACATCTGAAGTCCACAAACCACACAAAACATTACTGAAGCACTGAACTCTGTCAATACAATAAGGCTATTCCACTTTTATAATGCCTCTCTTCCGGTCCCCATCATAATGATGGATTTTGCAGCATGTCTAACCTGGATCTTTTTGATATATTAGTTTGTGATTTATTTGATAACCATTATTTGGATATGCTAATGAAGGACTTCATTCAAACTCGCTGCAGCTGCTGTGGAGTAAAGAATGCAAATATGCCTTCTAGCTGACCATGTCTAATGGCTTGGAATTCCAAAATTAATTACTTCTGTGGGGTTATTCTTCCAGAATTCCAAGTCAACTGTTTGAAATGCAGCTGATGTGTAACAAGAATTACACTTCAAGTACTAAATATCTATACCTCTCCCAACCCTTTCAGGTTTAGACCTATAGCTGACTATTGGCTAGACACAGAACAATTTCAAAAAATCAAGAAAACGAAGAGGATACAAAGGGAAGAAAAGAGCAGCAGCATATTTTGAACAATTTAATGTAATTCAGTGACCAGCTGGCATCTGCTCCACCTTCCAAGCAGCAATGAACTGACAATGCACAGAGTCATCATTTCTAGCAACAGCACAAAGAAACAAGCAATCAACCTCCCCAAGCCTACCTTCCATGCTGCGCTCAGCAATGCTGGGAGTATTGCAGTAAACCTGAGCTTCGTACACAGGGTCTATGGCAGGAGGCTCCGTCAGCAGATCAGGCATTATTCTCTTCCTGCTCTTAGGATTCAACCCATCTTCCCTGACAGGGTTCACTGGGATTAAATGCACTGCAAGATACAAAACAGACACCATACACCTTCAGGAGACTTTAGGGACATATAGGATTATGACGTTTTAATCATTATTTAGACTATGGTTTGATGAAAGGATGTCTCTCAATTGTACACAACAACCTCATTGTGATCCATTTTCCCTGATTTACATAGCCCAGGAGAGCTCTCTGGCTAAGTCAATGCTTGGCTAAAACTTCAGGAACAGACCTGGATGGAGAACAACTCTGGGTTTTGCACTCTTCTTGAAGCTGCTTCTCCTGACAGTCTCTCAGCATGAATCCCTTAAAAAGCACCACAATAGGTCTGGCTGTCTCTCATCATTTTAACTTAAAAACTGACATTGAAGGACATCAGCAATAGACACAGCACAGTTATGATGAGGGTAGTACAAACCAGTGGGAAAACAAAGTAGTCAAGATTGAAAGACTGGATTATTCATCATTCTCCTCACTAAGTCCTGCCCTTACATTGCCACCTTGTCCATCTTAAATAGTCTGGCTTATTTAAAAAAAAAAAAAAAAACCCAGAAAATATATTTAGTGGAATGAAACTGAGACTATCCAAAAAATGTGAAACACAAAGAAATGCAGTAAATACACAAATACCACCACTAAGTCTTCTGACACGTAGATGAAAGTTGAAGCATATCTAAATGTAGGGTCAGAGTTATAATGACCTTGCCTTGATGTGAGAGCATCAGTTAATTTATGAGTATTACCAGACTACACTTGTAATAACAAGTATTCTATTCTATTTTCTGGAATTTTAATCAGAAGCTTTAGAGGTGAAAAAGAGGAGGAAAAGTGTTCGTATTTTTACCCCATTAGTCTTCTATTTTGAGAGAAAAAAAAAAAAAAAAAAAAGATGAGACAACAAATTTCAAAACAAAACTTTACTAATTCTTCTGTGTCAGTTCCTAAGTTCCACCTTGACTCTCAGTTCCAACTTCAGAGGTGAATTTGTTCCACAATAAATAGTTGTACAGACCAGGAAAACCAATGAAGCAAACTAAAGCAAAACACACATAGATTTTAAGAACACATAGCCAGTAATTAACACAGACATTCTTACACTACAATACATTGCACTTCAAATATTTTTATGTGCTTACTCTTTGTCTGCCAAAACCAGAACCCAAGCACTTCCCACAGCCTTGCTAGTGCTGTTGACAAGGCCAATACCTGCCAAGCGCAGTGACTCGAAACCCTTCATAAAGCTGTTTCAGATTTTGCTTTCAGCTGTGTTTGGTGAGAATATTAAACTGTAATTTTGACTTTGGACTCTTTAATTGTGGAGCCCAGCTGCCATTTCAGCCTTTATCTACCAGATTCACTTTTTCTCTCCTTGCTTAGACTCACGTTGTGAGATATTGCAAACCCTTGCCCAATAAACTGGCAGTAACACAGAGCCTTGGCAAGATCCATCGGAGGCTGGGAACCCTGGGCTCTGCAGGACATTTGTACTTGGGGTGTAACTCCCAAACCCAAGAGTGTCACACAACAGTGACTGGACTCTGCAAATAAACACACTACAGACAGCAGCTGTCCACACTACAAATGGCAAATTACAGGTACGCTCTATTGGCCAAGTTTCCAAGCCAGAAAAGGTTACAGCAACAACTCTCAGCTTTCTGCAATAATTCTCTCCAGAGCACTGCACAAACAACACTGCTGCTGCTCCCCTAATGTCACAGACACAGAGCTGGCTGAGTACTCCAGAGGTCATGTAGCTCAAGTCAGTTTAGACACAGGAGTGTTTCTTTCAGCAGATGGGAAACCAGACCCCAATAGTAAACTTCAAGTTAACTCTGATCCTAAATTTCGGTTGGGAGTTTTAAAAGCAAAATAAAGATCCTAAATTTTTTATCTAAGGCAGTTTTAACCACAAAAACCCTGAAGAGATCCCATTTTTGTACTGAGACTATTAAGGACAGAAGCCAACAGATGCATACATCAGCTTTTTAAAATCAAGTGCCTGTGATTCCTGAGGTGAAATACCTTGTTTGCAGAAAGCAAAACTCATTTCTAATCAAACCAGTTGAATAAATACCATAAAACTGCCAGACAAATTTAAGAATAAGGAAAAGCACTAAAGCTTACAGAGAAGCATCTACTCTCTTTAAAATATTAAAAGTAAAACTGAAGATTAAGAATAGCATTGAGTACTAAGAATAACATTGAACACTAAGAATAAAATTGAATAATAAAAATAGCATCTGCAGGACTGCCAGAATATATGCAGTTTAAAAAGCAACTGAAAGAACACATTTAAAGGAGACTCTTAAGTCAATACAGCAGCTATGGGTACAACTTTAGAATATTTTGTGGACTGGAAATGAACTCAGAGATTAGAAATAGCAACAGTTCATGTCATAGCTGGTAAAACTTGACCTTATTGTACAGTGAATATGCTTTGCTTATACAAGGGAGAAGAAAAGACACATGATAAGCAGTATTTGCTTTTAACACACTGCAAATAACACCCAGTGGGTGAAAATAATGGCAATCAAACTACCTAGGCAAACACATGGGTTGTCTATTTAATGTAGCTAAATAGAAAAAGGAATTACATGAGCTGGGCGCCAATCTCTGCAGTCTCCTAAAAATCTCTACCAGGTGCATATACATGAAAATAACAAGTATTTCAGAGTTGGGGGAACGGGGATAGGAGGGATGAGGGGGACAACAGGGAAAAACAACAACAAGGAAAGATGAATTTCAGCTGGAGCTGCCTTCCTGTGGCTCAGCACAGTCACCCTGAAGAGCTCACCAGCCTGACTGATCCTCCTGACCCCATGTGAAAGCTCCTCAGAAGCTGCAACATTCCTGCAGCTTCAGAGCTTTGGCAAGAGGATCCCAAGTGACACATCCTCTCTTTGTATTTCTGGCTGCTGAAACAACAGAAGTATTTTCCATGCCCTTAGTTGTTTCTCAACTATTTCCTCATCTCCTACCATGCCCTGGATATTGTTAGTGCCTCCCATGTTTATGATGTTCTCTCCTTTCTCCCTCCCTTCTCATTTCAAGTACTTGGCCTTCATGCTCCCTTGTCTCCATTTATCCCATTTCCTAGCTCTCAGTCCTGTTTCACACACCTCATCCCCTCCAGCTCCCTTTGCACAGGAGGCTCCCTTTAGTCCTTCATTTTTGTACTCCCTGCACCACACAGAGCAGTTCTCTAAAGCTCTTTGAAGCAGAGTTGACTGTCTCTCTGTATCCAAGTATTTCCCTACTGGAAGTCCTCTGCAGTGTCAATTCCACCTCTATCTCCCACATGGGTTTTCAAAATTTCAAACAGTATTGAACTGATACAGCTCAGAGAGGAAAGAGAAAAAATAAATAAAAATAAAATTTTAATAGCTTCTCACATGAAGCTGAAATTTGTCTCCTTTTTTTTTTCCATATTCCAGCTGTAAATCATTCCAAGGTCAGAATACTGCTACACAATTTTCACATTGTTTTTTCCAGCTTAGCATTATTTTATGTGAATTTCTCTTTTAGATCACAGTAACATGCACTTGCCTAAAACAGAAGGCTGCCAGTGTGCACAAAGTCATACTTAAATCTATAATTAAGAGAGGTTTTGAGCAGGATTTTTCCACTGCTGTGCCTTTCAAAGCTCATGTTTCACTACAACAGGGATACAATGTAAACCACAAATGGAACAGATGATTTTGATGTGCATTTACCACAGCCAGAGCAGTTAATAAAGTAGATCTGAAACATATTTCATCATCTAACTGGAAGCTTTGCCAACACTGAAGCTATAAACAATGTGGACATCTTATTTCAGAGGTAGCTTGACAACAGAAAGGGAAAAACAATACATTTTATTTCCCAATATTCATAAACTCATTTTTATAACTAAAGAAGCTAGATAAAAACTATTTTGAAACAATAACTTTGAAAAAGTTTTAGTGACAGAAGAAAAAATGTAGTAAGTTACAGAAATAAAACGAAATATTTCAATACAACCCTTCCCAGGGTCCCACCAGGCTGAAATTGTTTGAAACACGAAGTAAAACAAAATACATGGGCTGGTATCAGGCAAAAGTATGACTTGATGGAACAAGCAGCAACTGCTGCCTTGTGAGCCAGAGAGGCACTGGTCACACAATATCACACCTAAATACTGCTGGAGAATCACTCCTTCAAGAATTCTTACAGATCCAAACTCAGATTATTTTTTTAAATCAACACAATTCAAAAGAAATAAAATCCAAATTCTGATACTAAGTTTAATTAAACAAAAAACCTCCAGGAATCTTCATTTTAAAACACACCAAACAAGGTGAAGACCATATTCTGAAACAAAGTCAATAGCTTGACTAATAAATGTGTTTAAGAGCAAACCCGGTGCCATCTCAAACACGATGAACATGGGTTTATTTCCATTGTACATTAATTAGGACCTAATTAAAGAGCAAAAAGTTAATTGTCTGGCTTCGATACTCCCCTCCACCAAGTTCCTGAATGCCACAAAATATAGAAACACCCCCAAATATCAGACTAGTCTCCAAGCAAGAGAGACAATCTCTCAGAAGTGCTTTCAGCGGAAGGATCAGAACTCCTACACAGCAACTAATCCCCTCTGGAAAAATGTCAAGTTTACCAAATCAGCTATTGTGCTCAGGAGCCAAGCAGGGAGCCAGATACACATTAGGGCTACAAAACTGACATGAATTTGACAGAATTCAGTACAGCAGAAAACCAAACACACAACAAAGTGCAATTCATGCAGAAAGAACACCAAATTAAATGCTAAATCTCTTCATTATCAATTTCTCTCTCTCCTGCAGTCCTACTTTCTGCTTGAGATAGAAAAGGTAGCAACACTATTTACCAAGAAGACACATTCATCCATGAAAAAGAATCAACAACATTTACCTAGAATCAGAAAGATAGGCAATAAAACTGATTTCCATTGCTGTTTTTCCTTGTAGCTCCAAACAGCCTGAGAAGCAGCAGCACAAGTAGCCATGCTAGTCTCAATTCTCTGACTTAACGGAGAGCTGAAGTTTTCATCTTTTATAATACAGAAGGTTCTTTCAGCCCCATGCAAACATACCATTTAAAACAGTCAAATAGAAATGCAGCCACACAGCAGAAATGAAAAACAGCAACCCCTCTGTAAGGAACCTTACGCTGATGGGTAAAGAAAAGCAAACACGCATGTCAGAGAGCACAAAAAGTTATTTATCCACTTCCACCTTTCCCTCCACCCCTTTCTGCTCCTACCAGGGCAGTAACAAGGCTGCCTAGCACAGAGCAGAACACTCAGCCTTCTGAAAATCTGCTGATGAATGTGGACTTCACAGATTCATAGAATCATTAAGGTTGGAAGAGGTTTCTAAGATCATCGAATCCAATTTTTAACCCAGCACCACTAAAACCTGGCCCCAAATGCCACATCCACACATTTTTCTTCATAGCCCATCTACAGCTCCCCTGGCACAATTTTGGGCAATTTGTCCTTGTCCTGTTGCTTGATACCTGGGAGAAGAGGCTGATTGCCACCTAGCTACAACCTCCTTTCAGGAGGCTGGACAGGAAGAGAAGATCCCTCTGAGCCTCCTTTCGTCCTGGTTAAACATCCCAGCCTCCAGCTCTTCTTCTAGTTGCTCTCTCCCTGAAGAAATTGGAAGCTAGTGTGCTAGGAGTGCTGTACAAAAGAACAACCCAAAAGAGGCAGGAATTCTTGAAAACAACTGAGGTGGAGGAAAAAAGGTAAAGAAACAATCTGGAAAAAATCTGAAAAACAATCTAGAAAAAACAGGTTAGGCACACATGGGCTGAGGAGCACAACACTGAAGGTACAGTGCCAGCAGAGAAATGAAGCAACCTGAGCACTGCACTGCCAGAGCTCTGACATCCTGAGACCCTGGCTATGACCCTGCAAGGCCCAGGTCTGATCCCTAAAACCCCTAGGTGTGGTCCCAGAAAACCCACTCTGAGCACCACAGCCCCAGGATCAGTTTTAGAGCTTTGCCGTGGATTGCAAAGGCACATTTGGGTATTAATGAAGTTCAAATGTGCCTCTGTGACACGCAACCCACCTTTCTCATTTTCTTCTTTTGTATGGCTAAATAAAGGCTTTGGCTGGCTCAGAGGTAAGATCTGTATTAACAGCAAGGGCTTCATCCATAATGCATAAGGTCACAATCACTGATGTGCTGCATTTGAATGCTGAGTAATCACACAAACGGAAAAAGGCTTATTAACCTCACACTGGTCAAACTATCAAGTACCATTAAAAAAATTACCATAAAGTTCTTTTGAAAGGCTTTCTAAGCCTGTGAACATAAGTTTCTAACTTTAGATTTGGTATTTATATAAAATATAAACTAAACTTTTACAGTGTTAAATTTTCACTGGCTTTTAGTTTATTAGAATGTGTAGCTTAATTAAACAAAAAAATGCCAATAATTTTTGCTTTAAATCAAATCTCTTGCCCTACTGAACCTGAAGAGGAATTTTTTTTTAAATGTAAGATCTATCCACACTGAACCTACGAAGAAGTGACAATCCTCAGTGTCTTTTTAGTCTCAACCCCTTAACTACTTTTAGCACCACAACTCTGCTTCCCCAAGCCTTTGCCTTTCCATTTTCTCCACTCTTGCTGTGTGTCCTGCCTGTTGAGGAGCAGGAGGGGTCCCTCAAGTAGAGATGTGCTCATGGGCACCCACACCCCTCTCTCGACTACAGAACAGGCTCTGAGCTTCAAGGTTTTCTTCCCACAGTGCTGCTAAATTCTCTGAGCACAACTACAAAGAGAAAAAAAAGAAAAGAGTGAAGGGAGGAGGGGGAGGTGGGTAACAGAGAGAACAGTGGGGGATGGAGGAGGGCACACACTTAAATTTAACCTGAATAGCAACAACAAACTCTGCCTTAACAAACCCTTGAGAAGATAAAGAAGGCTCCTTGGAATGTAATTTTTCCACAATATTTCAACCTAAAGAACAACTGTGTGCATTCCAAGGTGGCACAGGTACAACCTTCAGGCTGCAGCTGTGGCAGGGCAGCAGAGGTAAGCACTTCCCTCCTTACACACTTGAAATGTTACCTACCCGAATTTTGAAAATGGATGATTCAAACACAGATTCATCAGGAACTTCCAAGCTCATGGGATTGACCAAACAGCCAAATGGGAGCAAACAGACTACAGATCCCCTCTGAGCTTCCAACAGTTTGCAAACACTCAGCACCAGAGGTGAGTTACGGGCTGACACATGCCCAGACACAGATACCTATTTAACCCACTCCATTTTGTGACTGCTGCTGCTGTTTCTCCTTCTGTAAAAGAAATCATAGTAATTTAGAGACTTTTCAAGCAGTTTTACAGCACAATCCTAATGCCAGCAGCCTACACTTCAAGTTCTAGGTTAAAAAAATATTCACAAAGAGTATTTAGGTGTAACAGGCAAGTAGCAGATATCATTGAATAAATAGTCTTTTCATGGCTGTGTTTCTAATCAAAAGTGCTGGAAAATGCTTGCTACAGCAGCCTTGAATACTGCATTTCATACTGCAGAGCCATGATTCTGCTGTGGCCTTTAGCACAGCATATTTTGACACCAGAAATTAAAGCCCACTCAAAACAGTTCTATCGATCCTATCAAATAAACATGGACGTCTCCCTTCCTACAGCAAAAAAACCCAATTACTTTGGAAGAGCATGAGGAATGCTGCAGCAGACTTGTAAAACAGACCATCATATTTCAAATTCTTACAGAGAAACTTTAACCTGGCAAGAGAAATTGATTGAATTACCACAGCTGGGAGTTGGGTGGATGAGGAGGGTGTGTGTCCATTCTGGTGCACTCATCTTTGTTGGGTAAATTTCTTCATTTCTTGGGTCAATATTGGAAAAGTGCTGCTTTAAAAATTCTGTTCAGTGTTATGTTCGTGTTTCCTCATGTAGTTCCTCAAACTACATCTCCAGTATCATAGTGACGACACAGAAGTAACAGTCCCATTTCCTCCCCCAATTACTTCTCGTGATTTAATCAAGAAAAGAGGTAATTTCCCTTTTCTTTTAGCCTTGCAGATTTAGACCGCATCAGGTCCCTTCCTGCCCTTCTCCACCTGGAGAACTCAGCTACAATCTGTCTCCATCCAAAACATGCTGGAGATGAGAGCAAGGTGCCAACACAAGGAACCACTCTCCTCCAACTGCAAAAATAAAAATGCTAATTCTCTGTTTAAAGTACAGGAAATGTAAGGTTCTGAAGCATCCTGTATATCACAGGTTCACTGACAGAAAATGGGAACTCAGGGAAACCAGGAGGCTGCAGATGTACCTCAGCTAACCCAGTAGAAGTCAGATCTGATTGAGGGAGAATGAGTGTGAGCCCTAGAGTAATTAGGTTTTTAATGTGCATGTTTTGAAGAAAATCACAGACATTAGGACATAAGGAAAAAAACCTCAGACTTAACACTGCTCTCCTGCCACGCACAAGTGAAATGGAAGTCTGCAAATACACCCCAGTATGAGCTTTCTCACCACAGTCCCTGCTTTATCCCCAGGACAATCATAATACAATTGCAGCTACAACTTGTGAGTGCATCTTGGTTTTGCTTATCAATCCTAGGGTCATTTTCTTATATGAAATGCAACCAAAAGCTTATTTTTCAGTCTAATGCCATCTGAGTTTTCAGCCTTCTTAATTTTCAGCTCCCTAAAGTTTTCCACTGGAGACACAAATGTTCTTGTGGACAACTGAGAGCCACTATAAATAGGCTGCTCTCCTCAAATGTTTTTCACAGAGTTGGACAGAAATAGCCAACCCTCCTACCCCTTTCCACAAGCGGGGCAAAGCCTGCTTGTCTGCCCATTTTCTGGCCCACAAGCTGTGAACTTTCTTTAAAGGTTTTCTTCATTTTGGGGCCATTGCCCATGGAGCCATAGCTCACAGGTACTGACCCAGGGCCTTATTCCACATCAGAGTCAGGACAAAAGACCAGATTTCAGTACCTGTGGGTTCATGTTCAAAGGTAAAATAGAACAATTACACACAGCCACCATGCCTGGTAGCCTACCAGCCTTAAACACCAGTATTGCAGAGAACAGGTTTCTTATTTCCAGCTGCATTAGCTGCCTGGCTAGCAGATTTTTTTACAAGGTCACAATGGGACTTACATGAGGAGAATAAATATGTTAAGAAAATCCTTTTTGCACAAACACAACATGGCAGAGGCCTTGTACTCTTGTGTTTGAGACCTAATTTAAGCAGATACATTAAATTATACAATGTGTGCTTGCACTTATTAAGTCCAGATGTGGCTCTGAAAAGAGCTTTATCGTTTTAGGGGTTTCCTCCCACTCCCCATTGTTTTTCACTGGACAATTCAGAAGAGCATATGGCACTGCCTAAATAGCTTCCAGGATTTTCAGCCTGACAGCAATAACACAGCAATGCTGACTGCAACTCTGAGCCTTTTCAAGCTCTAGAGATGACAATCATTTTCCACTTCTCCTCCCAAAGTGAAAAATTACTTGCTGTATTTTATCATATTTTTCTGCTACACTGGAACTCTACAAGGTTCACCACAGAATAGATTTTTATTTTCATCGATTTAATATACTACTTTCTTTAAAATAAATACACATGCATACTAAAGCTTTTCTTTTCCAGCCTGTCACTGATTTCCCCATTACTTGGCTCTGCACTCTGTCTGGAGGGAGTGGGGGAGGTTCCTACAAGACATCCAGACAAGCAGGCGGCTTTGCTGCTCTATAAACACATTGCTCAAGTCACATGGTGCTCGTTCTCCAGGTTGTTTAGTGACAAGATGCAAAAGGAGCCCCAGCAGTGCTCACACTGACACAGTTTTGTTGGTGCTGGCCCACCACAGGCTCAGCTCACTGGGATTCCCAAATGAGCCGGGCAACAAACACCATAAACCACCACACTCTGGTAAGGCTCCTCCTATTGCTGAGAGTTGTCTCAACATGCTGTGAGAAGACTCCAACTATATCACATCAGTGTCCTGAGGGCCACCAAACAAAGCTTAAATACACAAAGACTGAACGGGGGGAAATATGGCCTGAGCACATGATTTTATAAATACCATAGATCCAGCCACTACTACTTATCCAACAAGATTCGTGAGCACTGCAATAAGATTTTAAAGCACTGTCCTGCTTCTGTCCACAGAACTCAGCAACAGCTAAATGAATGAATCCAACTGAATTGTCCTGGAACAGATTTTCAAAACAGCTTTTATCAGCTGTGTTCAGAAACGGTTGGCAACTCTTCCCATTTCCATGGTATTGTCTCAAAATAAAGATCACCTGCCCTACATTGATATACACTGTACTGAATGCCTCTGCCATCCTTTTCCTGGAGATGGGGACCTTTGCTTTCAGTTTGGGGTTTGTTTGTTTTTGTTTGACTTTTCCTTTTGTCGTGTATGATTCCCACAAATACTGGAGTGGGAAGCTGTGCAGCAGTGATTGCAACATGACTGAAAAAAGATGCTTGGCGGATTTCACACGTGAACTCAACACCAACATAGCAGCCAAGAAGATTCAGCATAGCAGAAGAACACACAGCAAGCAGTATTTTGTCAGGAACGTGGGCTACAAATCCTTGGGCTTCAGTGATTCTTTCATCTGCAGCAGCTGGGCCTGATACAAAAATATGCCCCATAAAGCAGAGTTCAAGACAGTTCAAGAGTCGCTCCTGTTCTGTTACCCAGCAGACTGGTGCTGACATGAACTCCCTACAGCTGAAGCCCTGTGAGCCCTCCCTGCACACAGGGGAAGCTCTGTGCACACATGCACTGCTCTTTTCTATCATCTCAGATGCTTCTTTTCCTCAGGGCTCTCCCCAGACTCATCCCAAAATAATCACAATGTCTTTTGACATTCAAGTCAACTGTCATTAGGACGTGGACTAGAACATCCAGCTGTTGAAATAGGAATCCCAAAATAGACAGGGAAAACAAAGAAATAAAGAGACTTAAAACCCCACCTTAGCTCTGCCCACCACATCTTCCCAAGTATTGCTCCCCTGGCATCAGAACACCAAGGCAGCAGCTTTGGGGCTGCAACAAACTACATCTGCTCACTGGTAAAGGCATCTTCTGATCTGCTTTTTCATCTCCTGCCCTGCTTGCTGCCTTCCCTGCAGCATCTCTGCCTGCACACCTGGCCCGAGACAGAGATCAGAGCGCTGCCAGCCCAAAGGCAGGAACATCCACCCTGTCTGCAGCTCAGCCACAGCCTCTGCCCAGGCACAGGGCACAAACTGCTCCGTATGTTAATGTCATCAGTCACACACAACCCACAGACATCTGGCACTTCTCTAGAGCAGTGTCCTTGCAAGATAAAAAGCCTTACAAATTCAAATCAATATTTTCACTACTGCATTAAATTAGCACTTTTCTGTTTCACATCTAATCCCAACTGCTTTCTGTCCACAAACTGACCTGCTCGGGGAAGTGATCTCAACACCATATGCCACTGCTTACCCAAGCCAAACCAGCTCACTTGTTTGTCCTTGTCAACACCAGGGCAAGGCACAGAAAGCTGCCATGGATTTGCCAGCAGCAAACCTCAAAACAACATATTTAATACAGTAGAACCTGATAGATTTTTGTGCTGGGGAAGCTTTCCATGAGTCATTCACGTCAGGAATTCATAACAATGCTCTATGGATCAAAGCATTATTGGTATCTTTGGGACTCTTTCCATAAAAGAGCTTAGAGGAAGACAGTGAATCTTATTTCTTGTCTTCATTCAGCATTAATGCACACAGTTGGTAAACCCAAAATTACACCACATATGTTTCCAGCTCTTTTAATTCAACCATCTCACAAAAGTAATGAAGGGAGATCACTTCCATTTTACAAGACTTCATATTTCACTGCAGCAAGTCCACAAAAGCCCCAGTCTTTTAAATACAAACTACTTAGACCCTGTCTGATTTAAAATAAACCACAAAGCCATTTAGTATGTGCAAGCACTGCTTTTCTCTCAGAGAGTAAGCTTTGAAAAGCTAAAAGGGAACTAATTTTGAGAACAGAGATTACTCTTATTAGAAAAAACAGAGGGCAATAAAAAAACTGCCTGTAGGCATTAAAATCTTCAAAATCAGTACGGTCTGAGACACTTTATTAATCACAGAAACTCCACATGCCCAAGAACACACAATAAATTTTTCAAAAACTTTCACAGTCAAGTGACAAGACACTTTAGATTAAGTCAGTCACTGTATCATTTCAGCAACGAGATTCCAGCAAAAGCACGGATAAAAGAACAAAACTGCCCGAAAGGCAACTCGTAAGAGAAAAATTAAAAGTACTAAGAAGAAACATGAACAACTGTATGAACCATATTAAGCATCTCTCTTTCAGATACACACACAGAACCAGCACATCCATAAATGCCAATGGTTTTCAACTCAATTTGCAGCAGCACAGTGGGGATTAAGGCAAGCAAAAAGCACAGCTCAGAGACACAAACCTGTAATCAAATACGAAGTTTAAGTAGCCCTTCATGCTTTTCAGAAAGACTGCACATGGCCTAGAAATAGGGAAAGCACAACTGCATTATACCCAGTGACATTAAGATAGTTTTTCCGTCCTGTTGAAATTCTGCTCACTGAACAAGGAGAGAAGGGAAATTTGGGTCAGAACATTCTCTGATGAAGATGCAGAACCCAAATCTCTGTCAAAGGACAGCAAATTATGAAAGTATGATGAATTCCTTTGCAATTAATAGATAACACTGTCCTAAAAGCTCTGGTCAAAGTAAAGTAAGAGAGATAAAGTGTGAATGATTGTGAATTCTCAGAAAACTGTTCAAAAATCAGAGTGGTCATCAAAAGATCAACAAAAGGCTCCTACTAAAACAGAGTGGCAAGGCTGTGTTTGCCTTCTCAGCTTAAGACACCCAGGTTTTGTTTTGATGTCATAATCTCTGTAACATGAGAAAAACACAAGCACAAGAGAAGGCAGCGCTGTAGCAAAAGGATAAGCTGAGAAATTGCTTATGGAAGGAGAAATCTTCAGGGATTAGAATCAGTGTCCAGGCAGCCCCAACAGGAACACTCAGCAGGGAGGGCAGAACCACCCACAGGTGAGCAAAGCCCAGAGCCCATCTCCAAGAGAGCCCTGGCAGTCAGGGCTGGGGGACTGGGCCCTCCTCTGCAATCTGCAATCCTGAAAACCTCAAACAAGAGCCAGACTGCAAACCCCAAACAGAGGGGCCACGCTCTTGTGAGAATTGAGGCTTTACTTTGTGCAGGTTTCACCTGTGTGAGCTAACCCTGACTCACCATTTATACAGAATGTACCAGCTGCACATTAGAAACAATATTCTCTTTTTGCTATTTCTACAAACAAAGTAGGGTGAATATCCAGATTTAAAAACAATGTCTCGGTTGTTAAAACACAGTTTAGCCCCGTATACAAGAAACATATGGAAAAATCCTAGGAATAATTTAACTGGATTTAAAAGACAGACATGCCATTCTAAAACATGCCTGCAGTGACCTGTAAGGCAGCCGGACTTGGCTTTCAAGAGCTGTGAAAAAGGAAGGGCAGAGAACTGGTTTAATGACAAGATAGAATTTGCTAATATATAAATAAATAAATCACCTGACCTACTGCTACAGAATCAACTGTACAGTACTCTTCAAACATGTGCTTTAACATTTCATACAAATTCTGCTAAAACACAGTCCAACTAACCACCATGGATGAAGTCAGAATATACATTTAAATAAGAATTATGAACTTCTGTAGCCTGACAAGTAACTTCTGTTGGTCAAATCCTGTCTCAAGAGATTTAACCTGACCTATATTTAAAGCAGCTATTTTGAAATGATTGCTCTATTTTTGTAGGAGGCCGTAAGACTGTCTCACAGTATCATTCTCAAGCATTCATCATGTCTCCTTTCCCTTCAAGGGTTCATTTTGTGGACTGATGCATTACAACACTCCTTTTGAAAAATCACAAAAAAGTTATTTAAAACTCCAGTTTTAACAATCATAGAAAGGATCTTTAACAAAAAATCTCCGTATTTACAGTTAGTTCTCTTCACTCGCTGCTAAAATGTACAGAGCCTTGGATTTATTATTTGTGCATCATCTTTCTCTTTAATCTTAAATTCAGATTAAATTAGCACTTCTGAAAAACCAAAACCCAGAGAGACTTCTCATGAGTGGAAAATCTGCCATGCTTATGAGCTTGAAGGCAAAATTCATGAAGGGAGGTATCTGCTCTCCTTTTAATTTCGTATGCTGGTAACACATGACAAAAAACAAGTTCTCTACATCAAGAATTCTAAAGCTGTGGCTTTTTAAATATAGTTACTTGTATAGACCAGCAAAATGCAATACTCAGCCATGCAGCCACTGCCCCAGGGTCCTGGGTCCCTGCAGTGCCGAAGGAAGCCATGGTGAGGATCTCAGGTTAAACCCCAAACACTCCAGTGTTGTCTATGATGCCCACACTGTCCTCAGAAAGTAAGAGCTGCTGACAAAGCTCAAGCCAATGAAATAGAACTCTACTGCTTTTCTGCATGGAAAATCCCAATTTCTGTTTCCCGTGACTCATCTAAAACCAAAATCTCCAGTGCCAAATCAAATGACAGAAAGTGGAGGGAAATTATTACTGGAACAGCAAAATGTCACTTCCAGACACGCTGATACACCAACACCCAAGCAGGACCCACCAAGGCAGAGAAGGTATTTTTAAAAACTAAAAAAAAACCATAAAACAGCTCTCACACTTTACACAGGAACCAGCACCCTGCCAGGGCAGTGGCAAAGATCCTAAAAAGCAGTGGCAGCCACCAAAATTCTTTTTATCAAAAGGCAAGCCCAAGCCACTGATTGAAGTATCAAAGGATGTAGGAAAACAAACTCTAAACCAGAAGAGAAGCTCCATGGCCAAGAGCTGTCTGAGAGCCAGGGCCTTCAGAAGGACAGTCTGGAATTGATGCCAGCCACAGGGTTATCAAAAGCATCCCTGCAAAATGGGATGCCATCCCACTATCATTTTAGTCTTCTTCTCTTTCCTTAGGCTTTCAGTAAACAGAAAAAAAAAGAGAAAAAAAAACACACCTAAAAAACAAAGTAAAACAAAAGTATTTACTTCATGGAAAAAAATCATTTACATTCCTTTGATTACAGAGCAAAAAAATCATTGTCAAGCAAATTTTACAGACTGTACACATGGCATCCTAACAGAGAGCTTTTAAATTGCCTTTGTTTGGTTTATTCAAGGAAATTCATGGATAAATTCTTCAATCATCCTGAGGAGACCCACCTTGAGGCTTCTGCTGCCAGTCACAGCTGTTTTTAATGTAATACAAGGCCTGTGTTTGCCCAGTCATTGGGTTCTCAGGTACCAATCTTTGGAGGAAAAAGAAAGCCACTCCTCAAATCCACTTGTAAACTCCTGTTCCTGAGCTGACCTAGGGGCTACCCAATGCAATTAACAGTGACAGGCTCCTAAATTCTTTCTTATCTCCTTAATCTGAGGCTGCAGGACCACAGCAGGACTCTGACACATCCTTTGGGTGTAGGTGCACTGTCATCCTCTGTCTCTGAACTGCAGGAATCCCCAATCACTGCATTTACCTTCCCTGTCCACTGCTCTAGGCACGTTACACAGCACAGAGCAGGAAGACCTCAGCCACTGCAACATCTTCTTCTGGCAAAAAAAGAATGAAGGATCCCTACATATATTCTTTGTGTTTGTACAGAAGGAAACTGCCCAATTTTAGTCAACAGCATTACAGATAATATTTACAGAGACAAAAATACAGCCCAGAGTCTAGGCACAGGTAATTTTTCCATTCTGCAGTTTTTCTGACAAAGGAAAACACTGAAAAAAATTGATTACATTTTAAAACAGCCTTAACTGACAAGTCTATCAAAATCAGCTGTCCTTTTGTCTCTAATACTGAAGTTTTAAATTGTTTTACAACCATCACCATTTACATAAAGAGGAGAAAAATAAAAACATGTGTGGAATGATCAACACTATAAGAAAAATACTTCTTCACTCTTTTCTGTAGATCTGACCCCAAACATAAAACAAGAGGGAAACAATGACAATTCCTAATAAAACTTTAATCTGCCAGTCTTATTTGGTTTGGAAGTCAACCAGTTTCCCTATCCAATGGATTTCCCAAACAAAAACGTTCCATTGAAATAATTATCCATCAGAGAGAGAGTATTCTTCCAGCCAGCAGTGGAACATTTTTTTCATGTTAGAAGTTAACACTGTCATTTTTCTACACTATTTAAAAATTTAAACGTGTACAAAATCCAGTGGCATTTGCTATTCAAGAGAGGTTTCCTCTTTGCTGATTGCTCCAGGTTTAACTCTGTACAATGCATTAATATCCAAACTGAACTTGAGGGCACATCTTTTGCTTTGATGTCCAGGCCACGCAATTATATTAAAGATGCCTAGAACTGTTAAGGTTTGTATATTTTCAGCAAGTATAAACTCCTTGTTAAAAGTCTTCTATGTGCCTACTAGAGATGGTAAATAATCCTGACAAAACTATGAATAGGTATTAGAATATTCTAGTAAATTTTCAAAGGTGTCTCAAATGCATTTCTCCCATCATCCATCAGGTATGTGCAGGAAAAAAAAAAGAAAAGAAAAAAAACCCAAACAAACAAACAAACAAAAAAAAAACCCTGTTGTATTATTTATCTCAATAAATACACAGAGCTTGAAAACAGCAGGAAGAAAGTTTCCTTACCCTGCTGCTCCATGTGAAATTCCCAGGAAAGCAGCCAGCCCCATGGGCAGACAAAGACCAGAGACAGACCCTGTGCCTTTTGCTCCTGTCCAAGGACATAAAGAGCAGAACCAGTCAAGTGCCCCATTGCCCAAAATGTACAGGACAGAGGACCCTGGCAGGAAGGAATGTGTCTAACAGGATCCACAGCACCACATCACCTTGAAATATCACAGTTTAAAAAGAGTCTCCAGCTGTGCAGCAATCTGCTTACACGTCCCCTTCTACCCAGGACAAGGAGATGAAGAAGGTGCAGCTGGCATTTGATGCAGCCAGCCAAGCCAGCACACAACATGTGACAAATGTGACCCAACTGCTCCAAGAGGAGCCTGCCACACCCCTGGGACAGAGCTCTGGATCCAGCCAGCTGGTCCATGTCTATCCACTGGAACTCTTGGTGGGACAGAATACTCCTTAGCTCCCAGAGCTGTTGAGAGAGACTGAGGGAAACTTTTTCCATGGTTTACCCTGTGAGTTGAACTGTTGGTATCCACATAAAGCCCCAGCCTTGCAGTGAAAACAACACAGGGAAGCAGACTACAGAACTCAGAAAACAAGAGAGTAGAAAAAAGGAACAAGAACAACCAAATCTCGTAACAGGGCACAGAGTTTTCTATCAATCCTGGGTCCACTCCCAGCCTACCAACACTGAAGATTCTGAGGTCCTACACTGGTTGTTTTCCCAAGCATTTTAATCCTTGTGTCTAAACTGGAGATGTGACAGCTATTAGCTCTGAAACAATTGCCTCAGGAGTTTGTCTTACAAGCAAGGACAGACTTAGTACAGCTGCTGACATGACACCCATCACCTCCACTTCACTGTGGCTGCAGAAATCACTGCTCATAAAGCAGTTCCAGGTCCTTCCTAGCACAGTGTATTAAAGTAAGGCAGCATCCTTTTCTGTCTGACCGGGTGGCAAACTGCTGCAAGCACTTCCTGAACCCTCACAGCTGAAGCATGAGCCAGGCTGTGACCCCATCAGCCATCCCAGTGTGGGCTGTTTGTAATACTGAGTCAGAAAATCAGCTGAGTTTGGCCTTTACTACTCCCTTTGCTTCAGAGTCAGCTACAACTCACAAGTCTGGCTTCAAATGCCACAGTTCCACATGTGGAAAAGAGGGATAAAATATCAAGCATTTACAGGAGTTGCAGTTTAGTGCTTTGCTCTAAAGCAGAAGTTTGAGAAAGAAAGGTATGTACCACTTGTATAATTATACATTTAGTGTTACTGTTTTGCTTTTATAAACAAATTTATCACAGAAAGGACCAGACATTTTCAACATTCCATGCTTAGAAAAGCAGTAGCATATTTTAAAATTACCAGGCCTCCTCCACAAAGCTGTGCACTGCTTGCTAACAGAGATTCACAATCTCACAACAGCATAAAACATTCCTTTCCACTCCAAATGCTTTAGGAGGTACCTCCCTTCTAACAAAACAAAATAAATCAGTGGCTTGGGCATTTTCCTGAGTCTAAATGTATAAACACTCATTTTCATTCCATGAATATAAATCATATTATCATAGAATCATTTAGAAAAGACCTCTAAGATCAACACCAACCATTACCCCAACACCACCATGTTCACCACTAAACCATGACCCCAAGTGCCACATCTACATGTCTTTGAAACCCACCAGGGATGGTGGCTCCAGCACTGCCCTGAGCAGCCTGCTCCAATGCCAAACCACCCTTTTGGTGAAGACATTTTTCACAATACCCACTATAAACTTCCCTTGGCCCAACTTGAGACTATTTCCTCTTGTCCTATCACTTGTTAACTGGGAGAAGAGACTGATCTCCACCTTGTACGGCCTCCTTTTGGGTACTTGTAGAGAGTGATAAAATCCCCCTGAGCCCCCTTTTCTCCAGGCTTAACACTCCCAGCTCCTTCAGCCACTCCCCATCAGATTTGTGCTCCAGATCCTGCACCAGCTCCACTGGGGAATTGCTCCAGACCTCAGGATCTGTCTTGTCATGAGGGGCGTGTAGCAGGATGCTCTGCCTAAGTGGGGGTAAAACAGCTCAGATTTTACCCTATATGCAAATAAGTCGTAAGTGCTGGATGGAGAAGGAGGTGTTCATGCAAATTCTGGTGTTGAAGAATGCTGAGACCAGCCTGACTCACCAATCCCAAAATTAAACATTCTGATGATGTGAAAAAACAGTGTTTCCTGACAGGAACAGGCACTGATGAGGATGTGACAAAGTTCCTGATCAAGAAAGCAACAAGTGATAGCACAGGTAACTCACCTGAAGCTGCTGAGCTGCAGCTGCCCAGCTGGCACAGCTCACCTGGAAGCACAAGGTGATCCAAGAGAGTTTTGTTTTTGCTGCAGAGATGGTCTTTGCTCCAAGTTTGGGCTAACTGCTATACAGCCTGAAGCTGGTAGAAGTTAAAGTATCAGACTGCCTGAATGTCTTGGTTCCCAGTGGACTGTATTGCAGTTCTCATTATGTGAAGGTTTCTGTATCAGTGTTGGTATTGGCACTGAGCTTCCCAGTGGCTGCCTGCTGCAGCTTATGTGCTTTTTAAAGCACCTCTCAAACATCCTTATCTCTAGCAGAAATGTTACGTTCTAATTAAGTAGAAAATAATTTTATCTTTAGATGAAATGTGATTCACTCTCCTAAATGCCTACCTCCTCATCTCTAAATAAAACTCATTTTAGTTAACAATTCAGTTTCATGTTTCAGCTGCAGCTCCTCTAGGACCTTCACCCCATGCACAATTCATAACCAACCCTACAACATCAAGGGCAGAGCCATAACGAGCCTAAGGGGCACAATAAGCTGCAATCAGAGCCCCTGGCTTGTGCCCAGAGGAGGCTGAAAAAACAATTCAGAACCACAGGTCCCTTTATTACATGCAGATGAGTTTAAGCACACAAAAATAATAGCAGAAAAGCAAAGTTTCTTTCGTCTTCTCTCCCTCCCTTTTTTTTAAGACATGTCTGTCACGTGCAAAAGACACATTCTAATTCTAACATAATATTTTAGGGTTTGGGGATTTTTACACTATGCAGAAAAAAAAGCACAGCCCAGAAGGACTGTGCTCATTAAAACACAATGAAAGATGACGACAACAACAAAGAATGTTATCCTATCCTATGGCTGTGTACTTTTACTTGCCCTGTAACAGCAATTCACTGCATTGCTGTGCATTAGTACAGACCACACAATCACCAAACGTGGCTTCACCTGGGAAATGTTCTCTCCTGAAGCAGGTGACAATGAGCCATAAGGCTGGTTATCTCATCTGTCACCTGCACTGCCCTCAGCACCACCTCCTGCTCAGCCATCAGCATGCCAGGGCCCTCTGCACTGACCCTCAATAAATTCAGCTGAAGCACACCACCATTTATCTGTTCTTAAACAAACCAACCACTTCTGATGAACCAGCACAACACAACTGATCTGTTCTTAAACAAACCAACCACTTCTGCTGAACCAGTCCAACTGCACGGAGTTTCCTGATGTGAGGGTACAAATCAGGAGAAGATCCAGCACTCAAACCTCTCACTGCAGTTTCCTCAATCCCATCTGGTCTGATGCAATGTAAAATAGGAATTGCAGCAGTGTGGTTTGTATACTTTCACAGAAGGATTCAATCACATTCAATTACTTGACTGCACTACAAAATGCAGATTTTTTTATTTTTTTTTTTTAATAAAATAGCCTGATTTGAACTCTCTAGATTTTATAGATTCCTACACAGCACACAAAACTATGTTTCTTACTTCTTGGAAAACAAACAAAAATCCTTACAAACAAAAAAACCCCAAACAAATCCCAAGTATTTCAATAAAGAAAGAATGCTTAAACAACATATAATCATGGCTATTTTTAAACACACCTATAGACCACTATATGGGGAGAACAAAACATGAGGACACTTACAGAACTGTAGACTGAGGCTCAAAAAGGCTAATAAGGCTGCCAAGGCCAGCAAGATCAGAAAACGGTTTCGGAAAAGCATTATTATTATTCACTCTGCTTGCTCTTCATGGTTTCATCTTCAGATAGCTGTGGTTCCTGCAAACAACAAAACAGTGGCAAATAGATATTTCAGATGTGGAAGCATCAGTTATTCTTTAAAGGCAAGCACACAAGGCAATTCAAATTGGCAACAGCAAAATGGAGAAGTTGCCTTCACCCTAACAATAGGATTAACTGTATTTCCACAACAAAACTTTCAGGTAAATAAAAAAGATTTCCATTTTCCATAAAGTTAATCTTGCTCCTGCAAACACAGAGTCAATACTCACATTCACAATTCTTAGGATAAAAAAGAGTAAGAAAAGCTGTCAATACCACTACACAACAAACAAAAAAGTAATGAAGGCTCAGCAGTCGTTACTCATTTCAAAAATAAAACCACAAAAAACCCGAGCCCTCTCCTGAAAACATCCAAACACAGTTTTCCTTACAAAAATGACATTCTGAGGAGTACAGAATTTGCTGAAGTGCCCTGTTTTCACAGATGTACGTTTTCCTGTGGAAAACTGCTCTATATAAGGGATGCGAGGGGGTTGCTCTCCCTCCCTACATGCCTTTTTTTTTTTTAAACAACCAGCTGCTCTTATGTGCAAGAGATGCCTCCTCCTAGCACTGACAGTGTGTTGCAGGAAATTGGTTAGTCTTGAAAGAAACCTTCTGAGATTCCCAGATCCTTTGAACTGAGTTCTATTTATGACAGAACATTCAAACCTGTTGACAGAAAGTAACTTTTTTTTCCCCTCCACTGTTTCTTTTTGCTCTAGAACTTTTTTCCTCACAGAAAGAGGCCTCTCTTTATTTTTCCTGCTTTTGAGGATGGCAAGTCTTACATATACATGTAATTAATACATATTTGCTTACCAAAACTCTTCTGGACTCCAAAAACTAATCATCTTAGCAAGATTTTAATCTCTGAGTGCTGATAAAACCACAACCTCAAAATACTGCTTTTTTCAACACTGCCCCCTTCCCCCCCAGTTAATTTTCTTACTAGTATTTCAAAACATCTCAGGAATCATTGAACTTATTTTATCCACTGAGGCTGATCTTGAAGAGTTGTGTGATTGCAGTAAGTGAAATCCATTATACACACGCATTTTGCAGGACTGAGGTCTTTCCATCTCATTTTACTTGGACAGCTACCTTTACAGCTTTTGGGAACTGTGGAAAAACGGAAAGATCTGGAGACGCTGAGAAGCAAGAAACCAGAGTCATTACAGCATTTTTCCCAAATGCCAACAGCACCATAAATGGCATGTGCAAGCAGCAATAAAAATACAGTAAAAAAAGGAGAGGGAAAGTTGGAAGGAAAAAAATTTAACAGTTCTCAATGTCATAAAATCATAGCTCATCCTGGAACATCTTAGTGAAAGGCAGGCAGAAGCAAAACTGAACTACACCACTGCAACTCGGCAAAGCTGTGAAGGATAGAAGGTAAAAGGATTAGTGTGTGTCAAACACCAGGAGAGAATAAAACAGTTCAACCAAACAGATGGGACAACAGAAGGAACCACAGGAAAAAGCAAAAAATAGATTTAGCAGGGAGGAGAAGGTAAAATCTGTTAAAAAGCTCTCAGGAACAAGAGGTCTTGTGCACAGTCTACACAGATTAATAGTGTTGTTGCGTAAAATAAAGCTGCCATGAAAAAAACATTTAAAGACTGAAAAATAGATCTTACACACTTTATATTGGTAAAATGTTTTCTGAGGAAGCTTGATGAGCTTTAAGCCTTAATTGCAAGATCAGAAGCTTTAAAACATTGAGTGTGAACGGCATCATTCAAGAAATTACAAAGTGGAAAGAATTTTCTTTTGAATACACTTTGGCTTGCTAACAAATTAGAAGTTGCTCTGTTGCGACTTATGAGGAATAGGAACAGCTCCTGCTGAGAAGTTGTTAATTAAAAGCCTGTCCACACAATTTGCCATCACCACCTCCTTGGAAGAAGCTGCAGGGAATCAGGTGAAGGTGTGTGAGCCTGAGTCCTGAAGCCTCTGCTCCTCCAGGCTGGCACACACGGCACTCCCAGGGCGCAGCTGCACTTGGCCAGCACACGTGAAGTGAAGGCAGTACAATAAGCATTGTGAGCTCTCACTGAAGTGAGCATTGGTAAGCTAGAAAAGAGAAAATGAAGCCTGGAGGGGGGAGAAATAAAAGCAAACCAACCTTATCTTCCCACAAAACTATTCTTATATGCAGATGAAACAAAACAACAAACCACAGAGCAAAACACATTTGGAGTGTTCAGGACAGAGTATGACAAAGCAAGAGCACTGCAGAGCATCCACTGCTAAGCTGACGCATAGGCACTGCTGGTCTTTATCTGTTTACCCAAGGCAGAGGGCAGGTCCTGGCCCAGCCTCAACATCTCCACACTCCCAAAAGGGCAAATCCATCACCAGCACCACCTCTCTGGGCTGCAGGAATGGGGCCTGGCTCTGTGCTTCCCAGCCAAGGAGGGACTTACTGCTTCTAAATGGGAGTGAGCACCACACTGCGTTGGGACTCAGTGCCAGGAGCAGCAGCTCCTGACATGTGCCCAAAATGCAGTGATGGATGCTCATCCCTGAGACAGGCAGGTTTAGATTGGATATCAGGAAAAGTTTCTTCCCAGAAAAGGCTGTCAAGCATTGGAACAGGCTTCCCAGGACAGTGGTGGAAGCACCATCCCTGGAGGGATTCAACAGACCTGTGGATGTGGTTGTTCAAGGACAGGGTCTGGTGCCATGTGGGTTTGGCAGTGCTGGGGGAATGGTTGGACTTGACCTTCTTCAACCTAAACAATCCCACAATTGTCTTTCTATAAATGCAGTACTTGATAAAGATGATCTACACAACTCCAAACATTTCAGTCACACTAATTTTAAATGTGACACACTTAAACAATTTAAAGATTCATAAGGATAGTCATTATGAAAGCATCCTACATTGAAATGCAGGTAAGTAAAAGGTACTTCTCTAGTCACCTTTTGCAGTGTACCTACCTACACACCTATCCAGAGAATGTGACTTTTCCTTTTAAACACAATCCAAAATCTCTACTCATCAGAACATGCCAGAATGACTCACAGCACTCAGAGCACCCTCAGTACTTACCTAATCTCACACAAGTGCTGCTCTAAGGTGTTATTTCATGCTCACACAAAGGTAAAAACAGCCTCATGGTTGAAGGCCAGGCCAGGGAGTCAGGAAAAATTAGTAAGTACCTAGAAATGCTGGGAGAGTCAGGCAGCCTGGAGCCCAGGCAAGGCACAGAGCTGGAGCAGAGCAGCTGGCAGCACTGAGCTCCATTCTGTTCAGCACTGGAGGGGCACTGCCAGCCAGGGCATCACACAAAACATCCCCCTGGCAGCATTTCTTGACTGGCTAAACTTCTTTTGTTTAAGTCAGGGCCTGAAAATAACTTTACATCAATGCTTTCAAAGCACTTGTGAGATTAGATGTGACACTAAACCAGCACTGCCAAACTCCTGTGCCAATTGACTGATGCTGTTACATCCTCTAAATCACCAGCATCCATCTATAATACAAACCTACTCTCCAGCATGAAGTGTAAGCACAGAATTATACTGACTCACCATGACAGCTTCAATGAATTTACTTGATTAAAACAGCATGTCTCCATAAATAATCAATAGTACTCCTCAAAGTCTGCCTCAATAAAATTACTGTATTTATCTGATGTGCTGCATCAAAATGACATTGTCTACTCTCATACAAGTGAGCAATAACGGTCACAATGAAAAATCCAGCAAAGACAAATGGAGACTTTGCCCCAAAAGGAAGGAAGTGCTCAGTCTGTACATAACTATCTGCCAAACATAGAAAAATGTATATTTTGGAGCAAGCTTATAGAGTATAGGAGGGAGAACAAAAAGTCCACAGACAACAAAACACTGATTTGGAGTAACATTCTTAGATAGCTTTAGAAAAGGTTACAGAATAACACAGGGACCCACCCATCAGTCTGATATCTCTACACTGCATAAGAGAGCCTATAATTTCTTTTTGATAAATCTTTTGCTTTTCATCTATATCTGTAGGCTTATTTTCTGACAAAGCTTGTTTTGAAGGCATCTGAAATGAAGCTGGCAGTTCCTGCTACAATTATAATGAAAAGTTCTGCTTTGACTTTGGCTTTAACTCGTGATGCTCCACCAATCACTCCCCAGTCACTGGGCAGCAGCCTACCAGGCACACTTTTCATCCACTCACAAGTCCAGCCCCCAGACAACTTCAGACAGTGAGTTCATCCTCTTGAATTAGCAACTACAGAAAGTAGTTATGTCAGCAAATGGCACAAGTCAAACCTTTTCTTTGGCACTTCAAGCAATTTGCCTTTTTTTCCTGCAGGAATGCAAAATAGTTGGGATTTTCTGGTCATGACCAAATCAAGCAGTGCTATAAATCCATGGCAAGAACCAGAACAGAGTGGAAATGGGAACACACAGGAGAACCAACTCCCTGGTCAGCATGACCTGCTTAGTTAGTGATGCTTGTAATTGTCACGGTGAGGAAACCTTCACAAAACCCCTGCAGCCACTGTAGCAGCAGCAATTTAAATTGAACATATGATCCCTGCAACACTGAGGGTGCATTTTGCACAGCATCACAAAGTAACACAGCATCTGTGACACTGTTCAGCACAATTCTCCATTTTTCCATTGGAAAAAAACAAGAAAAACACTCCTTTTTTTTAAAATAGCATTTAAGAAAAATAGGTCACAACTAAATGCATTTCTAAAAAGACTGAAACCAGCTCATCATTAAAAATATTAAATAAAACCTCCTCAGTTATGTTATTTGTGTTAGCCCACCCACCCCACGAGTTAAACTCTAAGTCAGTAACCACAGGACATGCAAAACTCAACTGAAAGTACAAACAGGTCAGCAGCCTCATGAAACAAAATCAAACAAAAAGCCACACATATTTCAAAAAAAAAAAAACCAACACCTAAGTGAAGATAAAGTCACGATAAAAAAGGCAACTCCACAAGTAAGGCATGGAAACAGCAAGTTTCAACAACAGTGCCTGTCCAATAGAACATGGCTACATTTTAACATGTAAAAACTAATAGTTACTTAGAAAATACTTTTATTTTTTTAACTACTTAACATTTTACCGACAAGTATCTGACTTTAACAGAAAAACAGCTAAGATGCTGAAGGTTAATACATTTTAGCACATTAAAATGTCCACGTTCAAATTTTTCTTGTCTTCTGTTTGCAAGTTTCTTCCTCACGCAGCCAGTTCTAAATCCTCCTACTGGCACAGCTGGTCCTGCAAAGTGCAAAAGCTATTGCAATGGCCCAGCAGTACTGCCCAGCCTTTCAAGGGAGCAGCATAAGCTCCCATTCCATACAAGCCAAGGGATCAAACAGCTCTTACCCAAACAATTCTGCCCCTCTGTACAGCACTCACTTTCCCAGTGCAGCAGATTTACCCCTGAATTTAACAATTTAGGACACTGACGAGTGTTGAGCACATAGAAGGGATGAGGGGTTCAGCCAGGCTGAACATTGACACACCTCAAAGAAAATCCACTGCCCTCAAAATACAAGGTTCCCTTGACTCCAAAATCTGAGCTTTTAAACCTCAAGGTGCACAAGCAGATGAACTGGTGGACACTTTAAATGCCTCTTTCTCCTAAGCAGCTTTCAAGTTTGCACAGGACTCTCATAAAGTTTTACACTGGAAATGCTGGAAAAGCCACCTTCAGCCTGCATCCTTCAGAGGGCTGTTCTCTTCTCTTCAGTTCTGTCCTACTCAGTCACCATTAGGAGCTACCTTCTTTCAGACACCAGCTGCTAAGATATGTGAGCTGAACAAGTGTTTGCATAGTTCAGGTTTGCATTTCATTTGCCAGTCTAAGTCCTTTAGAATGTATTTGTTTTATTGAACTTAGAACCTACCAGCCTATGAATCTCCTGAAAGTGGGCAATAAACAGTCATGCAGAGACAACCTATGTTCAAGTTTTGTGCATTAATGTTATAGTTAATGCAGTGTAACATGAGAACACTACAACTATTCTTTATGAGTTTCACAGCATTGGAAGTTGACTCATGGTGTAGCCAGAAATCTCTGTTTCTGGAATTTCCTCACACTTACATCAATTTTCTGATGAAATGATGCCCACGTTGAACTAACATAACTGAGTGTAAGAAAAAAAAAATGGGAACTGTTAAAAAAGCATGAAAAGATCATTAAATGTTGGATTTTAATTGGTTTTTTCACCCTTGCACAGCAAACCATTTAGGTGTGTCAGCTTACCTCCCTGTACTCTGATCACTAACTGCCTTGCAAGGAAACACTTCTAAAACAAAATGCTTCTGGAAACTCAAACAAGTACTTTTGGAAGAAATACCATAACTATGAGTTGTAAATACCCTTAAAAACCAAAACAGGGGGTTTTTTTCTAAGACCAAGCACAGTAATTTCTGTCATGAAGTCACTAAGCGAGATCAATACTGCAGTTTCTACATAATCAATGTTCCTAGAACTATTAATAGGAAAAAATATAAGTAAATACATGAACTAATTTAGAGATGAAGAAAATCATAGTTTTGAAATATAAATGATTCTTTGGGGATGAAGTCATTGCCTTAGAACACTTTTCCTTTTCCATGCTCTCTACTATTCCTAAAATTATCAGTATTTGTGAGAGAAGTTCTCGACAGCTGCAATTCAAGTAATGTTTCCACATCCTACACATCCTTTCATTAAAAATAAACAAATCAAAGCACTATAAATGTAGTCTCCTTTTCTCCCAGAACACTTTCCCTTTAGAGACTCAGCTTGGAGACAGCTTGCTGCCTTCATGCCCAGGCTCTGGCAGCACCCTGACAGCAAAGGTATTTCTGCTCCTACCAGCTTCCCTGGTGTATTTACACAGAATATCCTGTGTTCCCATCAGCCAGGACACAGGGATGACATGCCCCTGCTGGAGGAACTTAACAAAAGTCTAAATTAGCTCTGACAGTAAACAAAGAAAAAAAGCAGGGCTGCACATAGAAACAATTATGGAATGTTTATTCCAAGCTGTCTGCAGACCTCTTTGTGTTCTTACTTTCTCACAGATTTAGACATGTGTTTAGACCAGAGGACAAAACAGTGGTCAGCAGCAAAATTCCTGCTTGCCAGCTCACATATTCTCTCCCTTTTGATTCGTACTTTCAGTCACTGATGCTATGGTACCATGGCACTCCGGAGGCTCAGAGCCCAGGCAGGAACCTCTGTGAGCTCTGCTCCACATCATGGAAAACACACAGGGAAAGCTCCACACAGCACACACAGGATCCTCTGAACTCCTTAGCAGAGGGGTCTGTTTGGCACAACCAGCACTGCTCTAAGGCTCAGAGTGCAGAACAGTCCCTGAAGAAGGATGTGGGTTTCAATCTGAAGCCACATTTTGGACAGAACATGATAGAGCATGGACTGCTTCCCTCAAACCACAGACAGGCTTCACTGCTGTGTTGCAGTCTACCAATAAAATCCAATCTATAATAAAATCTGTCAAATTACAAAGCTTTCAATAGAGTTCAAATAACAGTGGATCACAAGCCATTCTCTTTTTTAAAAAGTCAGACTTCATGGCATACCCAAATCTTGAGTATTGAAGAGACCACTGCAGTTCCTTCGCTAGCTTAAAACCTCTTCTCTTATTTTCATATTCTGTTTCTGAATTGTTGAAAGTCTCCATGCTTTGGCCTTTGGTTTTCCAACTACAACTTTATAGGTCTCACGTGGTTTACTCACTTGAACAGCAAATGTATGAGGTCATTAAATACTTCCAGGAGTAGGTGTCCTTAACTGTGTTTTCTTTTGGTCCACATAAACCCTGAGTTCAAGAGATTCTTCAGTTCAGACAAACTTTTCAGTAAGTGTTTTGGTCTGGCTCTGATTACCTCTTTTTGGTTGGAAATAAGATCAATGTCCTACACTACTGTGTAGAAGTCTTAAAACACTTGAAGTCAACACCAACCTATCAGTCCAGCACATCACTTTGGAGGCTCTGCTTGAACCAAATTTTAATATCCAGGAAAATCTGTCACAAGCCTGACTCTCTGTTATCCACTTCAGGATTGTCCCCATATTCCTACTCCTTTTCCTATGCAATATAAGGTCACACAAGCCTCTGAAATGCAGAGAAAGTAAAAACAAAACCAAAGGAAGTTCTTTTACTTCCTTAAAGGAAACTGAGCAACTCTAACAGTATTACAAAACTTGAAGGAAACCTTATGATTTTGATGGCTCCAGGCCAGAACTGAATATTAACTGGCAGCAAAACCATTCTAGAACATAGAGATAATTAAATAATTCTTTAAAAACAGCACCAGAATGTAATTATTTTAAACTTAGAATTTTGAAACCATATACCATATGCTCATAACTATAAGCATAGATCCTAATCACCTCCAGATCAGAGCCAGTGGCTGATCAGATAACACCACAGCTCCAAAAAGCACACAGAGGCAAAGCAGTTTACATGCCTAAATTGTTAAATGATTTTTGGGGTTTGTTTTTAAGTTCAGGTTTTACTTTTTACAGTTTTAGTTGTTTGGACAGCTCCATCTCCTGCCATAATAGTCCTCTGTGCATGTGTTTCCCCCGAGCAAGATTCTGCCTCCCTCAGCCCCAGTGTCAGGAGTTGTGTCCTGAGGCAAATACCTTCGTCTGGCACTAACTTTGAAAGTAAACACATCAGGATGCACTCAAAGCTAGTTCTGATCAAACAGGGAAGACAAGTTGAATAAACAGATAAGTGAAGAAAGCTCATAAACACAGAAAAAAAAATGCTTATTGTCCCACACTGAGTCAAATTTATCCCATGTAATGTTCAAGATGATGTTAATATTAAGGACAGTATTTTTCACTGCTTTTTAGCTCTTCCATTTAGGTTAGATTTGGACTTGAGAATGTGACCTAAGCTGCCAAATCTTTACTTCTTTTAATTCCAAATGACCTTAGACTGGATCAGTTTATACCCCACCTCACATATACATATTCTACCGGTGGAAGTTACACACCCACACTCATCAGGGGCTCCTACAGGTTGGTTTGCTCACAGTATCCAAACTGAACAGATTTGGGGGGATTTTATCTCTTCAGCCCACTCACCATCCTGTCTTGTACCCCATCTTCACCTGCTCCTTCATCCCTCACCCTCTGGAAAACTGCCAGAATTTGAACCCAGTGCTCCAGCCATGCCCCCACTGTCAGCTCACCCAAAAATGCACCATTTTACATCTGGTGATTTGGCCACTACTGAGAGCTTTCCACATAGTAAAACACCATTTTACTAAATTAGCTTAATTATACATGGGAAAAATGGCAGTGCAACAACTTGGGAAGTGTTTGTGCAAGAGGGATGGAAGGGATGACACTGATTTCATTACCCATCACATTTCTACTCTCTCCTATCCTTATGTTTAAGCTGTATTTTGACCCTCATCCCAAAAGATTTTTCTCCTGCCTATAGCCCTGCATGAGATCTGTTTCATCCTATTATTATATGTCAGGTCACCCAAAACTTCCATATTCAACCATAAAATCTCAAGGATTCAAAATTACAGGGTAAATACACATTTCTGTTCCAAATGGAAAACTTGTGCTTCTCCACACATTCTACCATTACCCATTGCAGCTCATATTGGAGAGGGAAAAAAAAGATTAAGCATACTTCATTCAGCAGTTTTGTCATCTTCCTGCAATCTAACCCCAGAATGGTGATTACACAGATGCATTAGCACACAGTCAGCATTTTCTGCTGCCCTTTCCTCCCCACAACGCTTTGCACAGCTGCCAACCTGCCTGGCTGCTGGAGAGCTGAATGGAGAATAACACAGGCAACATACTGGGAGAACTGCCATGCTGCTGGCAAAAGGGCATGCCTGGCTTTTCCCTGGATCCTCATGGCAGCAGCACATGCTAACCACCAGGAACACATCATCTTACGGATAGAGACAGCTGAACACACAGGTGCAGGCAGGAGAGTCATTGCTTCAAAAGGAAAAATGAAAATAGGTTTAGGTAAACAGCACTGGCATCAAACATCACATCCCAGCACTTCCTTGGAAAAGCCCTTTGGCTACAGTTTGTTGCTTTAGTTGCTTAGCTGGTTTTCCATTTCATCAGCCCACAGAAGCTCCCCATGAAGGTACCCAGAGGTCTTCAGAGAGAGAAACACAAGCCTGTGTTCAGACTCAGGAGCAATCAACAAACCAACAGCACAGCCACAGACGCAGGGAAGGTGAATAAAGCACGAGAAATACACGGCAAAGTGCAAGAGCCCCTGGCAGCATTTGTCTGTCCTTTTAAACAATGATTAACCACAGAGGGGAGCAGCTGCCCGCAGGGTCCCCAGTCAGCCACTGCCAGCATCAGGAAGGCACAGTTCAGCATCTTCCACTACACAACTGTGACATTTATTATTGCAGACACTGACACAAAGCTCTGGTGTCTGGCTTTTTTTTTTTTATTTTTACAAGGGAAACCACGAATGTGACTATTTTGGGGGGAAACTGACTTCATTCTTGGTTCATGCTAAAGTTTTAGGTGGCTGTAGAAACTATGAATGGATCAGCTGAAAAACAGCCACTGATTAGTATTTTCAGACAGGCATTCTGAAAGTGTTTACCATGTGGCACAAACAAATAAGCCTAATTGTTTCAGCTTCCAAAAATCAGTTACTTTTAAGAAATATGCCAGCTGTCTAGCTTTTCAAAACCCAGTTTACTTCTCTGATCAATATGAAATAGCCTGTCAATCACACTCTGAATCCTCTGCCTCTCATCAGAACCTCTTAGTGCCTAATCACACATTTACCATCCATCTTTGTAGCCCTCCTGGCAAATGTTTCTATTATCAGCTTGCACAATGCAATAAAATAAAAAAAAATAAATAAAAAAATAAAAAAAGCTCTTTCTTGCTGCTTAGGATGAACCATTACATTGATGATTCAGGCATTAACTGTTTTTTAAAAAAGAATCATAAATGCCATTTGTCACAGTACACCTTCCCACTCTGATATTTCTTCACTGAACAAGAAAATGCCTCACCCAGCTGTAATCAGAGAATATCTAATATTTTCAAGACAAACAAGAACATGAATTTTGAATTCTAACCTAAACCCAATAGCACAAAACAAGTCACATGGGCAAACCTCATGTGCTCCTACATTGACATAAGTCAAGGCCCATGTATCCTCCCCTACAAATTTTAGACAATAAAATTTCCCAAATTCTTCTGTCCTAAATAGTGTGCAAAGCTAAATGCTTGCTTCAGGGGACTCACTTTGGGATTCACCAAAGTGCAGCCTGATTTTAACAGAATATGAAGCATGTCACAGTCTGTACAGCTTTTACATCCTGGAAAACTGCTACAGAAACCTTCAGTCATCATCATCTTTTACACAGCTTTATGACCAACTGTTTCCAATTCTGTTTCTGTGTAATTTATGCCATACACTGGCCTGCATTTCCATTCCCTGTTACAGAAAGCATTTTCAAAAGCATTTCAAAGAAAATAAGAAAATATGCATTCTGAAGCACAGTATTTTATCAGTACTACAATATTTTAATACAAAGCCAGTAAAATTACCATGACACTCACACCCATGCAAGTAAAAACCTTGCATGAAATCTACATTTAAGTCTCCTCCCAAGCATTCAACATTTCTTCCCTTTTTGCTGCAAAATAGAAGTTTTCTTTTTTAAGAAATATAATAAAGGTATATAATTTACCCAAGGCAGAGTTTTTTAAATACACCCTTCTGAATGTGAATCAATGCATTGCTCACTTACTGCCTCCCTCTCCCAGAGAGGCAAGATTAAAGGCTATGTTCAAACACTTCCTGAATGTGATGCACTGCTGGGGTAGTTTTGACCCAAACTACACTCTTTTTCCAACATTTGGACCACTGAGGTTCTTTATAAGCAGCTCTTCTCTCACCCTTGAGGCTGTTGTCTGGCAATATTTGTGTGTGTGCTGCTCCAGTGCCTGTCAGCAGAGATGGGCTGCCACAAAGCTTTTCCTGCACGTTATTGGTAACTACCTACCAGTAACTCCCAAAACTTTCCTGTATTCCTTGTAACAAACTCCATCTTCTTTAATCTTTTCATACCTCCTTCACCAAATGATTATCTTAACAGCCAAAGCAATAGCTGTGTATTTTGTGCACACTCCCAAGCTCCTTGAGAGAGCACCTTCATCCTTTTGGTAGAGGCAGGCCTGAAGGCTCCACCCTCTTGAACAATTAAAGTACCACCACCACCTCTGTAAACCCATCACAAACCATAAATCCAAATCATAAAGCATATGTTAGTGGGTGGCTTAACATTTAATTCCTATGCTCACGTGATGTATGCTTGTGAGCAACACATACCTCACTGTGGTTTTTCCACTTCATTAATTGCCAACATGCTATTGTTGGCCAAAAGACAAAATTGGCAAGATGACGACAACATGCAACTAGAACTGACCATAAATCCAGATAAAAGCCACACTTAGAACCACATGAATCCACCGTTCCTTTTTCGGGCAATAACATGCAGACACACTTGATACAAAGCCTTTATATGTAAAAGAATTTTTTTTTCCTTTTTAATATTTGCAATTTCATCAGAAAAAGCATTCAAAAAAATTCAACTGAAGTCTAGTTTCAAAGGTCTCCTATGAGATTGTGAAAATAAAAAGAGATGTACATAAGAAACCTCACAGGACACTTTAGGTTTCATTTATCTAAGGAAGTTATGGTAGGTGTGTAAACATATACACCCCCTTGTAAAACCACTGCAGGAAGCACACTTCATGGGAGACAGTGAGTTTGCACACCATGAAGTATCGCTTTTTCTGTTTCTTCACTCCAATATGCCCATCTCTAAACTAGACAAAAAAAGCTCAGAAGACAAAAGAAAGCTGTCAGAGAAAATTAAGTTCCCAATCATGAAAATTAAGCAATTTAAGCAAATGCCTGCAGCCTAACCTGAGGCACAGCTCTACACAGGTACAGACACAGCCTCAGTTACACCAAAGCTATTTTACAGTCTGTTGTTGTCAGACCTTCCCTGCTATCCCTCAATGCTTCCTTTGCCCCAGAACAGGGAGCTTGTTCAGTATGGCTTGAATCTTATAAAAAGTAGCATTTCAGCACTACTCAGTTTACATAACATATTCAAGATACTACAATTAAAAGCCATTAGAGAGAGGAGCATATGTGTTTTAGCCATGTGCACTACTTGTAGTTACCTTTGTGAGAAGATTAAAATTAAGCAGCTTTTGCTTTTCATCTCACTCACATCCTCCCACTACAAATTCTATCTGAGCTAATCCTCCTTCTAGAGACTTCAAAACAGGGCATAAGTATTACAGCTACTTACTGCCAAAATGTGCTGGTTTAATATCCCATTACTACTATAATACTGGCACAATAACTTATTATATGTGACAGCTTTTGCAGTTAGTCAAAGACAGAGCCACTTATTGAGTACTGGTTTTTGCACCGCATAAAAATATCTTTGTAAAATTTGTGGAAAATTTAAGATCTGCACTCAGATGCTCATCTGAGACTATGATGCCAGACAAAATAAAAGGCTTGTAAAGTTATTACACATGCTTTTCCCACCCTGTCATTTCCACTGTCAAAGTCTTTATGTAAAGTGATCAGTCCAGAAATTCCGGTTACAGTGTTTACAAACGCATTGTTTAGCCCTTACTTCCCAGCATTTTAAAACACACTTTGAGAGTATTGTTTTGTTTTTTAAGGGCCACACTCTGCACGAAGTCCAAGATAATGTCCACCTCAGAACACACTTTCAGTGAGAAGTCCATGCTTGTCAAAACGTTCAGGGCTATTTTTCAGGAACCTACAGCACAGAAATATGCTAAGAACACTGATCAACGCCCTAAAAACACTTAGCCCAAGTATGTGCGATGAAAAGGATGCTGTGGGACACGCTAAAGACAAGAGGCATCAGGAAACAGGTGAATTCACGAAGTTAACTCCACTCCAGCCAGTGTATTCGCCAACAAGGGATGACAAGTCCCGGTACGCGAAGCAGAGCAGAGCCGAGGCGGCCACATGCCAGCCAGGCTCCGGACGCGGGGACACGCAGGGAGACGAGCCCCTGCCAGCCCCTGCCCTGCCCGGGTCACACACACCGGGTCACACACAGCGGGTCACACACAGCGGGTCACACAGGGCTCGCACCAGCGGGTCCCGTCTGGCGGCGGGGCTGCAGGGCTGACCCGCCCCGAGGCCCCGCGGAGGGGCCGCCGGCCGAGTCCCCGCCCGCCAGGCCGGGCCGGCCGCGGCTCCGCGCCCGCAGCGCTCCCGCCACCCCTCTCGGAGCCGGGCGCGGGCCGCACCCCCGCTGTCCTCGGACGTCGGCAGCGACCATCCGCCCGCTCCGGCGAGCCTCTGCCGGGGCAGGGGAGCGCCGCGGGTACGGCAGAGGCGTGCCGGGACACCGGCCACAGCGCTCCCCGCCGGCGCGCCCCAGGCGGTGTCCCACCTGCCCGGCGGGGGCCCGGCCCCGCCCGCAGCCGCCCCTCACCTGCCTCGCCGCGCTCGGCGCCTCCTCCCGAGCCCGGAGCCGGAGCCGGAGCCGCTGCCCTGTCTCCTCCCGGGGACGGAGCTGGAGCCGCCACACCACGGCCGCGGCTCCGCGCCCGCCGAGCGCCCGGCCCGCCCGAGCGCCGCCCCCCCGGCCACGCCGCCCGCCCGCGCCCCCTGCCGGCCGCCGCCGCCAGCGCTGCCCCAGCACAGCGCGAGCAGCTCCGCACGGCACGGCCGGGACGGGACAGAACGGGAGAGGGACGGGCGGGTCCCACAGCCGATGTGGGACGGGGCTCCCGCTGCCGCCCGCCGCATACGCGGCCCGCCCGCCAAGGAGCCGGGAAGTGTCAGCCCTCTGAAGCCGCCTTCTTTCGCAGCCACAGCTGCGGAGAGCAGCGGGACGCTCCGGGGCCAACAGCGGGCACCCAGCCCGAGTTCCCCACGCCCCAGCCCTGTTTTTCAACTTCCCGCTGCTTTTCGCTTGCAGCGTTGGAGTGGATGGCTGTCAGTTCCCCGGAGATGCGGCACGACCATCCCCGCAGCTGGGCGAGGTGATTACTGCCGCTGACACGTTCCTCTGATATTTGGCTCACCGGGAGTACGGCTGGAAGCTGTCACGGTCCTTGGGAAGAAATGCCACAAATTTCAGTACAGAGACATAACAAGCACATTCTCTCCTGCAGCTGATAAAAGTGAATTTGCTTGGATTTGCTCCAACAAAGCAGTTCTCAGCTAGCCAGCCCGTCCCCTCACAGGAGCCAATTCTGCTCCACTAGCTTGTTCAATCCTGCAAGCTAATCGCCTTTCAAATACACCAATTTTTCATGTATCCCTAAACTAGACTAAAATCAATTCTGCAGATTTGGGGAATGCCCTAATTCCCTTTACACACCTACTCTGGCATGTGGCTGCAGAGCCTATGTAAATGCTGGGTGATCAAAAGTGATAGGAAAGATGTGTGCTAATGTCTTTGCAAACAATTCCATGGGTGAAGGTATGGGTGTTAACGTCTTTGAAATGAGTCCTAATGTCTCTAACTTCAAAAAGCTGGTTCCTTACCGGGCCCAGACAGCTCGACTCCTGAAACGGACAAGGGTCTGCGCAAGGCTGAGCTTCTCAACTTTGGGGTGAAATGACAGGTTCAAGGGGGAATGTGGGGTAAGCGGTTCAGGAATGCTGTGCCTTCCTACCAGCTCAGCTGATGGGGAAAGGGAGAGGAAACATGCAGCCAGGAGTTAACAATAAAAGGAAGCTGCACCCTCAGACACCTCGAGAGAGAAAAGCCCGTGGGCACTTGGCTCGGTGGACTCTCTCCCTTTCTTTGAATAAAATTGCAGGACTCCTCTGTCTCCTTTATGGACGCTGGGTTTTCATAGAGTGATTTTCCGTACAAAAGCAATGCACTGTCACTAAACATTTGGCACTGGCGTTTTGTTGCAGTAAGGAGGCACCTCAAAGAATATCTGCAATTCTCCTACAGCCGTGGTTCCACTTGCAGCCCTGGATATTCCTGCCAGCTTCCAACTGTGCTGTCACGCGGCTCTGCCAGACCAGCAGATGCACTCTTATCTCTGTGGCCTCTGCTCTTGGGTCACGGTGACCGGTGATCACAGCCCTGCAAACAGCAACATGGAGCCAAATTTTCTTTCTTTCTTGTTGCACATCCTCAGAGTCAACATATGCAGGAAAAACATTGGGCATGGCTTCCTGGCTAAACTTGTGCTTTTGCATAACTGGTATGATTTCACCTGGAAATGTGCTGAGGTTCTCCAGCTTTCTGTTTGGGATAAGAAGTAGGAATTAATCTAGATTTAACCAACAGACTGCAGAGCAGTGTGGGAAGGGGTTGTTCAGCTGCAGATCAGAAGAACGGAGCCTTTACCCACTGCTGCCCTCCAAAAGCCATCCCCAGAGCTGCTCAGCAGCCTGCAAACGACTGCTGCACATCAAATGCAGGTGCAGCTGTTCTTCCCTGCTACCAGCATCACATCAGATTAGAGCTAATTGATCACAACGATTTTCTTATTTTGTATAAAACCAGTGTCAACCATCTGAAAAAGAATGGCTGGTAGAGGAGTGGAAGACAAACTGTGAGCCCCTAGACAGGGACAGTGAGTTCTGACTGCAGTTCACCAGATCACTTTAGGGCATCTTAGGATAGCAAAATGCCCAACCATAGCACAAAGAAATCTGGCCTTCCCCTACCCAGAAAGCAGAAGACATACTTTACAGAACAATTATTTCTCTATGGAAACAGTGATTTGCCATGATGGCAAATGTTTGCCAGGGCAGTCGCATTTCCACATCCCTCCAGAACAAAGTGCAGTTGGAAAAGGATTTAGGATTCAGAAACTGTCAATCTGTTCTCCGTGGAATAAAAGGGTTTAATTTTCTTCAGAGGATGCTTTTGCTTTGGAAAATAAAATACGCTTGCTTATACACACAAAAGAAATCAACTTCCTTAGAGACAGTCATTATGGCATTTATAAAACAAATTACTGTGTACTCCAAACTTGTTAATATGCTGAAAATTTCTCTGCCAAAACCACATATACGTGGATTTTAAAGAAAAAATTAGAGCAGAAAAATGGAATAGTCACAGGGCAGAGCAACTGCAGCTCCTATCCTTGGGGCAGACTCTGAGTTACTCACAGCCCGACCATATCACCTCACTTGATATTCTGGTGAAATGGATCTACTTTCTGCTATATATACCATTATGATAGTGCAAATAACATTTAGTAGTATCAAGATTTGCTCTTCTGTCCTTTCAGTAGGTACAAAATAGCTACAAACTATCAAAAGTTTTGTTGCATTAACCAGACAGTAGCCCTGAGCATGTCTGGATGTTGGAAGCGTATGGTCATTCACTACCATCAACAAACCATGGCTGAGACAATCCACTGCTACACATGGTCAGAGCACTGCAGTGTTCCTCTAGATGACCTCAATCCCAAGAGGAAAACTGTCAACCTGAGTTTGAGATGATAGGTTATGGTGAAATGCAGCCCCACCAGACAGGGAGGCGTTGGGAGTTAGGATTTTTCCTTTTGTTTCTTTTCCCTCAATAGAATTTTGTCCCATAGGTTGCTAGGAAACAATAACTATCGATACTTAAGAGAGATTGAAAAAGAAGTTGCCCTAGGAAGGGTGCAGCTGGCTACTCTCGTATCTGAGATTTTTTTTTTCTCTCTGAGGAGCAGAGATACTGCGAGAACTAGGAAAATGGGGTTGTATGCAGCTCCTATCTCTCCTTCTCTCTGGGCATTTGGAGGGGAAGGAGGCTGCAGCCATTGTGGGAAGAATTCAGCGTCACGTGAGGTTCTGTCTTCTGCTTTCTTCTACTGTGAGTGGAGCCCTGCCCATAAGAGCAGCGATTGCGCTGGACCTGATTAACACCCAACCTCATCAAAAAAAGGACCCTTGCCATCTGTTCAGGTGCCTCAGGGGAAACCACTGGACTCCAACCCCCTCCCAGAGGGCGTGTTTCTCTGGCTGTGTGCAGCCATTACCCAGCTCCGCTGGTTTTGCCACTGATCCAAGTTTCTGCTGCATTACAGATCTGCACCCCCTGACTAGCCTGAACACTCTGTGGTTCCAACTACAGCTGAGGAGCTTCTGATACATCTCATCTACCATTGAGGGACTTTGCTCATCCCTGCCTTCCCAGCTTGCTGCTCCGAGGTCCCTGCTGCAGCTCCTTTGCTATCCAGAGGGGCCCTGGAACCAGCTGCCACTGCAGGTCCATAAAGGAATCTCCTCCTCCATCCCTTCCTGCCAGCTGAGGCCGCCATTGTCTGAGCGACCCTGAGCCCGCGCCACAGCGCCCCCTGCAGCCGCGAGGGAATCATGGCAGCGCCTGCCCGGCCGGGAGCCACCAGCACCCCTGGCGGCTGTGCCCGGAACTGCACCAACAGGGAAAGTGCTCGACAGCCCAGACAAGGCTGGGACTGGACTCTGCTTTTGTTTGTTGTTGCTGCTGTTGTTGTTCTTAATTTGTCTTGTTTTATATATATACATATACATATATATATTCTAGTAATGAACTGTTATTCTTTTTCCCATATCTTTGCCTGAGAGCCCCTTAATTCTAAAGTTAAATAATTCAGAGGGAGGGGTATCATATTTTCCATTCTAAGGGAGGTTACTGCTTTCCTTGGCAGACACCTGTCTTTCAAACCAAGACAGGAGAACAGTTCTAAACCAATTGTTTACTTAGATTTTCAAGCTCATGTTGTTGTTGTTTTGGGAATTATGTATATTCCAACAGTTACGTGGGGGTTTTTCTCCCTCTCCTTTGTTTCTAGTCACTGAGTCATAGCAGATCCACATCTTTCTGTTTACCAGCTTTGAATTGGAGATCCTTGGAAGAAGCAAGGGAAGAAATTAGTTCATAACTGTCCTGCAGACAAATTCTAACACATATAGTACACAATCGATGAGATTTCACAGCAAAAGATAATTAATTTTCCTATTTACTCCAACAGCTAATACTTCTGCAAGAAATGAGAATCAGGGAGTGAGCTCAAAGATTTTACCCAAAATGCCAGCTAAATCCCATCTACTGATTGATAGAAAAGTTTACAGCCATTTTTGTGCATAAAGAAAGGTTTGGGGCACTTCTAAACTATTGTATCCTTGAACTGTGTGAGGGTATTTTATATGAAGTAATATTTGCATGCACTTGTTTCACTTCTAGGGTTATTTCTTCACTAACAGTTTCAGACCCTCTAAGTCTGTGGGTGGAGTTTTTTTCTTCTTTTAGGAACAGCAGAGTTTCAGTGATCTGAAGCATTCTTTCAGTTCCATTGTTCGACTTGGGCTGAATTCTCAGCTACATGCCTGGATGCTTCAGAGAGTCCTCACTCTTCATCTAGTAAAAGATAACATTCTTAGCAAGCACTATTTTCATTTTGCTAATTACTGGCTGAGATGCATTGTGTTTCAGTCCCGTATATGACAGAAACTGCCAGGTCTGGAAGGAACCCCCTTTGAAAACAGTTATTTATTCCTCTTTTCACACAAAGCCTGATGTCACCTCTTTCAGCTGCTTTGTGCATGTTCCTGTGTCATTCCAGGTGTCATGTGGTGTATCTGTCCATTGACTGACAAAGTTACCCCTGATTTTATAGCTTTGAGTGCCTTGGTGACTCATGTATATTTAAGAACTATATTCCTGTAACTTGCTAGGATGAAAATATCATTACCCATTAAATTACCAGACTCTAAGTCTCACTGGATCTTTGGGAATCTTTTAATAACACTGTAATTGTTGATTGGATATGGTGCCACAGCCACTCACAGAGGTTTCTGTAACTCTTCTGTTGCATTAAAGGAGCTTCTGTTTTCCTTAGAGGCTGTCTATTATCTTATTCATCAGCCTTTCTACATATGTGGCTTTATAGCATTTAAATTATCTCTGCAGGGAGTCACTCAATCCAACCCTCAAAGATGCTATTTTGCAGGATATCATGATCATGTTAAATGTTATGTTTTCATCTCTTGCTATCAGGCTTTACCTCCTGATAATATCATCACACTCAGCCTCATCACTTTCAGCAGTAATCAAGCGATCAGTAATTAAAATATATACTAGGAATATTACCACATGCCTCGTTATTTTCCTCTTTCACAGGTTGATTAAATCCCAAATAATAATTACAAATTCTACATTGTTTCTAGGTGAAGAAAGGTATGGAAGAATATGCTTTATCTAGCTGTACATGCTAATATTGCCCTTTCTTCTGGAAAACATAATAGAAAATCCTATTTATTTTTCAGAGTGAACAGAAGAGTGCTGTTTGCTCATGACTCTGTGTCCTGGAGGATATAATACCCCTTCATTTGGAAAATCACTGATTTATTTGCAAGACTTAAAAAATAAATGAGGAGCTCTGAACAAATGTAACTTGGACAGTTAACCTGGCCTATTACTTCCTCCTCCTTATTTTTTCCACATCGCACTGCCTTGAAGCTGGATGCAGATCAACCACTGGATTAAAATACTGGCCTCTGATCCCAGCAGGTCTGTGTTTATCCCAGGAGCCACAGAAGTAATGCCAATGCATGGCAGAATGGCAAAGACCAGTGAAGCCACCCAACAGCAGTGCAGTCACCTACCTACAAAGTTAGTTTAGCACTCATGGGACAGCAATCACCACAAACGGTAATGTTGCCCATCACATTCCAGTTGTGCTTTTTCTAAGTGTGCACAGTGACATATTTTGAAGAAAGGAGTTTGTTGCCACTTCTTTATGAAGAAATTGCTGTAAGCAGCAGTAACCACAAATTAAAGTTGAAGCTTTTGAAAGAGGAAGTATGTGGCACCACACTCAGGGAGGAATATATGCAATAAAAATAGGCTTTATAAGTACACTAATAAAACACTTATATTGTGCATTTCTGATTCCTCCCCAGCAGAAAACCAAATGCCATTTCCCACTGCAGAGGTTCAGCAGTAATCTTCATAGTCCAATTTCTCCAGCATGGACTTGCTAGCATGAGGCACAGTAGGAGAACCATAGCTCTCATTTCCTCAGTGTCTCTGGAGAAAAAGCTTAGGTGGCTTCTTTATTTTGGTATACCACTTCGTGACACACCATACTTCAGTTCTGATCAAAGGGCTCCTGTTCATAACTCACATTTCAAAGCAGTTTTAAATGAGATCCTACATTCATTTAAAAGCATAAACAAGTGACTCAAACTCTAGCTTTTGCTACCATCTAAGATCTCTTTTAATGAATATTTGTTGCATTGATAATCAGTAATTGTATTCATTGACTTTTATCCAGGTGTTATTCTGAATGCCTATCTAGGTTTGAACAGCACATATAATGAGGTGTGACAGACAACTCTGGCACAGCCTTAGGCCAAAATTAAATGTTAAGGAACTTTCCTCTTAGAAACCCTGCTTTGTCTCTCCAAATAGTAGAGCTGTGGGATAGAAACTGACTCTGAGAGAGCACCCTCCTTTGCCTCTCTGATAGGTGCACTATTTGGCCAGGTTACTATTTCACCTATTTAAACCTCCATTTAGTAATTTTCCGCTAGAATTAGCTTCTGAAAAGAAACTCCACAAAGGGTTCAGCACAGTCCTCTGAAAAACAGGTCTCAGATTGTCTGAATATGTATCATTGCTTTTATTTGCATTTCAAACAATGCCGATGAAAGTACAAATGCCCAAAAAGGAGGCAGGTGTGTAGAAAAGCCTCAAAAACAATCCTTTAAATAACTGCATACATACACAGCCACTCTCCAGCATCATTTATGATCCCAAACAGCTCCTTCTGTCTCCCTGGAATAAGGCAAGCCATTCTTCCAGCACTTAATTGGTTCTAGGGGTAACCAAGTCCAGCTGCTCTGTCTCACAAAGCAGCACAGCTGCCTTCTCTCAGTCCAGAGGAGCCAAGGAGAGGGGGAAAAATGGAAAGTACTCACTACTTCAAGAGCTCCATTCCCAGGGTCTCACGTACCTGACTAGAATCCAGATCAGAATTTTAAACAGATCCTTTAGGAGCAGCAATCAGCTTCCTAGGCAACCAGAGTGGCCACATTGCTGGCTGCTAACATGAAGATAGGAGGAAGGGGAAGGGGTGTGAAAATACATATTTATATCCACACACACACATATATATATGTATATATATTAAAAATTGCCCTTATACGCTTACAGGAGGGTTTCCTAGTTCATAAATATTCTTGCTGCAAGCTGTGATTTTAGTTAAATTCAGACTCAACTTGCCAAAGATGTAGGCAGTAAAGTTATTCCGAGTGACAGCTCTTAGCCCTTCTGTTGCTGGGTGAGTTAGGATCAGATGGTGAGATGCCAGCAAAACTGGCTTTAGTGTCTGAATGCTTCCTGGCATCTGAGGAATTCCCAGGTATCTTGCTGGGGAAGAATTCTGACCTATCTGGCAGTACAAAACTAAAGGGTTGTCCATAAAGTTGGGAATATTTTAAGCACATGATTTTATTTCCCTGTTGTATTTCATTCTCAAGGAAACCACTAACTTTAAAAGTAAAATTGAGGAAACTTACCTGGAAAAATAGTCTTCAGCAAGGACAAGATCACTGCCAGCTTCCTAATTACCCCATTCTCTGATACACATCAAAACAGCGAGACATGAAAAGTGGTGGCTGTTTCCTCCTGAGTCATTGTTCTTCCATTAAAATCAATGTTGAGGGGACTTGTATGTCTCATACTGCTGTCCAAAATGTGAAGGTGGGAAAAGCCTTGGAATGCTTTGTGGACACACACACACATACACACACATGTTAGTGGTGACATACAGATATTTTTCATACTGTATTCTTTGTCACCAGAGAGGCAAAGAAGTCATATGGAACAGGAATGTCAGTCTCTTTAGGCTGTAGGCACTAGAACTGTTTTGCATCAAAGCCAGCAGGTACAGCTCCATTTGCACCCAGACCTGATGCTCCATCAGGAAACAAAGTGTACAAGAACACAGAAAACATGGGTGGATGTGGAAGAAAAGACATTCAAATAAGAATATTAAGTTATTGCTACTTGAAATATAAATAACACTGAATAATTTAGATATCTGAGTATCTCAGCATTCTATTTCTGTGCACAAATCCATTGGGTGAGAATGCAAGACACATATAGTCTGGAGCCATGTCCTAGTTTAAGCAGAGATAAATAGCACTGCGAGATCCACCCTCCCAAAATTTTAATTCTTCCTGCTTATAATTAACTGACTGACATATTGTGAATCAGCAGAAGAGTTATACACATGTACATGCACATCCTGCTGTACCAGATGAACTTCCAGTATGAACATGTGTAATTGCTCCAAGGCAAGAATAGCAACATACTAAGCAGTTATAAAGCTAGTCACTTTAATATAATTTATTTCTAGCTGCATTTGATACTCATGTCAGAATACACCTCACTTTTAGGATTCAATTCTTCTGCATTAACATACAGAAGGCACTACCCCCGTGTGTAGGAACAAATAAGGAAGAGTGTAGAATGGAGAGATGAATGAGTTGCGGAGTATTTTCTCAGTGTGTCAGAGGAAAAACAGTCAGTCTGGCTAAGCCACGTTTCTCTGTTTTATACCCACATATGGTGAGGATTTCAAGAATTAATTTCCTCCTCACTACTTTAGGGTTTGTCAAAGGAACAAATCCAGTAACCTTAAGAGTAGTTCCAGTCTTAGCTTTCAGACAAGGAAGTGAAAAAGCCATATTTTAATACTTGATTCAGCCTGGAGGAACTTGCTGTGAACAGCAGTTGCAAGCAGGCAACAGACAGTATTCCCAGAATATCTAAAAACTGCAATTGTAGCACTGTCTGATTCCTTTTGGCTTCTCCTGTTCTCACAGATCTTTGCTGAGTACATTCTGTGAAGAAAAGAAAGTCTCCTGTTCTACTTGATACCCTTAGGCAGTTAATTCCTAAACCTGCTGCCTTTGGGGAACCAGTGGGGCTGGGCAGCATTGTTAGGGCCCCTTAGCATCCTTAGGGCCACAGCACTTATTTCCTCTCCATATGAGCAACATTTCTCGTTTACAGCCATCCACAGAGGCACCTTCCTCAGTGAATTGTGTGGTGTACTAATCACTTCTTTTAATATTCTACAAAGAGCATGCCTGGCTCTCAACAATCAGACCTCACAAGATTTCTACTATCAGTTCAGGTACATGTGATGCATAGCAAACACCAACAAGAGAGGCAAGGGCCAGGATGCTGAGCTGGGATGTGATGCTGGGTGAGGAGAACAGCACTTTCCCACAACTTAAGGTCCAACATGTGCAATGTGATGGCAGCAAAGTTTACTTCAGTAGGTCTGATGATGGCTGGAAAAAAACTGTAACTTTTAGAGTGCTCTGTAAAATTACAGATGCTAAAAAGGCTACTTGGAGATTATCCTTTATTGTGTATATCATGAGGGGAAATGTAATTTTAATCTTTTTAGTATATTAAAGTCAGTGTAATTTTTTTAGGTTAAATGAACAAGTATCAGGCCAAATGATGGTCCTAGAGGTCACCTCTATCTTGCTGAATGCAGACTATCAGCATTCAGTGTTAATGAAGAGTGCCTGCCAGTGTAAATCATTTGTCATTGTCACTCTGAGGATTCACTTGTTTTCTATCTTTCCAGAAAAACTGATGTCTTTGTCTTGATAGTTTTTGCATACAGCTAACTAGCATGTTTCAAGGGCAGAACAAGATCAAGCAAGGATGGGAGGGTATTGAGTCAGGAATGTGAGAGAGGCAAATAATATTATGCAGTGTGTGATGATAAAAAGAGACTATTTGATCACAGCCACTGCAGAGAGCAGCTAAATAGCACAAGTCCCATGGATGAGCATCAGATTGGCCATAATGAAAAGAATTAGCCAAGCAATGGAGCAAACACTCATTAGCTCAAGTACAAGTCTGAAAACAAACATATCCATATGCATGGAGATGTCAGGAAGGATTAATCCCACAATCTCAAGTGAAGAGTGACCCAGCTGCAGCAGATCGAAGAGCTTCATTTTCAGCTATTGGACAGACAGGGAGAATTTTACTACTACTACTACCCAGAAAAAGCTGCACATCCCCTCAAAACTGAATTAGGGAACCCATCTGAGGGATCACAGGTCCTATCTAAGGATCAGGACCAGAGGGATCCACCAAAATACTTCCTTACACATAGCATGGTAAGGAACTGCCAGGGGCCTTACCAACCAGACAGGCAGGGCTTGGATGCTCTCAATCTGACACTTACACAAAGGTCTACAGACAACTCCCAGTGTGGAACCTCCTCTCCATGTCTGTGCTGTGGGAGAACTGGGGGTTGGATGTGTATCCCAACACCAAACATCTGTGTACATTGTAAGCTGCAGCCTAAATGTGGAGAAAATAGAGCAACTTGCTTCTCTCTCACTGACTGTCATTGAAGTGAGCTCTGCTGCTTTTGCAGCTGCAGAAAACCAGGGGCTTGTTTTCCTTACAGCCTTCAAGTGAAGAGAGTTTTCTATTTTGAGAATACCCCTCCACACTCCTAGTAGTTTGATATTTCTTTTCAGAAGCTTGAAAGTAATATTAGCCACTGAAATTCGTCTGTTTTTCCCCTCAAAAATGGAAGTTCTAAAATTGAATTTGAACTTGAAACAATATTTAAGTGGGGGGTTTTTTCCCCCCATGCAATGGCAGTCTTAGTAGATTCTGAGAGTTTTTTAAGTAGTCTATATTGGTTGTTCTTGTTCTGCAGGCTGATTTCACTCACAAAAAGAGCTCTGTCATTCCCCAGTGACCTCAGTGGGGTTAGTTCAGGTTTACATCAGCATGAATAAGAGGAGGAGAATTAGCCCTTTTAAAAAGCAAGATAGCAATGCAAGCCTCTTGCCCACAGTCAAATGCAAGTTCTGGATGAAGAAAGCATTCTTATATTGAGTATGTATTTGAGTTCTACTGAATTCTGCTAATATTAGGTACATGTTCAAAGACTTTTTTTAAACCTTTAAATGGGCTCAGATATAAAACAAATGGCCTCTCATATTCTGCTCTCAGTTTTTACTCCACCTCCCTGCATGAGAAGTAAAACCAAGCCAGTGGGAATTATGGAGATGACCTGAGGTGTCTCAAAAAACAATCTAAACTTGACACACCAGCTATGCCAGGTGACTCCAGTAAATCCTTTTAAGCCTTTATGGCCCTTCAGAGGGACCAGGTACAGTTGGGGAAAAGGACAACTAAAACCTGCACAGAGTGTGCTATGAAACTTTAGTATCTCTTTTTGTGGCTGCTTGTATTTATAGAAGTAAAACCACTGTATAAGTGTTGGGTTTATGCGTTAAACCTTCTCTGAGTAAAATGAGATTGCACTGTTTGTATGTGGGGTTTTTATTTGCTATCTTGCATACCAGGAGCAAATGCTTGTTTCTTAGCAGACTATGAAACAATCTGTGTTTATCGAAGGGTACTGTCTAATGTTTGGAGGCCCCTATTTACAGTGCATTTTAAGTATGTTTTCTTTTGGATTTTTCTACTCTGACAGATTAGAAACCCTCTGTAGCAGTGAAAATATTTAACTGTAGACTTTACATAAACCTTCTGATGTGGTTTAATCCATCCCAGCTGAAACCAGGGCACCTTCAAACTTTTACACTGAATAAACTGTTAATTAACTGTAGCAGTCTTCAGTATTTTAACAGCTTCCTCACTGAAATTGCTAAATAAGCAGTAGAATTGGTAAAATACATTCTTTCTCAAAAGTCTAGCACTAAAAGTCTTGGGTGTACTGTTTTCCCTCTCAAATGTACATAATTACTCACTCTTATGACAAACATTCAATTCATAGCCCAGTCAGTATAGGGCTCACTACAGTCTAGGTCCTTGTGATACCAAATCTCATAATTCAGGCCTTTAAGATCTAATTACTCTCAGCACTTGTCACAGCAGGCAAAACTGAGTGATGGCCTGTTTCGTCCTCAGCCAATAGATGGGTGAGGTATTAAACCACATGAGAAGAGAGAGATAATTTACCACCTTGCATGCTTAAACAAACAAGCTGATTAAAAGAGACAGGGATTTTGTGTGACTTTCCTACAGCTACTAAATAAAAAAAAATGTCTGTTTTCATCTCTGCTTTTAAAGTGAAATATTTCAGTTCTGAACAAAGGAGGTAGGTAAACAAGTGGCTTTGAGGACAAGAGGAAAGCATTTCTATTCTTTGCAATGAATGCCCTAAAGCATGGAAGCAGAACACACTCATTGTATCCATGATCCTGCTGTCTCCCTAAGGCACAAAGGGATGGCACAGGGGCTCATACAACTTTGACTGCAGCAAAGTAGCAGGGATCCCAGTGGAGTTTCCATGGAGCTTTCATCAGAAATGGAGATTCACGGTGTGTTTGATCTCATCCCTAAAGACTTTGCTCTGTGTCAGACAGCAGCGGTGCATAAAGATTAGAACTGCAGTCTGGCAAACTGGGTCTAACGTTGCACAGTTTAGTGTAAACCAGCACACACACACATCCTGCCTCACCCCCAAAACAAACAACAACAACAAAAAAATCCAACCCAAACTTAGGAGAAACTGAAGAAAGATCACACTTCAACCCACCAAACAGAGAGTCTGAATTATGATGCCTCTGCCTTTGCCCATGAAAACATTGTTATTACAGGACTAACTCCTGTTGGGGCTGCAGCGTGTTTGTCACATGTGATTACGTCCAGTTCTTGCCCTCAATGTCAATAGAATGTGGGCACAAAGGCATTCATTAATGAGCTCCCTGGTAAAACACAAATGAAACTTTGCCCAGGAGTGGTATACTGAAGAATTTCTTGCCTGGAGAGAAAGACATTCATTGTCTGACTGCTTTAAAAATCTGAACACAGTCAGGTCAGACAGATCTGCCCACAAGGTTACTGTTTTATCTTTTAAGATTCCAGGTAGTACCTCTGAAACAGCTGTTCTACAAATTTTCTCTTTTAAAAGGCAGTGTAAAAAAAAGACTTCCCTTACTATCTCAGCCTTGCCTCTAATTATTCCTTTTTCTCTTTGTATATTCCACTCTTCTGATACAGGTTACAGCTGAGACATTGTTATGTTAACCTAGAATTTCACAGGGTCACCAAACTCCTCTGTCTATGACTCCTGACTGTCTCTGTAATCTTGCAGAATTTTACCTTCAGGTAATTTGCGAATGGATGCAGAACAGAAATATTACTTAACATCAAGCATGGATTAGTTTGACTGCTTCCTGAAATTGAAGAGTGTTGTAAGAAAAGAGCTTAATTCAGCCTTTTTTTTTCCTGCACATTTTAAACATCTTTTAACACATTACCCTATCTGATGTCATACACACTTCTAACTTGAAGGCTTTTCAAGTACAACTGATGGCAAACATGTTTCAGCTCTATAATTGCTTTCTCTGCTTTGTCAAAACCAGTGACAGAACACAAGTCCCAGAGCCAATAATATTGATGTTAAAATGTGCTGTAAAAAATTTTTTTAGGCTAGTCATTCTTGTTACTCTGGCAAGGGATTATTTCAGCATCAGCCAGTTATTCTGGCTGTGAGAATAAATCTCAAAAGTTACCTAAATGTCCACAGGGAACACAACATGCTCTGCTTTCAGTTTTGCCTCTTACATTTTATCCTTTTGTTTTTCTTCACAAGACAATGGTAAAGAGGATCATTTAGTACTGCCAATTACAAAAATATTTTGTTTTCAGCCCACTGCTGTATTTTATTTTAATGGCCTTTTCAATGATTTCCAGCTCAATTGTGTGGAAATATCTTTAATTTTACATATTTTGCTTGAAAAAACCTCACATTAATGCACGGAATATGAGAAATCATTACCGGAAAGACTTCTTCAGTCTAAATACTTCAGTTTTAGACAATGTTTTCTAGTCACAATACAAATTGCATAACCTGAATGGTGTTCCCAGAACTTTGTATTCAAAAAGCTCCACTGGGAAACTGCTAGTAACCAGTACTTTTTGTGTCTGTCTTTCCACTGGTGCTCTCACTACAAATGTGAATAAGACACACAAATCTCCCCCAGATCTGCTGGTTTCTGGCACATCAAGAGAGAAATCATCAATACTAACTATTGATGCAAAGTCTACCCGGCAGTCAGGCACTACTGGTGTCCTCAGGGATCAGTGCTGGGATCAGCACTAATGTCTTCATTAATGATTTGGATGATGGGACTGTGCTCTTGCCAGTTTTGCAGATAGCACAGCACTGGGAGGAGCTGTCAACATGCTGGATGGCAGGGCAGCTCATCAGAGGGACCTGAACAGCCTGGGGAAATGGGCTGACAGCAACCTAGGGACTTAAACAAGGAAAGCAAATACAGATTCCTGCATCTGGGATGGAATGACCCCTCACAACCCAGACAGGCTGGAGCCAAATCTCTGGGAAGCAGCTCTGCAGAAAAAAACTGGAGGTCCAGGTGGAGAAGTTCACATCAATCAGCAGCATTTCCTTGGATCACAGGAGCCCAGGAGGCTTTAGCTGTATTCTTGTGATCACCAGTTGAGAGAAGTGATCATTCCCTCTGTTTGGCACTTGTGAGCCCTCTCTGTAACATCCAGTATTGGTCTCTCCAGTACAGGACAGATATTCACATTCTGGAGTGAGTTCAGCGAGTGGCCTGAGATGGTTTAGGGGGCTGAAGAATATGATGGAAGAGGAGAGGCAGAAAGAAATGGGCCAATTAATCCTGGAAGAGAAAACATTCACAGCATGTCCTTACTGCAGTCTGTGCTTCCCTGATGAGGGGGTACAGGGAAGATGGAGTCAGATTCTCCTTAGAAGTGCACAGCAGTAGGATAAAGGCAACTGGCACAAGAAGGAACATAGGAAAGCAATTAGACAGAAAGAAAATTTTCTTACCATGAAAGTACTCAAATGCCCAGGCATTTGGAATGTGGAATGTCCCTCCCTCTTTGCAGGTGTTTAAGACTCACCTGGACAGATGCCACCACAAGCTGATCTCATTAGGCTTGCTGTAAGCAGGGAGTTGGCCTTGGTGACCTCTGGAAGTCACAATGAAACCCAAATCATTCTAAGACACTATGATTTCTACATACAGGCAGAAAAGCTACAGGGAGCTGTTGACAGTTAACCTGCAAATGGCTGGAAAACAACAGCAGGATAAACAATCTAATCACTATGGGCCCATTGCCTATCTTTAAAGGGCTTTTAAATTTTAGGATACATTTTAAAGGCAAGAAATACTGGAGGGATGAATGGACAATGAGATACTATCCTATATCAGACTGTCAGTAGCACACCCTTGAGATCATTCTAGTATTTTCTTTTATAAGAAATTCCAGGAAGTTTAGACCTGCTGTGATTAAATAGCACTTCAGATTTTTCAGGCCGAGGAAAACATTTAGTGCAATAAGTATAAAGCAGCAAGGGATCTGATTAAACCAAAGAACTGATAAATCATACTAAAATGAGGAGGCTGAAAATTAGTTCATAGATGGTCTTCTCAAGGTCTGAAATTGGGACTACATCTCTTTAATATTTAATTTTGCCATTATCATTAAAAAGATGCAGAAGGTGGTATTTGTCAGTGTCAAAGGTGGGACATGTTATCAGCATCAGAGAAGACTGAAATATCCTACAGACTGAACTGAAAAATCTTTGGGATGACAGCATAGAAACTGGATGATATTTAATTGCACAGCACACAAAGCCATGTATTTAAGGAATTGCAAGCAGCTAGAAATTACTAAGGAAAAAAATGTGGACATGCTGGCAAATCACTCACACTCTGTCTGCAGTACAACAAAACAAAAGGCTGTAATTTTTTACTGACTTCTTTGATTCATCTAAATTTCCTACCAGAGAGCAACCCTGAATATTATACAGCTTTTCACAGTCAGCTTTTCATTTCTTAGAAACCTTTGAGTTTTCCATACAGCAAAAAGCAAAAGAAAAGTCTACGTGTGTGTGCACAGAGGAAGAGATGGGAAAAGAGGAGACGGGTAAACACTGAAGCACAAGTATCATTTTTAGGGTTGGGATTTTCTGTTTGAATAAACAACCACTAATTCCAGACACATATCCAAATACTGGATCAAAAGCTTTTGGTAACACCTTGAGTTCCACTAAGGAAGGTGCTACTCCAGTTAATGCTTTTGGAGGGACAGCAGGTGACATGTTGCCAGCTTTTCTTTTGGCACTGTCATTTCCATGCTAGACCTGTCCCAAAGATTTTGCATGCTTGAAGTATTCAGAAAATGTTGTTGTTAGGCTGTGAAAGTCAGAAGTAACAATTTTCTTACATTGAATCATAATAATAAGTTCTCTTATTCTGCTCTTATAGTTTCTTGTTTAATTATTATATACATTATTAACTATGTTAGCAGCAGGACATAACAAATGCAAAATACTTGTTCAGGAACACTACTGTTTCCAGCAGGGAATAATTAAGAATGCATGTCAATAACATTTAGGATTCTAATGAATAAAAGATAACTCATGCAGGCAACCCAGAGACCTGCATAATTTTCTCCAAGAAGGTTAAAATGCATGATGAGTGCCTAATTCATAGGGAAGCACTTTTGGGTCATATATTTCAATAGTAGACAGGATGAGATCAAGGTTCAGGTAATATACAGGTTTGAAATTTCATCTTTCCTGCAGGAAGCCTTCAAAAGGATGTCAGAAATCTTCAGTGCAACTCATCTGAAAAGGAGAAAATACCTTGGAGAGGTGGAATTTTAGACCTTCAGCACTTAACAAAGAGAATATATATCAAAATCAGAAACTTTACCTCTCATTCTTGGGAGCGCTGACTGCATTTGCCCAGATGGATCTGAGTTGGTAAACAATTGCTAAGCACAGCTGTGCTCCAATCTCCATAACAGCAGCAAATGAAAGCAGTAAAGAATGTGACCATCAAAGTGGCTTTCTTTCAGACCCTGCACCATTCCTCTAATTCTCCTAATTGCCAGATGCAGCTATTTAGTTTTATATACCAAAACGACCTTGATTTTATTTTTTCTAGAGAAATAGCAAAGAACAAAATGTGTTTCTGTGGCTCAATCCATTTAGTCCATTTGCTTTAAACTTTGCTGTCTATGGCAAATGTAGGCTGTAGCATTATTGGCTGAATCTTCTTGGATTCCACACCATGAAATTGTAACAGTGTGTTTAGAAATGACTCCTACCTCCTCGGTACTCTTCATTTCAACTGGCATTCTGCAGGCATTTTGAGGGCAGGGGTGAGGTGGGGACTGTGGGGAGAGAAAACAACAAAGAAAGTAAGTGCAAGGGCTGTGATTGTACAGAACACAGCTTTAGACAACCAGGACTCATGAGACAGGCATTGGTACATAAATCCCCTTACAGTGCAGCCTTTAAAACAACAGATCTAAAAATTATCAGAAATTTCTAACACAAAAAACACCAACAACTCTAGTTTGCTAGTTTGGAAATTTTAGATGCCTGCCTCTCAGTTGCTTTGATAAAACCAAACACTGAAGTGCAGTTCATGTCTTGGCAACAATTCCTCCCTTATGCAACTGAATGGTTCTCCCAAATTTAAAAAAAAAAAAATCTTAAAACTTGAACCAAACCTAAAGAATATAATTGGTTTTGGCTAAGTTACAACTGCCCTCCCTACCAAGCAAGCAGACAGCAGCCAGGACTCCGTGTGAGGCACTCTAAGGTTTCCAAACTGGCATTAGGATGTGGGAGATCCCCAGGTACAGCCAGGTCTCTGCTGCAGGCTGGGACTGTTCAGGGATGGTGTAAGGCACACAGAGGAAATAAGGGGCTTTGTGTGGCCCACTTTATCCCCTTTTGAAGACAAAAATATTTTTTCTGCCACTTTTTGTCAATGTTCAAAATTATTTTCATCTCATAAATGATTTTAATCTCTCCTGACAGCTCACTTTGCCTATATCCATGCAGGGACAGCCACTAACTAGTTTTGCTCCTATTCCAAGCTGGTGTGAACTACAACAGAGCAGGATTTTAGACAGCTTTACCTCTACCCTTGTGCTGTTGCCTAGACGACAATAGACAGGCTGGTTTGGCCAGATTGGTTCCTATGATGGATGGGCACAATGAAATCTCTTCTGCCCCACTGGGTGCTTCTTTCCCCAGCAGAACAGTTCCCTCCCCAAGAACAAGCCCTTTCTTTTAGCCCACTGCCATGTCATGTGTAAAGAGCTGGGTGTTCTTTGTTACAGTCTCACTATCCTATTCCTTTCTCTTTCAACTCAGTTTCTTCTTCCTTTTACGAGGGAGACTAAATTTCTGTGTCCAATTTTACAAGCTGTATTTTTCTCAAAGATGATGGAGTATTTAATCCATAGCCAGTGACGTGAATTTAAGTTGGTTCCAGGGCCCTCCAGATTTCTAGAGCTATCATTTCTGAACTTTTCAAGCTCTCAAGGATTTACAACAAAACTTAGAAATATCAGATTTTATAGATGAGTGGTGTGGTGATTGGCTCTTGCAAATGAGGAATGGATGTTATGTGTATTAAAAGAAGTTTTGTTAAGGTTTCAAGTTCTTTTGATGTGTGATTCTGTTGTTGTATGTGGGTAATCCAGGCTGGTTTTGGACCCCTTTTTGTTCTCCCTTTAATCCTCTGTTCTCCTCTCTGTATTGTTGCCACCAGACAGGCTGGGTTGTCAGGGTTGTCAGGGACACATGGAGGAAGGGCTGTACCTGTGCTCCTTGCACAGGAAACCTTGTACTGGGCTGGTGTGGCATGACAACACCTCAGCTCCCATCAAGTCACAAGAAGTTCTCCATCAATGGATGGCAAAGAGGGGTCAACTGGCAGACTTTGGGAGGAGCCAGGGATATATAAGGAAAATGTTGGAATATGTACAACAGCTTATGAAAATGTATTTGGCTGATGCAACACTGAGGGTATAAAAGGCAAAGCCACTATTTTGTGGATGAGCCTCTACTCTTGCCACACTCCCAGAGCTGCCTCTTTTGCTTTGTGGATTTTTTTTTTTAGTTCTCAATAAATTTATCACTCATTCCCAGTTAGGGTCTGAGTCATTTATAACATCAGAGCAAATCCTGCATTTACATGCCAGGGCATGAGCCAAAATAGATCTACAAGCATTTGTTTAAAACCCTCAATTGACATGTTTGTTTAAAGTCAGTATTCAAGGTGCTCCTTGGCCACAGGAGATATAATTAAAATAGTGTTTCTGACAGAGAAAACAAAACCCTTCAAGTTGATCTCTTAGCCACGCTCACTAACTGCAATGATTTAGCCCAGGGAATATGTGATGATACTTTTACTTCAGAGCTTTTGAGGGTATTTTTTAAAGAGCAAGCATGTGGTGGAGGTATATCAGGCAATTTGACATTGTAATATTGTCTGATCTCCACCAACCAGATTCTGCAACCAACAGCAGGAAGCAGGGCATCAGCTGGCAGCTCTAAATTCATATTCCAAAGGCTGAGGTACATTTTACAAGCCATCTGTGGCCTGCTCTCAAAGGGACAGAAGGCACACAGGAGTGCTTTGAATTCTAATGAGTGCATTGGCTTGTAGTGCCCTCTGCACTGGCACCCTGCTTCCCTTCATACTCAAAGTTATTTACCTTGAAAATACAGCTAAGGATCTGTGCTAAGTCATCACTGTTCAGCCGAGGTGCAGTGCTTTCTGATATCCCAGCCATTTCCCTGCAACTCTCCTTTTTCCTCTCCTTCTCTGAGAAGACTTCTCTGAGAGTTTCTTGCTTGGAATTAAGAATCTAATGAGGATGAAGAAAGAGCCTCTTTGCTAAAAATAGAGTTAGAGAAGTGCCAGATAATATTTCTCCAGTTTCTGAGAAATGCTACACAGCATTTACCAGAGGCCAAGTAATAACTTACTTGATTTCTCCATCTTTTCACTGGCCAATATATGGACTCATGTAAGATTTGTCACTCTGACTGTTTCCTGAAGATCTTTCAGAGGAAATGGTTACTACTCCTGAAAAATATTCTGCAAATCCCAAACAGGAAGAGGATGACAAGAGAGGAGCTTCACTACAAGCAGAATAATTACATTAGAATTACCGTGGCAGAACTGAAGACAGAATTTGGCCCTAAGTCTTTGGTTTCAGGCTGTAAGTCCAAATGTCTTTCTGCAAACAGCAGTTACAGTACTTTCCAGCAAATTAGGCAACATTCCAGGGGGATACTTAGGTTTACTGGAAATGATCTTTTAATTCTTTGTAAATCAAGGACTAAAAATTATGGTCAGGTCAAGAAGGTCTGAGGTGCACTTCAGAATGTAGATCAATAGCCAGAAAAATTCAAAACAGACTCCTAGCTAAGTGTCAGTACAGATTTTCCTCACGAAATGAATAAAGTGCTCCTCTATTGGCAACCTCATTATTCACTACTTAGCTGATGCAGTAATGACTTTAGGCAAATGTGAATATTGAACCTGAAAGGTCTCAGTACTATAAGCAGGAAACGGGCAGAAATGACAGTTGTGTTATGTTTTAGTCCCTCACAGGCCCAACAGAGCAGAAAACAGGAACTCAGAATTTGAGCAAATTGTACTTCTAGGGCAGAACTGAGACTAGAGGGGTTGAAAGTGAAGCAGAAAAAACCCTGTGGAGTACTTTCCTTGTTTACTGTGCCTTTCTTTCCTGAAGAGAGCAGTGGCTCTGTGAGTGTGACACATTTCTAGTAATGTGCAGGGCTGGATGGGTCACACAGACTCCTACATCCCTGCTACACCATTGGTGAGGAAAAACATGAACCATGGCATAGGAATGGCAAGCTGGGCAAGGAGAATGGTCTGGGGACACACATGGGAAGTCTGTATGAAATGTTCAGATTGGACTTCATCAGCCAATGGCCTCTCTTTTGTTTAACAGCCAGTGGGTCAAGATGTTAAGGAAATTTTCCTTACCAGTGCAAATTAACACACCCCCAGACTTGGAGGACAGTGACACTCTATAGGAGCAATCCTCAGGTAACACCTCCCTAGTCCACTGCGCCTGAGACAGGTTAAGATGTTGCTGTGCTTATAGAAAAATTCTGAACACTAAGGAATGTAGTGGCTAAACAGCAAGCCTGTAGAAGCCTCACAAGACTAAATTCTGACTTAATTCAACATAAGCGGTGAGAAAGTTACCTGTCCTTCATAAAAATAAAATCCTACAACAGTAAAAAACAGCTTGCTTCCCCTAAGAAAGAATTCTACAGATTAGGACTGCTTCTCACACCTTTATCAACTATAGTCAACTGTCAAGTAAAAAAGTAAAAACAAATCTCAAAGCAAACTCTTGCATGTACACACGTTGAGTGAACTGATCAATCATTACAGAGTAACAGCTTATTACTGACCAATTAAAGATAAACACAAGATGTTTGTAAAACTCTGTAAAAAGGGATGTGTAAAATAAACCTATAGCTTTTTCTACTCCATAAAAAGAGTATGTCTCATCTGTCTAAAATGAGATCAACAGCAACAAAGGAATACATAAGCAAAACTTAACTGAACAATTCCTTTAATCCTCTGGTAAATCAAAACTGAATTTCTAGTTACACAACCCAGCCTGCCATGTTGCCTGAAGTTTCATGAGATTCTTTCATATGAACAGTTTATTTCCCTCCTATCATTCAGTGTGAATAAAATAAAGTAAGACATGTAACATTAACTGACTAGTGAGATAAAAATCTCAATGCCACAACTCAAGCCCCTTGCATTCAAGCCTAGGGAAAAAAAGTGCACATTTAATTTCCATGGCATTAATATAGGCAGAAGGATCTGTCACAACCATCAGCACTGATTCCCAAAAGCAACATCCCTCTGTCAAACACTTGCATATTCTCAGACCAACAAGCAAATTACAGGGAAAACTGAAGCAGCTGAAGGTCACTCTGAATTCTGTCTGATTCTGCTTTGTTTGCAAGTGAAAACCCTTGTTGCACTATGGCACAGAAGTGTCCTCAAAAATGTTAGATGGGGTTGTCATTTCCCAATAGACTGAGGGAAGCTGCTCTGGAAGAGGCTGTATTTTAATGGCATCTGATTTACTGTCACGAGGGCAATGCGTTGCAGATCTTGGCCTTAGTTAAATTCAAAACTGGAAACACCAGAGCTATAGCTAATGTAGCTAAGGGGAAGCTAGAGTAAACTGTACTTTCTAAAACAAGTTATTTGTATGATGTGTGAGGGGGAATATTGCTGTTTGCTTCAACCATATTGAGCAGAGAGTTTAAAAAATAAAGAAAAACTTGCACAGGGAAGAACCCTTCCCTGGCCCCAGTTCCCTCTGGATTGCCTCTCCTTGCATGCAAATTTTAAATGCTTGTTGAAGGTCATGGCATGGAAAAACTGGACTGGTTTTGAGGTGTCTTGAAAACCACAGCGCACATCACCATTGCTTCATCTGTGTCATTTCCTTTGCACACCAGCTACAGTTCAGCTCTGTAAAAAAAAAAAAAAAAAAAAGGATCTCACTGCTTCAGTAAACTTCTGATCACTTGTTTACAACCATTTTCTCTGTCTTTCTTAAATGCACAAGCAAAATGTACCAACAGTAGGAACAGGGCACCCTTTTGTGCTTTAGGATGTGGTAAGTGCAGAAGCACTTGGCATTTTACAGTGTTTCCCTGCTCACTAATGCTTGCCTGCCCTGCCTCCCTGTGGCTGCCGCTGCCCCTGGCATATCACAACGTGTCCTCAGAGCTTAGAGGGAATCACCTCCTGCAAGGATTGCCCGAGTAACTCATTCTTTGGACTTATTCAAGCCTGAAAATATTTTGGAATAAGCCAAAGGATGCTGTGGAGGCCACGAGCAACATCAGTGGTTAAAAAAAAAAAAAAAAAAAATTCAGTAATGCTGGAGTTTCTCTAACGCCTCTCTGATTATGAAGGGATATTAAAAAATACCACATAAAGTAAGAAGCATTGCAGTGTAAATTAGCTGAATTCTGAGCTAGACTAACTGAATTACATTTATTCTAAATTAACGTATTAATCTTTCAGAGCGAGGCTTTTCAAAGGAAGCATTTATAAATCTTTTGGCTACAATTTGATTAAACTTCTCTTTTTCCAGCCTAAAGCCTTTTTTTTTAACACTGGTATATTATGCATGTTTGCTTTCTAGGATAGGTTAAAGGGTGTTATTAGCCTTTCAATTGATTTACAACAAGGAAAACAAATTACTGGGAACACTGAAGCACTTTGGACACTTTAGAACAATTTTCATTATTATATATGAACATTCACAATTGATTGCATAAAACAATCAACTGTATTTAGAACATTTTCAAAGCTCATTATTTCTCCTGGCCCTTGAAACATAGCTCACAAATGGTGATCATCTATGGAGCTGAATTTTCAATGTTTAAATAACATGGATGGGTTTTAGTATTTTTAACAGGTCTTGCATGGCTGAGCTCACTCTCATTTCACTGCACCACTAGAGGGCAAAATGTTCTCACAGAACTGCTTAAAAGAGATTTTAAAAAGACATTCAAGATGTTAATTTTGAAAGTACACAAAGTGTCCTGAAAACAAGAGGATTACAAAAATAGGAATGAGACATTATAGTCCCCAAAACTCGGATTAAAAAAATTGTATCTTTGGAAACCGTGTGTCTTCTTGAGCCAGCAGTGTGCCCTGGTGTGCCCTGGTGGCCAAGAAGGCCAGTGGCACCCGGCCTGGATCAGGAATGGTGTGGCCAGCAGGAGCAGGGAGGTCATTCTGCCCCTGTACTGGGCACTGGTGAGGCCACACCTTGAGTATTGTGTCCAGTTCTGGGTGTCTCAGTTTAGGATGGACATTGAGTGCTGTGTCCAGCTCTGTCCCCTCAGTTTAGGGGACGTTGAGACGCTTGAGCACATCCAGAGGAGGCAGCAAGGCTGGTGAGGGGCTGGGAACACAAACCCTGCGAGGAATGGCTGAGGGAGCTGGGGTTGTTTAGCCTGGATAAAAGGAGACTCAGAGGTGACCTTATCACTCCCTACAATCTCCTGAAGGTGGTTGTGGTCAGGTGGGGTTGGTCTCTTTCTCCAGGCAGCAACTGACAGAACACAGAGGACACAGTCTTAAGCTGTGCCAAGGGAAATTTAAGTTGCATATTAGGAAAAAGTTTTTATGGGAAGGGTGATAAAGTATTGGAATGGTCTGCCTGGGGAGGTGTTGGAGTCACCATCTCTGGATGTGTTTAAAAAAAGATTGGATGTGGCACTCAGTGCCATGGTTTAGTTGAGGTGTTATGGCTGGGTTGGACTTGATGACCTTGAAGGTCTCTTCCAACCCAGTGATTCTGTGATTCTTTAGCCTAAGGTCCCCTGTCTGCATTTTTTTAGTTATTCTAGAGTTATCAAACTAGAATAAAATTATTCTCTAACTGCAAATAAATAACAATGCCCTGTGGGATGCATGTCTGTCTCAGCTTCAGGAAAATAATTTTAGAACACTATATTTTATTCTTTTCTAATGAATTAATGCTCAAAATATCAGTAGGCCATTAATAAACAGAGCTTCTACACACAATTCCTATCTATTAATGCAGAGTCTAAATCAGATCAGCACAGATGTAAGGAGATATTTTTACTCCCATTATTAAGCATTTGCATAAGGGCCACAATAAATGAAGAAAGTGTTTTGCCTCCCTCCACATTCACACATATACAGACCTTGAGAATTTGGACAACCTGACTTTTCCCTTTCTCTCATCACCACAGTCTGAGAAGGGCTGTCCTCACAGAGACCAATTGCCTTCACTGCTATTCATATTAATGTGTGACATTTTGGTAGCATCAAGAAGTGAAATGTGAATTCACCTATATTTTCACCTCAAAGAGTTCTCCCAGATGAGGACAAACCAATAAATACTTATGGATACAACAGAAGTAGTGAGAAATCAGTGATAATTGGTAACTGAACACATAGCACCTGAAAAATTTTCCTCCAGTGCCATCTAAAAAATTTATCATGGTTTTAAGGCTTGAGTCCTCCTTGAATAATTTTTTCATTCACTTTCTGTAACAAACATAAAAACAATACAGAAATTTTAGTCATTAGTCTGAACTTCCTTTCTTACACTTTTACTTTCTCTGTGTACATACAGGAAGTCCTACAGAGACTTTGGACATGTAAAAGTAAACACAGAGCTCCCCATTAAGGGCACTCTTTCACCTTTCTCCATTCTAGGTATTGGGAGGAAAAAAAAGACAGAAGGAAAAATTCTAACATAAACAAATGTTTTGCAGCTGAAAAAGTGATAGAAGGATCTTTCTCAAAGAAAAGTGGCCTGGAACTGATGCAGATGCTCCCTAATGGCTTCACCAGGCAGTCACGAGGGTAAAAGAGTGAGCTCAAATGATCAGTTGGAATGAAATTTTGGATGTAGCAGTATAGGGAGGAGGACTGGATTGAGATGAAGTCCTGCTTAATCCAATTTAGTAAACTTTTCCATTTAAATTGATTCCTGTAGTAATAGTAAAGGAAAAATAAACTACATCTGATGTGTTTAACAATAACATGTATGTATCTGATGTTTCAGAAATTGCAGAAGAACAGGCCCTGCACTGATAAGAAAAAAAAAACTGGATTTCTTTCTCTTTACAAAGCAATGTTGCTAGAATAATTCCCCTAGCAGTGCTTTTGTGAGTGGTGTTCTGAGAAAACTGGTCTGAACTGGCTCTGTCGTTCACATGTCCTACTTAGAACATCTCTGGCCATGAGATTGAGTGCATCTTTTAATTAAACACTGGTTTTAATAATTCACTGGCAGATTTCTCAGGAACTGCTGGTACTAAGCTCCTTTCTACTGTATTACTCATACCTAGATCAGAAAGATAATTGATACCCAGCTCCATCAAGCTGCACAAACAGGGATGACTTGCACTTTTAGTGGTCCAGTTCTTCACACTAGGAGTGCTGGATGCTGCTTCAACACCACAGAACAGCCACAAATCTATGTGTCCTCAGTATGTGGGATATTTTCACCAAATATTATCTTCCAGACACCTCATGAGATGGACTGCCCTGCTGGGAAATAGTGCAATACACAATGGATCTCACCATTGGCACTCATGAGGAACCAGTCATTTCAAGTGCAGCAAAAATGCAGCTGCTACTTCACCTCCTCCTGCAATGTAAGGCCCTACAACACATGAGGCATAACTGCTGCCTAATTCAATCTGAGTAAATCCTTAGATGCTTTTCTGCCTCCTATATCTGAATCAGAGGAAATAAAGCTGTGTAAATACCTGTTTTTCTAGGACTCTGATATCTGAGTGAATATAGAGAAAACATTATGAAAAGTATAATTTTGCTGCTGTAGAAATCCTTGCCTTACCCATACCTTAAGTACAGCATGCAGTTATGGTCTCTGCATCCCAAAGACACAAATTAGTGAACAGAAAGTAAATATTAGGGAAACTAAACAGATCAGAAGGATGTGTGGCAATGTTTTCTAGGTGTGCATAATTCCTAGAATTACAGTGATCATGTACAGTGTTTGCAACCAGTGGCATTGTCCTCTGTTCTTTAACATAGCAGGGAGGATTGTTGGCTACCTTACTTGATAAAAGGAAAGATTGACCTTAACTTTGCTAATTCCTTCCCTTTCTCTGTCCTATTTATGTACTTTCCCCAGTGTAGTGTATCTTCAAGCACGGTGCGTGGCAGCCTGTGATTGATTCAAAATGGTGTGGCTGCTTCATGAAAATTAGATCTTATCAGCTTAAATCAATTTAAAAGAACAGGTTCTAAGGGGGTAATAATATTGGAGTAAAGGGATTTTTTTCCTCGAACCAACAGTGTCCCTTCCATTTGTTTTCAAATAAATTATACTATTTAATATTAATTACTCAGATAGAAAAAGGATAGAAGAATACAACTGATTGAGCTGAAAACCACTCCCATGGAAGTCTTACTGAGTGCCACTGGTTTGGTTTTGAACAGGCTTGCTCTCACTTTCTCTAGAACATGCATTCTACATGTTGATTTGAAGAAATCTGACTCTGCTTTGTAAAGCTGGATATAGGAAATGAAAGATTCTCCCACAGAGAAGTGGAGTATGTACAGACAAGTGAGATCCAGCTCCAAGACTTTCTCAATGCCTTGTACCTGCAGCACTGACATTTTCTGTGTCTGTTTCCTGCTGTACCCAAGTGTGTGGCTTTGCACAGAGCTGGCAAAGGAGAGGAAGACTACAGTATGCCTTTAATATTATTTCTTGCCTAAACTAGGACTTCTGAATTCCCATATTGCAATTTTTTGAAAAACTGATTTTTCCCCATAATCTCTATGTTTTTTTCTTAGATAAACTCTAAGATACATCTCCTGTTGAGAAACATTTCCATCTAACTTCAGAGTGAAATACAAGCTTTACACAAACATGCAATCAAACTCCTAAGGGAAGTCACCACACCACAGGGCAATCAAATCCAATCAATCTTAATCTTAACTTCATCCATATCAGACTGAGAACACTTTGTCCTTCACCTCTGTGATTTTTCCAGGCAGCCCATACAACCACTCTTTCTCTCTGCTCCTCTACTCACAGCAGTGATATTTTCAGCCATGCTTTTCCCAATGCAGATGAAAGCAGTGAGCTTGTTTTGCACTACTACCAAGGATCTTCCTCTCAAGGATATCAGCAGCTGTTAGTGTTAGCAAATCCAAAGTTCAAACAACTGTCTCCATAGCGTTACTGTTCTCCATAAATCTCTCTTTAATCTTGAAATCAAAACAAGTTAACCAAAACAAGGCCTCTAGCTACTCTTTGCATCGAAGAGCTCTCTGTTTTCTCTGAGTTTTACTTGTTCTCAGGATTTTCAGCTAAAGAAAACACTTTGATATATAATCTCTCATATTGGTCATGACTCCATGAAACAAGTTTTGTTTGTGCTAAAAATTGAAAGTCCACTCACTGCTTTCACTGAAAAAAATATTTTCTCTCTTAAAAAGTAAACAATGTAAAAGTAATTTACCAACAAGAAAAAAAAAAAAAAAACTTCAACGAAAGTGAAAATACTCAATGCTAGTAAAAAACCAGCATCTTGGGCTTTAAGCTGTCTGACTTCCTGTCCATTCACTACTTGACATTTTCTCTCTTCCTATTTGAGTTACAGAGGTTTTAACCAGATCCCACCCAACTTTAGCCAAGCTGGACTCTTCATCATTGCATGTTCTGGCAATCCTGTCACTTAGAAATTACTACAGTCTATAAAGTTTTAGGGTTCTCAGCAGAAGTACTAGCAGGGAAACTGCCTTTTAGAGAAGTGTTGCAGCACAGATTGTAATAACAAATGCACTGTGACTCAAGGCAATGACTGTGTGTGGAGAGGACAGGGAAAGCAGCAAGGTAAGGGGATAATCTGGAACAAATCAATGTTTTATCAGTGTCCTGCTGAAAAATCTACCACATTTGGTACCTTCTTTCTCTGAATACATGGCTGAACTTAAAGTCCAGCAGAGCAGTGCAGTGACTGTCCTCAGGTTGCTGTGCATTTCCTTAAGGAAGGAACTCACTGGTGAGTGTGAGGACAATCTCCAAGCATTCACCTGTCCTACACTCACTTCCAGCCCAAGCGCTCCCCATGCACTGCTGGTGAGGCACAGCATGGCCACAGTCAGCAGCCAAGTAGGAGAACACAAAGATAGGGAGGAAAAAGGTATCAGCTCATCTGTTTTATCTTCTTGGAAGTGCAAACTGGTTCTCTGTCTTTAATAGAGTTTTAAATATTTCTCAGGAAAGCAGAAACTTGTCACTGAACCCAGGCCTTATGGGTTTTGCTGATAACAAAAGTAGTTTTTTACATTCTTCAAAGCGTATCTCAACATAACTAATGGCACAGCACTAATCCTCCTCTCCCCTGGCATTCATACCCACCAGAGATCTACTGACAGTGTATTTATACTCAGTACTGCACTACAGCTTAGCCAAACTCAGACTTAGCTCTTTAGAACTCCTTACTAACCTGTGAGAATTATAAGAATATTTGCTTTTAGACTTAAATTTCAAAGTATCAGACTATCAGGCAGTTTTAATAATACCATTACAGATGGCTAACTCTTTGTTCTGGTAGGTTTAATATACCAGCAGTTCAGGCATACTGGATGCAAATGCATGCCTGCAAAATAAAATTTATCATAACCTACTTGCAAAGCTAGTTTTGGATATTTTGATGAAAATTTGGAGACATACCTTTAATGCTGGTTATTAAATCAATGTGAAGCTCTGACTGTGTAAGTGCCCATAATATGACCCATTCAAAATGCATGTTTTATAAGACTTCATGAGAAGATCATCAAGCAGTGGAAGGAAGATAGAAACAGACTGCCTTTGCTCTGAACCTTCAGGAGTAACTCACCAAGATTTCCCCTAAAGCACATGCACAGTTATAGCTTTGAGGTCACCACATGTGCTTGAACTATTTCCTTAAAGCTTGCTAGTAGGAATGTTTCAAAAAGGAAATTGGGAAAAATACTATGCATTGAGCTATTCTCTTCCAGTATAGCCACACATAGATGCTGCTTTTGCAACACACTTCCACTGCAGGCAATAGCTTATGTAAGTTAATACTACAATAAAAACGTACATTCATGCAGTTAAGGAACTTCATCACTTACTGCAGTTTTCTCTGTGGTCTGGATTCTGGCTAGCAAAGAGTTAAAACAAGGAGCATAGACAGAGCTCCAGGCAGTAGAAAGCCTCTAAAGGAACTGTTCCATCCTCTGCTCTATTATGTTAAAAGATGGATGTGTCAGACACAGAACATAATCTGTGCTCTTGCTGTAGGCAGTTCTGCTTGCAGGGCTCTTGCAGAAATGTTGTTACAATGGGTCTGCATTTGCTCCAAACCTTTCCTACAATAGTGACCAGGCACAGAAAAAAAGCATCCTTCTTGTTTTGCATACTTGTCATAAGAATGGAGAAAGGAACAAACAGGGAGAGAAGAAGCATCAATGCAGAGACAAGAAGACTTTAATTGGCTCAGCACTTAGAGAAATGTGGCCTGTTCCTGCTCTTGTCAGGAGGCTGGAACAGGAGCTCCTGCCAAGCTCTGTACAATCAGTAAGTTTCCACTCTCTAGCTGCATGAGCACACATTTTTGTCTCCAGGAGGAATGTGAGATCATCATGTGAATAGGAGCGGTGCAGAGTCCAAAGGGCTCCAAGGAGGACAGCCACAGATACTGATGAAAACAGTGTATCTAGAGAACTTGGAAACATCCCTGATAGGAAAATGACCTTGTGTACTAAGATAAATACAAGAAAAGGAACCGCTGTCAATTACAACAGCTCCAGTTCCAGGTCATAGAAGCACCTAGCACTGAACCACTTTTCTCAGTCCAGCTGGTTTTATCTGAAAGTGAATGACGAGGAAAGAGGATAAGCAAGATGTCAGGTCTGATCTTAGTTGTCCCACTTTACTCTGAATTCTCTGTAAATTTAGAGCCTCCTGAAAGCTATCCTCCTCTTTTTCTCTCTGACAATATTTAGCAAATTTGCCCTTCTGTATGGAAAACTGGAAGTTCACTGGTTAGACTCCCTGTACCTAAACTTCCTTGCCACATTCTCTCTCTCTCATTTTTGTTTTGTTGTTTTCATTTGGGATGTTGGGTTTCTGTTTGTTTTGTTATAGGAAATAATTATGGCAGCAACTGTAGTCTTTCTTGAAACAGCTGCAGCTTTTTAATATCCTGCACTGTGGTTCCTGTAGGAGCAAGAAGATTTCAGCAATTCCAGACATAAAGTTTTGCCTAGCAGAATGAGTCTTACATGGCTCAGCTGAACTGCCCTATGGCACGTAAGTATTTCATGTACTTTGCCAGACGTGTATTTCATATACAAATGCCAAACACATTTTTGGGTGATAATTTAATCATGTCAAAGGTTACCACTCACTTCCTTCTGAAGTTCACCTTAAATATTGGATGTAATCAGCACTATCATTCCAACCTGCTTGTCTGCAGCACTTCTAGTGAGAAGCAACATTTACCTCTAGAGGCATTCCCTGATGCCCACAATGAAACACTACCACAGTGTTATAAAAAGGCAATTTTGGCCTTGTTTCCTGAACACCTCTCAACAACAGAAGATGAGCAAGCAGGCAGTCTGGTGGTGATTCGAAAACCTTCAGGTCTTCTTTCAGTTCTGGGACATGCACTAGTTATCTGCAATTAAAATCTGTAGAGCTACCTCACACAGGGGAGTGATAGTGCACGTATGGGAAGAAAAGACTGTGAAAGACAGTGGGACTGAGCAGTAGGAGCTGGCTCCTACTCGACCTTTATTCCAGTGGGGATGTCCCTTCCTTTCTTGCATCTTGCAGGTGGTGGTTAGGAAAGATAGTAACTGGTAGTATCTTTAAAAAAAAATAATTCAAAACATCTGCTCTAACAGAAGACAGACATAAGCCTCAAGTTACACAGCCAAGCTCCCCTCAGACCCCACTTCACAGAAAAATATGATCGAATATCTCAGAATTTCAACATTGCGCTCCATTCTGGATAAAACACAGCGACAGGCAAGGAATCAAACTTCCACTAATCTGAACTCAGGACTTGTAGAATACAGAAAACAAAGTCAGTGCCGTACTACACAGCTGGATTTAGGCACACTGAATTCTGTTTGGAGAAACTTTAAGCACATATGTATTGCATAATCTCACACAGACTTGGCTTTGTGAACATATAGACTTCTGCTTGGCACATAGGGCAAACTAAAACCAAGATAAGATTCAATTATAACTGGAGGAAAGAATAAAGAGTATATTCTTAGCCAGAAATTCTTGTATTTTGAGAGATGGAAATTGAAAAGATCCTTTTTAAAAAGAGAGACAGAAAATTTTGTAGTATGATTAAAAATAGAGGCTTGAAATCTAAGTCCTCATTGACATTTGGTTATGTAGAACTTATATTTCATTTATGGGGATAAATACATCATGTTTTATCATGAAAAGATAATAAATTCAATTTCCTCATCACTTTGTGACATAGGAAAAATTAAATATAGTTCTTCCCACCACAGTGACTAACAATCTAACTCCAAATCCAGTCAAAATTTGAGAGATTAGTTTGTCAAACAACCACCACCAAATCTCACTCATTCACTCATTCTCACTTGGATGATCAAAGTCATCCAATTTGCAATTTTATCAAGGCTAAGGCATATATAGCATGTTATGAATGAAACTACTTCAGGTTCATGGTGTCTAAACTTACAAAAAGCACAGAGAAGATTTTGTAGAGTATTTTCAAAGAACCAGGCAAAAATAACTCACTGTATTTGATGAGAGAACAGGTTAGAAAATAAGTGAGCTTGTGCTTCACAGGGGAGGAAATAACTGCACTGAGAAATTAAGAGCTACCAGAGCTCTATATGTGAGACTGTGATGTATCCCCAGAACTTACATGAGCCTACTTGTGCTAAATAAATTCCAGAACAAATGGGGATTTCACCTGTTTGACCTGATCCCTTGTCCCAGAGCCATTACTTGCTCATCATAATCTTGTTAATTTGTTTTAAAGGTCAAGTAAATCCTTGTAAGGATACTTGAAAGTAAAGTGTGCCACAAAGTCTCGAATAAAATAGAGCAACTTGTAAGTGCTCCTTTTTGTTTTGTTAAACATCTTTTAAACTGGCATCCCTTACACTGTAAGTAGGTTCTTTACATTTCTTCAAGTGCCTTTTCTAGGCAAAGGAATAACTTCCACAGGCTGTTCAGGGGCAGAAAATTAATTACAGTCTGACCCTTTAAAAAAAACAAACCCAAATAAACTTTGTTCCCCCATCATTTCTGGAAGTAAACGAGAAGAATCTGGAACATGTTAAGACATTTCCATGGCCTACAGGAATAGAATGAAAATAAAATTTGAAATAATATTTGCCCCATTAGGATAAACAACCTGTTAATAATAATAATCAACATTCTCCCTTTGTAGCAGCAGCTGATGTAACAGTTTTCCTGCTAGTTATGGTTTCTACACTTCAAAATTGAGGCTTTAACTGAGCTTTGTGTCATATGTATAATATCTAGGAAACAAACTACACTGCACAGCACCAAAACTGCCAATGAATTATCTCTTGCAAAAAAACAAAGTCTCCTGGCAAAGATTTCTTTAACTGGTTCATTAGGAATAATGAAGCTTATGTCTCTAATGTACACCTGGGTCAGCAAATTCCTTGTCCAGGCTTAGACAAGCTAGAGAAGTAACATCTCCTCCAGATGGACATTAATTATTAAACCACATTTATCAAGGGAGAGCAGCAAGGTAACTGACTCCCTAGGGGACTGCCAGTGGCCTGAAAACACTTCCATAGCCTCCATGCACATCCAGGAGAGTTGGGCTTGCTCACTTGTCCAAAGCAGGCTGCTCACACGAAACCAAAGGCCAACACACAGCCAAGAGAGCAACGTGTCCTGCTGTGCTCCCTCCTCTGCACTGAGAGCCAGCCTCTCTCAAGAAGCACAACAGCGAGGTGCAGGCAGTAAGCACACTACTGCTGAGCTCCCTGCATTTGCTTACTCCGTATTTGCAAAACCTATGCAGTCACACCTTCAGCTTTTCTAAATGAGTCACACTTCCTTCTGCTTTTTGATTTAAAATAAAAAAAAAAAAAAAAAAAAAAAAAAAAAAAAGTAGAATTCCATTTCATTTAGAACTGACTGAATTTCTCAAATATTTGAAGTTTTTCACATCAGGAAATTTATCTCTGAGCCGTGGGACATTGTTTACACAGCTCTCTCAAAGTAAGCTAAGCATACCCTTGCTGTGGTGATGGGCTAAAACAGAACTGCATTTTGGATTCAAAAGAGGGATGCCTCAACAAGGTAACCCACCCATCTCATCACAACTTGAGACCCAGCTGGGCATAGGGTGCATATAACACTTGAAATCTTTCACTCTGCCCTCCTGATGCTGTAGAAAATCACGTCACAGACTCTCACTTTTCTTCTCTACCTGAATTTATTCATGATCACTGGTGACTCTGCTAATATTGACCTTTAGCTTATGTAGTATTTTACTGCTCTGGTCTCCATAGTTCATTGCTCTGACATATTTTTTCAGCAGAAGTCACACCTCTTCTCTGGGTTTATTTACCCAGCCTAAACAAAACAAATCTTTTAAGCCATCTTTGGTATGATAAGGTATCAATTTTGCAGATATCTCAATCTCTCTTCTGTACACCTGCTTCTCTGAATAAATGGGTTGTAAAAACTGACAGCCTGTCATGCAAAGCACTGACCACGGCTGCCATGAGGGTCAACTATGAGGAATTAACTATTTCCTTTACTCTGTCATAAGTACTTGCATGTTCCTGGCTGCAAAACCCACATACCACTTTCCCTCCCAGTCCTCATTTACATGGTACTGATATCCCCATACCTTTTTTAAAGATCAGCTGCTCTTCTTTTCTTCTTTCCCTGCTTATTATCCTTTCTTCCTGTCCTCTTCTCCTTTATTTTCTGAATATTATGCAAGCTACAGACTTCAGGTAAACAAGAAACTGAGAAATTGACTTACAAATATGTGTTTACAAATGTCTATTACAAAGGTTTTTATATCCTCTAGGAACAGAGGCTGCTCCATTCTCAAGCAAAAGGAGACCTACACAAAGTATAAAGACAGTTGTTTATCACATCCTCCCTGCTGGCTTTCTTGGTCAAAAGGTTATTTCTAAATCTGTCACTGATCTGTCCAATGGTTTTGATTAAACATCTGTCTTGTCTCATTCTGCTTCCTTATTTGTGAAACTGAGCTAAGAATATATTAATAGACTGATAGAAGCGTATTATTAAAATCAAGGCACTTTTTAAATCTTTCAGAGTGGTCAGCTTTTGCTAGGATGGAGTGGTTGTCTTGTACTTTACACCATTGCACAAATTAACTTCTACCATTTCAAAGGAGCAGTACAAACACATTCATTTTGTTCATTTTCAGAATCAGTACATTTTATATATTGCTATGATTCCAGATTCATAACTTAAAATATGCCCAACTCCTGGCAACAAAAATCCCAAATTCACCATTCATGCTGGTGGTATTTATCACTGGAGTCTGAGTCACACAAGTCATAGGGAAAGTTATTCACAGGACAATCTTAAGATTTGAGGATTTATATGTCTAAAATTCTTCTCCCTTCATTGAAAAGCTCTGTGAACATACTAGAGGACAGAAAAAGAACACTATGTGAGAACATAACCACCATCTCCACTGTTTTGAACAGTTTATGGAAACAAACTAGATAAAATATCAGGAAATTTGTATTTAAAAGGAGGTAAAAAAACCAAAATCCACATCCCACCAAAAAAAATCTCACACAGATCTCATACAACATGTACTAAAGAAACCCATCCAGTTTCTTTCCAGAGGCTTACTCTGGATCTAAATTTAACCTTCCAACCTTCATTAGCAATAATGAAGCAGCTCAATTTCTCAGTGTCATCAATAAGCATGAGCTCAAGTCTCATTTCTAAGCCAGACATATCAGAGGATTAATGCTGGCTGTTTAACAAGCTGTACTTCATCCACTTACAAATGTTGAATCAAAGAGCTTTTAAAAATGCCTTCCATGGAACACAAAATATGAAAAAAAGGAAGCCTTAATCACCCACTACTCCTTTCCCAAAGCACAAAAGTTGTAATTTAAAGTCTAATGTTAGCCTGACTTCCCTGTGAGAGCAGCTCTGTTTTCCCTCTTGGAGTAACAGCCCACTCACATTTTGTTGCTGCCAAGTCCTTGGGCTTTATCTCACTTTGTGGACTTGTAACGAGGTCTCATCTGAGCTGCCCCTCCAGTACCACCCACCTTTAGCCATTCCAGTTTGGGATATATTCCCAATATCTAATCCCCTGGAATTTAAAACCTATGGTAGTTCTTCAGGCACAGACACTTTGTATCATTACTAATTCTGGCCCTGACACAGAATAGATGTTAAACCCTGGAAAACTGTGCCTGAATATTCCTTCTCCACTCCTACTCCACTCCCAGTGCCGTACATGATTACTCCATCTTATTCCATCAGAAAGAAATACAGGAGAACGTCACACATCCTCAGGATAACCCACACCAAGTGCAATTACACAAAACATTACCTTGTGAAATGGAAAGAAAATATGGCATAGTCTCTGACAATTTCTCAGATTATAAGTGTTAAATTCCTAGAAATAAAAAACACATGAATAGGAGAACATGAAGTTAGTGGTCACAGTTTTGTGAATAGTCTACATCCATTCACTATTCTAGAAGCTCTTGAAGTATTAGAAAGAATAAAGAAAACTAATAAAAATTTAACTTCATAGGCTTGAAGTCTGAGCATTCATAATTTTTTATTTTCCACATCTTGTCATTCCTAAATACATGTGTTTAAAGGGAATACCTTAAGACATCTCTGCTTGCTTTTCATGATCTTTGGAGACAAACAGAACATGGTGAATGGGATGACCATTTAAAGAAGGCATGAAGGAGATCAGGAAAAGGTAGTTCCTAGGAAGAAAACTAAGGAGCACACCTCAGCTGGGTCTCTTCCTGTGCTCTCAGCAACTTCTATAGATTTTCTTACTCGAGGGAGATTTATTTCTTGCATCTCACTCCTCAGCAGCTCAGGGCAAGCAAGTTCATAGTAATTCTTGTGCTCCCTGAGGCCTTAAAAGAGAGGCTGGACTCTGCCTCCACTCTGGGGAGCACCACAGGCCACACCCAGCCTGCTTTATCCCCATGGAATTCCCTGAGCCAGGCCCTCAGCTGAGCTCTGTGCCACTGTCTGCTGCTCCTCAGCCTCAGTGCTCCATTCACCATCAGGAAAGGGAAGGCTTGGGTTTTGTTTGGGGTTTCTATTTGGTTTTATTTGGGGTTTCTATTTGGTTTTGTTTGGGTTTTTTCATTCATATAAACTTGAAAAGTTTATTGGACTGAAGGATCCTACCTACCTTTCAGGTTCTCTGGGGATACAAATTTCCATCTGTCTGTGTGAGCACATAATGCATACATCCATTACTGCATGATATCAATAAATAATTTAATCTCAAAGCAGGAAAATTTCATAGAAAGCTAAAGAAGGGGATTAAGATTGTTCAGAACCAAAATCCCTAACTAAATAAACCTTGTTTTCCCATTTCTTGAAGGAAGAAAATATATCTCTATGAGCTTGGTCAGGAAAAGGAATAATGGATGTATCACTTTGATAAACAAAGCATCTAAGAATGTTAAATATTTTAAATAGGTTGCTTAGTATAAATATTGCTGTTTATGAAGGTTAACCTTGGCACTGGAAAAAAGATAGCAAGTGCTTGTTTAAAGAACACTAAACAAAACCATGAGTACACAAAATCCATATTTCAGATGGGGAGTCATGATCCCATTTCCTGTACATTTTGAACTTGTGTAATGTGATCATATAAATATTAGAAAAATAGAGGGTCATTGTAACCATATTAAGGAGGATGTGAATCCAACACTGTAGTTCTGAAGAGAAAGACAAATGCAATTTTTGACAAGCCAGCTGAAAAAAGGCAGCAGAGATTCTGCTGCATGGGAAGAATCTATTCTCCCACCTTAGGTTGCTATACAGGAGCAGGAAAAAACAATTGTGTTAGGTATTGTAATGTATTCTGTTGCTCTTTTTTACACAGAAAGCCAATGATTAAATTTAAGAACGGGTATGTTCTGTTCAAAGACTACATGAGGAAAAGTTCTGCATGTGCTATGTGTATCTTGAGGAAAACTTTGAAAAAAACTGAAAAAAAATCTTCATTTTTTTGTTACATTTTCTCCCTATGACATCTTTGTTGAATTCTATTACACCCTTAGCTAGACCAAGCAGAGCAGAAAACTAAGCCCACATCCCATCCAAACAAATTCTATTTTAAAATATTATTTCTAAGGAATCAAGAAGTAAAAAAGACAGAATAATAAATAGGAGAGTTACTCAGGTTTTTGAATTAGAAGTATAGGAAAAAATTGAATGCTACAAAGATTTGTATGAAAAAGATCTTTTGAAAATGGGACTTCATGCAATTTGGATGCTTTTATTTATGTTCTTCACTCTCAGGTGTGATCCCACATGGGATCTCCTCTCCGCACTTACCCTGATGGATGAAAAGGAAAACACACTCTAAGAATCCATATCCATCAAATATTACAGGATATGTGGTCCAGCCAGAAAGTCCAGCCTAGCAAGGAGAATAGCAGTGATATTAAAGTCAGCTCTCAAGAAAAGCTGCAAAATTATTTTCACCAAAGTGCTTCAGATTCCTAATAAAAACTGAAAATATTTCAGTTTGGGCCCTTTAAATATTTCAATGGAATATCTAAATTTTCTATTAAAAGATATATTTTTTAAAATTACAAAGCATCTAGTTATGTAAATAAAATGTTTCAATAGCTCAGCTTATTCTAGTTATTCAATAACTATTGATGAAAATAATCACATAACATTTTTTTTATTTGTCACAGTAGAAGTCATGCACGCCTGATGAGGTTAAAAACTCCCAGGAGTTCATCTATATGGAGACAGAATAAAGCAGGGCTTGTGTCTGGTATTGAATCTTCTTTGGAGTTTACTGAGACATGTGCTTGCTGGATGGAATCACATGGCCTGCAGAAAACCCACCTTCTGTTCTCTCCTAAGCTCCTGAACGAATTTGAAAGAAAATCAGACCCATGAACTCACAGGAAGTATTTGACACATGACCATCTTTCATATAGCACTTAATAAAATCGCTGTTGGAGCATGCCAATACTTTCAAAATAATGTATCTGTTTTAATTAACCTGAATATATTTACTCTTTTCCATCTGAAATCTTGTGCAAAGCAGCACGTGATCCTTTCTCACTTTTAAATATTAAATTGAATATGTCTCATGCACATATACTACAGGCTTGTGAAAGTCTTGTATGTCTTTCTATTTTGGAACAATTATTCCTCATCCATTCACTAGTTTCAACTACAAGCTGTGTCGAGTGGCAATGCAGAATCCCAGCTGCAAAATCATTGTCCTACTTTTACTTGTCTCAGTTCAATGTTACAACTTTCTCCCCCATCATGCCCACATCTCACACTTGTCCAAGCCTTTTCACACCCAATCTCCTCCTTAACTCCCACCACACTTTCAGAATCTCACATTGCACTTCCAACTTGTCTTCCACATGAGCTCACTTGCTCAGAAGAGTATTTCTCGTTTAAGAAATTACTTTGAAGATGCAGTCCGGTTTCACTAAAAATTCTTCTGCTATTATTAAATATCCGCTTATATTTTTGTGGTGGTATTTGTTGTGGATATTTATGAAGATTTTAGCCAGTCATGTATTTGCCTTTAGGTACTTGGATTTTCAAAATATTAACTCTGATGACAATTTTACACAATGTTAAGTGTTTTCCTGTTTAGCCTTATTTATTTTCCCTTATGATGCCCAATATATAGGCTGGAAATAAATCCCCACAGACTGTCTATAGAGCAGGTATTTGTTTACTGCAGTGCCAGTGGTGAGGGGGATATCTCCACCTAACTCACCCACTCTTGTCGAGTGCTGTGGTATATTTGTACAGCAAGTATTGCTCAGTGTCACTGCGTCACCATAACATCATCACATATGCACCAGAACTAGTTTATATTGTATGATCTCCTGGTTATAAATAGTTCATTTGCACTATGCTTGTGCCTCCCCAGTTCAGGGGTCCTCAGGGGTCCTTGGTGAAGGCTTCCAAGGTCTTCACATCTGAACTTTTCAACTTTGTCTTTGGAGCATGCACAGTTACAGTGTTCCTTGGTCTCTCTGGTCTTAACTGGCCTAAATTCTTTGGTTTGTGGCTAACTGGCTTTATATTTGCCAATTTCTCATTAGTACTGTACATATCTATCTCTAAAGCTATCCACCTGGTGAGGTTTTTCTTCTTTTGTCTATTCAGCATTAATCAACTATTTAACCACATATTAGCCATTACATTGTATAAGAAGTTATGATTCGGGTTATATAGGTATCAGGTTATATAGATACATAGAAAATCATGATTTAGGTTATATTGATATAATTCATGCTATAAAAGCACCTTGTAACTTTGATCTAAGTCATATAGGCATCACTTATCCATAAGATTTTTGAGGAAAACCAAGATGAAAGCCACTCAGTGAGTCGGGATACTCCTTCCAGAAACAGCCAAGGAGCAGCGTTTGAATGCATCTTTGGAGAGATGGATTGCTTCAGTAGCTGAGGGTATGACCCAGAACTCAAGAATAAGAGGAAACAAAACCTAAGAGCACCACACACCTTACTAATGCCACTGCTCGGGTCTGCTGAGGGCACTGGGGCTGGTTTTCATACCCTTTTCACCACATTTTCTGCACTTGCTGCTTGTGACCTTCCTAGTCCCAGAGGCCGCGGGGGTAACACAAGGGGTCAGGTTGGAAGGGACCACAGTGGGGCATCTGTCCCACTTCCCTGCTCTGGGCGTCATCCCAGAGCACAGCGAGCAGCACCGCGTCCAGCACTCCTGCAATACCAAGGACACTGCCCGCCGCACGCGCTCCCCACACGCCGCGCTGCCGCCTCACGCTGGGCCCGCCCCTCCCGCTCGCCCGACAGTGTGAGGCACCCCGCGCGTGACGTCAGATGCCGCAGCCAATGGCGGCCTCTGTTTAACCGGGAGCGAGAAGGTTCGTTGCGTATTCAGGAGGCGGGCCCTGTGCCTGCGCTGACGTCACGCCGCCGCAGCCAATAGCAGCCTCTGTTTGCGGGGTTGTCCTGCATATTCATTATGCATATTCATACCACGCACTTTCGGTCCCGCAGCGGCCGCGGGGAGGGGCGGGGCCGGCCCGGCCCGGCCTCCTTCCCTCACAGGAAGCGGCGGCCCGTGTGCCTGCAGAGCCCCGCCGGCAGCGGGAGGCGGAGCCGGCCCGCCCCTATTTATGCTGAACCCTGCCAGGAGCGGCGGCGTTAGTGTGGGGCGGAAGCGCCCGGCCTCTTTTTCCTCCCGCCCGGGTGCAGGCGACGAGGATGAGCCAAAGAGACACCCTGGTGCATCTCTTTGCCGGCGGGTAGGTGAAGCCCCGAGAACTGCTCCTGCGCGTTCCCCTTATCCGCCCTGGGCTGCGGGTCTGGCCCCGCTCCTGTGCCCGCTGCTGGCTGGCCCGGGGGCGGCGGCGGGCTGGAGCGGCTGCCGGGGGACGTCTCGGTAGGGCTCCGGGGGCTGCCCCGCTCCTCTGTGCCCGAGGGGCCGCGGGGAGGAGAGAGGGGACCGCACTCTGCTTCCCGCCCTGTGCCCTGAGGCCCTTCCGGGCCCGCTGCGCGCCGTCGGGCCCGGCCCCGGGAGTTGCGTTGTGCCTCGGGTGGAACGCGGGCCCTTGGGGAGGCGGGGGTGGAGGCTTCCCGGAAAACCAGTCCCATCTCTCTGCTCGCTGTTCCCGGGTTTGTCCATTATCGTGGAGAAGCACGTTTTCGTGGAGAAACACGCAGGACCCGCCCTGCGTGGGCTCCCTGTTGTACGGAGAGGCTGCCAGGACTCGTGTCGGCTTCGCGGGCTGGGAATGCCCCGCTGGTCCCGCTCGTGTCCAAGGGCCGCTGTATCCATGCAATGTATTTTAACGCTCCAGTGTGTGCTGCACTTCTCTGTAGGGCTTTGGCACAGTCCTGCAGCTCTCCAACCACAAAGGCAGAAGAAATGAGAGGGAAGAATGTATGCCGAAATAAAGAGGTAGCTTTAGTTAGGTTTGAGGTAACTTTTTACCTTCCCAGCTATTAATGAAGTTTCAAAATGTGTGGGCTGTATTTCTGGAGCCTCAGGTTCTTCCTGCAGCCTGAAAGGGAAAGCTGGGGGTCCTGATGAGCTTGATTATAATAGTGTATTTGGGTAGTGAGCATGACTGTTCAGAAGTGAGAGGATGCACCTTGCATCCCATGAGAGAGCTTGAAGCTGTGATTTCACTTGGTGCTCCTCACTGACAAAAATGAGCTTGCTGCTTCTGAACTGAGGTGTTTGAGGTGGAAGAATAGTGTATTGATTCAGAGCAAGTCTAAGTGACCTGGATACCTGTCAGCACCTTCTCTGCTTAAAGTACACTTTGAAGTATTGTACACCTGATCTAGTGCCTGGGGAGTGGGGGGCTTTTTCATCCCCTTGATTTCTTGTACCCTGTTTATGCAGCAGAAGGCCCAAGATACAGTAGTGTTTTCTTCAGATTTTGCATCCTTGTAAGCATTCAGAAAAGCAATAGAAGGAGTTGAAGAAAGATCAGGAGCTGCTGGAGAGGGTCCAATAGAGGGCTACAAATATGATGAGGGATCTGGAGCATCTGTGTTACGAGGACAGACTGCGGGAGCTGGGCCAGTTTTCAGGTCCAGTTTGGAGAAAAGACTGAGAGGAGATCTCCTTAATGCATATGAATATCTCGAAGAGGTGCCAAGAGGATGGTGCCAGACTTTTTTCAGTGGTGCCCAGTGACAAGACAATGAGGAGAGGCCATAAACTAAAACAGAAGTTTCACCTCAACATGAGGAAGAGTTTCTTTATATTGCGGGTGGCAGAGCATTAGAACAGGCTGCCCAGAGAGGTTGTGGGATTTCCCTCTCTGGAGACATTCCAAACCCACCTGGATATGTTCCTGTGTTACTGGCTCTAGGTGACCCCACCTTGGCAATATGATCTCCAGAGGTCCCTTCCAGCCCTAAGGATTCTGTGAGTAGTGCCTGATTGTAGCCCTTCAGCTTGACAGCTCTGCACAGGGAAGATTACTGAGCAGAATTGTGTGTTATGTCAGAAACAGGTTTATAAACATGAAACTTGAGACCAGATGAAGATTGCTCAGCTTGCTTGTTCCTATTTGTTACAGAGCTGTCTGGTCAATGGGCAGGTGCTGGCCAGCTGGGTCAGGGGTTATGCTGTGAGGAAAAGGCTGAGTGTGAGCCACATGTTTCCTGTGACCTTAGTTCAGCCTAGCTAATGCTGTGTATTTGGTCACATTTTGCAGTATCAGAGTTTTTTGGGGTCGTCTCATGCCTTTGCAAGCATGGTGCACTACAGATCACCTGAGCCATCTTTAGCCTTCAGTGAAACTTAGAGGAAGGAAGCTTTGTAGCTTTGTTTGCCTTCAAGTTGCACCAGGGCCTCTACTATGGAAACATGATTATCTGCTAGTGCCTTTTTTTTTTTTTCCTCCTTTCTTTCTTTCTTTTTTAATTGTTCAAGTTCATTCTTCAGTTCTTGCTTTCTGTAATGAAACTTTGACAGATGACATTGCTGATTTAGTAACATAAGTGGGGCTATCCTGGGATTTCTCTGTAGCTACCTATGCTGTATGGGGTTTTTTATATATCTTCTCTTTTTCCCCCCGTAGTCAAATAGCAACTGTTGTCACTGTAGACATTATGTTGGTAGGATAAACTCAGGTGTTTTTATTCCAAACCAAGGATGCAGTTGAACATTCTTAAATTAAAAGGTCATGTGATTGAAATGTGGGATGTAGATTAACATTTTTAGTTGAAGTAGTTAGTTATGGTTTCTTTTTTAGTTGTTGGACTTATTTTAAAAAGTAGTAGCAAACCTTTACAGGAAAGATTAATATATTTTGGATGTACTGGCTTGCAACCATACAGTGAAAATTCAGGTGTTGGCTCCAAAAATAGTGTTCAGGTTTTCATGATTTATTCTCCATTTCCAGAAAGCTTATGACAGTAATTGTGTATTATATAAACTTCCACTCAGAGCAGTGAATTTGCATGAGTGTTGTTTCCTCAGCAAAAGGAGGGATTTGGGTTAGGAGGTGGACAGCTGCTTTTGAGTTCACAGTTGGATAGTCTCAGGGTTGCTTATTTTCTTCACTCTTAGTGTTTCTTGCAGAAATTAGGCTGCTTTCTAATTTAATGTGTGTGGAAGTATAGGAAGGAGCTTCTTTATTTGTCTTGATTATAGAACTGTCTCAAATTGATCTGTAATTACGTTCGCTCTGACAGAGGTTCTTAGCAAATCCCTACAATGGCTAAAACGGTTAAGGTGCAGAAAATGTATTTAATGTAAGTGTTTGAATTCTCAGCGAGATCAGACACTCCTGAAATGTATGAAGTAAAGGTAAGAGACCCTTAGGCTTTTCTGATTTCAGAAGATTGTTAATAATGCATAGCAAGTATTCCGATGATTGGGACTTTTTTACGCCCTTTCAGGAAACAGCCCCTTGAGCCATCAGTTCCTCTCCGCCCTAAAATGCATTTGTGGCACAACCCTAGACATATTTCAGAACAAGTGAGAAGGAGGTTAGTGCCTTTCTCTCCAAACTTGAGGCTGTTTTTATATTCAGATACACTTCTGTGTGAAATGAGACAGTGTCTGTTTAAAGCTTCTGGTTTGTTCCATGGGGTTAGCAAATTGCATGAAAATTGCTGTCAGTACTTGAGAAATTGTGCCGCTGGTGTATTTCTCATGTTTCTTTCTAGATGGTTTGAGCTGTTTTTACTTAATAGAAATGTTACTGTAAATATTGATTTACCCTGACTCCTAATAGAAGCTACACTGTTCATGTTGATGTTTGTTTTGGATAATGGAACCCAGTGATGCTTGATCCCCGAGTAGTGTTTTTCCTGTTTTCACTTGTAAGTTTCTATGTGGCAGCTCATGGGGGGATTTTATTTTTATACTGTTCATTAGACATGGCAAGTTTGATTAGTATTTGTAGTTTATGGATGTGAGCTTAACTTATTCTTTCTACGTTTCAGCGAAGAAACATAATTGGTGAATAAAGTGACTGAGGGTTTGTGGCTGCTAGTTCTCAAGTTGAACAGTATTATACCAGGAAAACCCTGAAAATTCAGGATTAGTGAATGCTGTTTCTGAAAGCTGTACTTGCTGAAGCCCTTCTATACTCTCTAAAGACTGATACTACACACATAATATCCAAAGCTGCAAGTTTGTTGGTGTGAAAGTCCCTCTGGTTGTAAGACATCTCCATGAAACTGCTGATAGACTTGGGACCTGAATTTGCAGTAACTGATGAAGAGATAAAAAGGTGTTCTGTTTGCAAGTGGCTTGGATACTTTTTTTTTTTTTTTTGCAGAATTTTGAACTCAGTTTACTTGCTGTTTCTTTTGACAGCCAGTGTTTATATGGAACTTTCACTTTCATATAGGAAGGATAAGTAGCTGGTAAAATACGTGAGTTAATGTAGACCAAAGATAACAGGGTCAAGGTTTATCTTTAAGCCTTTGAGGCTGTGGTTACAAATACCGTTACAGATGAATCTGAAACTAGCACTAGGCAGCCATGGCTTTTGTTTTCATAAAATTCATCATTATCTCAAGGAGTTAAAAAAATGGGCACTGACAGTTTTAGTTTGAAATCAGCCTACACTGGTGTTTGGAATATTGGTCTGCTTTAGAGCATTTCTAGGTGGGGCAGTGGCTGAATTTGAGACACTCATCGTCACTGGAGCTGTCTCTGTTGGTACTTGCAGGGCTGAAAGGTACCTGTAAGAAAATACTCAGCTGCTCTGGACAAGGGCAGTGTCTCCTTAGCAGTTACCTTAACCTTGCAGTAATAAGAGAAGACTTTCTCCAGCTATGTCTGGAAGGAGAACCTGAGATTTGAATGCCAAACAGCTTTAGATTTTTGATGCATGTGTGTCAAAATTTTTTTCCTTGGTGTGTCTGAGGAAAATGGTTGCCACCTGTTGAACAGTTAGCAGAATTTAAAGCCCAATATTTCCAGGTTTGTTTCTGTTAAACCAGTGAGATGATGGTCTTCTAAATCACCAGCTGGGATCAAATTAAATGTGTTGTGGGTAATTGGGGTTTCTTTTATGGTTATTTTGTGGTGTGGGGTTTTTTTTCAATGGATGCTTTCTGGAGGAGAAATGTTCTCCTTAGTTTATGAGAGCGTTGCCATCTTCCTAGAATTCTTCAGTCCAAGAAGAATGTCAAGTAGACAACGGTTCTTAGTTTTGTTTTTCTTTTAGGTTTATCATGATCCTGCAGATGATAACTACATCTTGTGATGTCCGTGTATCTTGTTTCACTGAATGTGACGTCTCTTAAATTGTACAAGAAGGCTCAAGTTCAAATTCTAATTCTCTACCTTGACTGTATTGATAGTAGTGGGATTTTAGTCTTGTTTTTTAACCAATGTGTTTATTTTTGTGGATTTACTTACTGATCTCTGCTTTTCTGCCCTTCAAATTACTTGGAGCCTATGGATGGATTTTCATACCCTTCTATGATCAAGGTGTTTCTGCTGAAAGTCAGCTTTGCAAGGTTTTTTTTTATTCTCATGTGGTAAGGTTGAGGAAGGCTTGTAGTAAACATTGATTAGAGGCAAATATCACATTTAGGATAGATAAGATGAGCAAGTGGTCTTCTGAATAGCTTTCACTGGAAACTGCAGTAAGCATTCAGACACAGGAGTGTCTCAGGTCTTGCCATTCTTCAATTCCCATTTACACTGTGTCAGCAGGAGTGTGTTTGTTGACCTACTTACTCTCTAGCAGGTGAAATTCATCTAATCCTGGAGAAAAAGTTATACATTAGTAAATGTTCCTACAAGTCACACTTGTTGAGGCATGCATGACTGGAGAAACTCAAGCCCAGAGTGATTTTAGGTAGTAGAAGTCCCTGAAGTTTACAAAATCTCACCTGCATTATCAAGAAGAAATCTGATATTTTTCAAGCTGTTAAAAATTTTTTTTTTCTGAACTGTTCCTCATTCCTAATTTGTGTTAAAGCACAAACTAAAAGTATTCTTAATTTGAACCAGTGAGGACGGGAGCAGGAAAGGTGGCAGCGATCTGCTGGCAAGATACAGAGCACTTGTAGGCTGGAGCTGGTAACTGGTTGTTAATGACCTTCCAGGACTCGAGCACAACAACGGAGGTGTCTGATGGTATTCCCAGGAGTGTGTAAAATAAGTAAAATAAGCAAGGCTGGAAATACATTTCTAAATAAAATATACTGTCGTTGATGCTGTAACAGAACAGCTGCTGTGCTGCTTAGAAGTTGTTTATTTGTACAGAATGCATATTTTTGGATTGTTTCTCTTCTTTGTTTACCCACAAGCTCTGTTTATTGACAGTTTTTCATAAACAGATTTTTGTTAAGCCTTGAGGTGTTTATCTTAAAGGTCAAGTAAAGTAGACAAGTGAGGGTAGTTACTGGATTATGCCTTTATTTAGTAACTTAGTTCAAACTCAGTGGATCTTGTGACCATTGACAAAGTTCTGGCTCCTCAACATACCAAGACATTTCTTTCACTCCTTCAGTTTCAGATGTCTCTATTATATGGGGCTTTTTGAGGGCTGGGAAGGTCATGTGTTACTTTGACAGAAGTAGAAATTAGGGATTTTGCTGACACTCACATTACAGAACCATGCAGCACTGTGAAATTGCTCAGCTTTCTTCATTTCTAAGAAGAAATTTGAGATCTTGAAGATCGGGGGCAGAGAAGAAACTTACTTCAAACTATCAAAATATTCTTGGGTTCAGTGGAGACATCCTAAATTGTATAAGAAAAGCCTAACCAAAGAAACACAACAGCAAGAAACTGCCAAGGGTGCTGATCGTTTGAAATTAGTTGAATGGCAGAATGTGGTGCAGGAAAAGGCTCTTAAAGGGAGGCAGGTGAATCTGCTGCTCCTTTAGGATGCCTGTGAACATGGTGCTGGCTGCTGTTACATCTGCTGGCTGTCACTGACCAGTGCCTGCTGTAGACAAAGCAAGGACAGAGTAGCTGTGTGTCAGCCCTCTTCCCCAATAATCCATTGTGTGAAGGGTGTCTGACCCATCCACCCTGAGTGTCTGCAGTCAGGCATCCCTTGTGATTTGGGTGTGGTGCAGGGGAGCATGCAGGGCATGAACTCCAGGTCAGCGTTAATCTTCAACTTTAGAAAAATTTTCTGCTCTGATGTAACAGGGAATGGGAGCAATTAAGGACTCCAAGCCCTGTTCAAGAATGCAGGTCAGTTTTTTTTGTCCTCATTTCTTCCTTACTTCATAGCATTTATCTTGTTAATATAAATCCTTCTGCTTTCTCTTGTGATTACTGTTGCTTGAAGACAAGTTCTTGTGTAACATGTCCAAAATCAAACACAGAAAAGTTTTCAAGAGAGTAAGCTCAAGGAGAACAAAAATGGAGGGGTTGCAGGAAAGGAAGTAAACTCTAAAGCCAACTTCCTTCATTGTCTGCACAGGCATGTTACCATGGAGTGGCGTCTGTTTTGAAGTGCAGGAAACACAGGCAACTTTATCTGTCTCAGAGCTTTCAAACTTCGGTAGTTTCATGTCAAATTGTTTTGGGACCTAATCTACCTGTGGTTCTCATGTGCTGTTCATGTCTTGAACTGTCACATTACAGGCTCTTACTGTTTCCAACCCTGGCTAAATTAAATATTAGCACATCTACTCTCTTTCTGCAACTCTTAATTTTAAAATAAGTGTATTTGTAACTTACTGTTAGAAGCAAATGAATTGCTCATTCAGAGCAGGCTGTTCTAATGTCTGTGTCAGGGTATAACTGCATGTGTGCAGCACACACTGGAAGACTGTCTTTCACCATCCTGTGATAACACTTTGTTCCAGACTGGCAAAGAAACTCAGTATCTTTCCTCATTTAAACCTTGAAAGAGAATAGGCTTCAGTCTAATGTTGGAGCTAGGGACGGGCAGGATGCCTTTAGGCTTAGTAATAGGATATCTCTAGGTCATGGGATTTAAATGGAATGTTAAGTGAACATCAAACTTCTACTTGGCAGCTCTGCTCTCAGTCCACATCATAGAAACAGATGAGGTTTGTAGGATGCAGTGCTGGATTTTCGGTATTCTCTGTGGTAGAAGGGTCATCAGACTACCCTCCTATGAAAATTTATAGGATATCTTGAGTTGTAGCTATTAGTCCTAATTTGGACTGAAGTCTCCTTTTCATCTTAGAAAACATTTTAAAAAGACTTGAACAGGCTTATTAAAAGGTTTGGGGGTGTTTGAGCTTCTTGTGTTAGGAAAAAAAAAAGCTGATAACTGTCTTGTCAGAATCAAGCACTTCTAGTTACATATATGTCATTATATATATTTATTAGGGGAAACAAATATGGGCCCTTTGACTTTAGTACAAATTGTATTTATGTGTTAGTGGATTTCAAACTGAGCTGTAGTTACTATTAATACTTGAACTGAAATCTAGGTTTGCTTCTTTGGGTTGAATTGTTTGTTTTTTTTAAAGGAGATAGTGTCCTGGCCATAGTTTTAAGAAGGGTGTTTGTCAGTGTTAAGAATATTGATCTCTGAAAAGGTTCAAGAGACTGTCTTGGAACTCATAATTTGTGGATTTGCTGTTTTCTCCTCCAAGGCTGTAGTTGCACAGCTAGGAATGTAGATCTTAATAACTGAGTTGTGAAGAAGCCCAAGAAGGCTCTGAGCAGAGCTGTGCAGGGCAGTGTGTTCCTGGCTGCACTGTGGTTGAGCAGAACAGCAGGAACTGCTGTCAGCATAAGTTGTGCATGGCTTGCCTTGGTTAGCTCTCAGGAATGAGAGACTGGAGTAAACCCGGCAAGTCTTCACCTCATCAGCCACATGAGCTCTTCTGGCTTTGCAAGTTCTCCTCTACACCACCTGGTCTGCCTTGTTGAAGTGGGCAGAGCTTGGGAAGCACTTGGACAATTGCTGCTTTCATGGTACAATGACCAAAATACAGTCAGACTTTTGAAGATGTTACTAAATTGCAACACCACAGATTTTACCAGTTTTTATGTGTAGTCCTGTGTGCATAGTGCATAAATCTTTTCTGCCCTTAAGGATTTTTGGCACCTTTTTTGTGGTCAGGAGCGCACTAAACATTAAAAAAAAAGGTAAATTTTACTGAAGAAGTTAAACATTTAAGCTACTGAGCTACTTTCTAGAACCAATTTGAACAGCATGTACCATGCACCTTCACTGAGTTTTGTCTGTTTAAATTTTCACTTCAGGTTGTGAGGTTTGCAGACTGACAGTTTGCTTGCCTTCAAGGGCAAATAACTGTCGTTGTCACACGTGTTCCAATTGGTTCTTCACTTTTTGCAGTGGGACTGTGTTGACTGTAATGTCAATTCTATGTGAATATATCCTTCAGTCAGTTAAAAACATGATGATCCTGTTTATCTTCACAGATGTGGAGGTACTGTTGGTGCAATTCTGACATGTCCACTGGAAGTTGTAAAAACACGCCTGCAGTCCTCCTCTGTGACTCTGTACATTTCTGAAGTTCACCTCAACACTGTGAATGGTGCGACTGTCAACAGAGTAACCAGAGTTTCTCCTGGACCTCTCCATTGTTTGAAGTGAGTGTACCTGGCATGAGGGTTTGGGCTCATTTTGGGGAGGGAGGAGGTCAAAAATCTGTATAAAAGATTCAGACTCTTAGGTCATCTCTACCAGGGGATGACTTTCCATATTTTGCCTTTTAACTTTGTTTCTAATTTTTTGAACGTCCTTCATGCTGGAACTTGTATGTTGAAGTAGCCAGAGCGTGTATACCTTGTACAACTCCCAGTTCCAAACTGCATCCTCAAAATTCAGTGACAACACTGTAACACTTTCATGCCAGACTCCCATTTTCATCCTGAAAAGTATAAGACTTTATTTAACTGTTTTGTGTCCTAATCATAGAAGTAATGAATTCAGTGCTATAGATTGCTTTCACTTGTTTGTTCTGATACTGGATTCCAAACCAAATGGCCATTTATGCAAGGGTAGTTTGCTTTATTGAGTAATTGACTTGTCATTAATCTGCATAGTTCTTTGAGGAAGAAATACACAGAACTATTCGTGTGCATTGGCCAATGTTTCTAAATCAGTAAGCACAGGGTTCTGTTTTGTAGCATCTGGGAATGTAGTTAATTCTTAACTTTAAACCCGGTTCTAAAGTAATTGCTAGAGCAATTTCCAGTAATGAAATGCAGGTAGTCTTGTTTCTCCTCCCGTGTCCTACCATACTTTTTAAAATACCAATGTGATTAGCATCTAGATTGTGGGGCAGACTGATTTCACTAGAACTGAATATTAATGCCTAGTCTCTCACTGTGCCAGGGTACCTTGCTGTATAATGGTCTTCAACTCTTACTAAAATCCACAACTGTGTGGGATCCGTATTGCAAAACTAAAGGATTAATAATGCCTTGTGTGAAGTTTCAACTCACTGCTTGTATCCGTGCTTCCCTGTAAATTCCACAAATGCAGAAATTTATACCTTGCTGCCACTCAAGCAGCCTTTCCTGAGCTGTGTTTGTAGTACAAATGGTACAGGAGATGTGAGGACTCTGCTGTGACTGTGACTCTGCATGGGTTACACTCCTGTCTCAGTTACTGTCAGTGAGTTACCTTGCATAAATAGGTAAGGATTGTCTTCCCTGGAATGAGTCAAAAGCCAAAAAGCCCCTGGCTCCACAGCCCAGCAGCAGTTCTTGGTTAGGAGCAGACAGGCACAGCTCAGAACCAATAGGAGGAAATCCCTGCCAGCCTCTAGGAAGGGTCACTTCTCACATTGACGTTTTCAACTTTCTTTTGCTATGGTCAAAATAATCACCGTGTCTTAAAGAATAAAGCTAAGAATGGGCTTCTAGTTGAATACTTAGTGGATTTCAGTATTTTATGAGTATGAGAAAGGCAGGATGAATAGGAAGGCAGCCTCACAGATATTAACTGCTGCCATGAAATTTAGTGTCCTGTTGGGAGTCTTGTGACATCACACTGGGGTAGTACATGCAAAGCCACGTTGAGGTCTCCCTCTTTTTGAGAGGAGGAAATAATAATAAATTGTCAAAGATGTGCCTAGCTGGGTGTCATAGGCAATACAGCAACATCTTCCAGAGTGGCTCTCAGACAGCAGTGACTGAATGAAACTGGACTTCTGGAGTCTCGTCTCCTCTCCTCTCTTGCCCTTTGCTCCCTGGCCCTCTCACTCAAAATTAAGTTCACAGACATTGGGAGCTGATGGGTGGTGTAAGGAATGTAGCATAGAATAAAGTATTTTTGCCTCCTGAACAATTTACAACCTATGTGAATGGGAATATTTCCATGCTTAGTATTTTCTGTCTGACTCAAGGACAGTCTCTTAACAGACATGTATGTGTTCCTATATATCAATTAAATCTGTATTGAGATCTCAAGTCTTACTTCTGCATTTAGTTTATGGTTTTCATGGTATGTTGAGCAATAATGTAATTTTTTATGCTGATTCCAGGAAACAACTAATTTTCTTTGTGGTCAGCACTGTTTATTGTCAGTTACTATGAAAGTTTTTCACATGATGTAGTTTTGGTGGTTAGTGCATTCCTTAATTTTGCTATGAGTGTTACAGCATTGTCTTCTTGTTTTCTAGGATGATCTTGCAAAATGAAGGTCCTCGTTCTCTGTTCAGAGGGCTGGGTCCTAATTTAGTTGGTGTTGCTCCTTCCAGGTAAGTACATACATGCACAATAAATGAAATACATTAAGGACTTTAATGTGTATTTGAAACAAGTCTTGCATCTGCAGTTGTAAATACTTAATTAGCAACATGTAACTTTTTTTTTGCCTGAGAACTTGAGCCATTTATGTACTCCAGAGCTCCAGGTGTCTCAGCATTTCCTATCCCATGAGCTGTTGTAAAAGTATTTACTGTTGTGTGCTATCCCTTGTGCAGAGTTTTGTCCACTTAAAAACAAAAATTCTTAAGGAATTGCACAAGTAAACTACAAGTTTGGATCTTGGAAAATACAAAGGTAGACTTAACTTTCAGTTAATCCATCATCTTCAGGAAGCAATTATGTGATTGTAGCCTCAAAACACTGGGTCTTCCTTCCTGAGTTCTGGTGAAGCACAGCCTGATGCTGCCTTGCAGGAGGAACCCTGTTCTGAAAGTTCAAAAAGGGTGAGACTCTGGATAGGATGAGAGACTTAGAGCTCTCCCAGAGAAAGCAGATCCATCAGTGGACTGGTCTCCAGAGGGTACTGGTGCAGCGCAGGGCCAAGGGTGTAAATCTGATCTAGTTGGCAGTGGTGTTGCTCTGATGTGTGCACACAGTGGTGTTGTTCTGCATCAGCACAAACACTCCAGCTCCTCATCTGGTGCTGGCAGGCAGAGAGAGGAGCACCTTGTGCCAGAGTCTGAATTTATCCTGACGTGGAACTGTTAGCTGAAGTTCAGTCCAAAAATAGGAGAATACATGGGAAGAGTATAGAAACAAAGCTGTGTAAAAGTAATATATTCCTTAGGCCTGGATGAGATTATTTGAAGTTGTTTCCTGGATCATATTTTTTTCTTCTCTGTTTAAGAGAAGAGGTTTTTTGCAGAGGGAGTATATTCCACAAAGGTTTTATTCTTTCCTTAACTTAGTGCCCTGCTTTTATTTGTTTATTTGTTTTGTTTGGATAGAAAACATTCCTATCTCCTGCACACTCAGTTGAAGAGCATCTTAACTTTTCTGGTTTGAGGTATTTGAATGTTTCTGAAAAATATTACTAAACTGAACTTAAGATTTGAAGAGGTAATGTTCTTTAGATCCTGTGCATAAATAAGAAAAAAACTTAATGAAGGAATTTGACTGTTTTAGCAAATTTTTTAAGAATTTAGGAATATCGGAGGTGTTTTCTGATCACTAACTTAGCACCGCTCTTTGGAAAAGCTGAAGGAAACCCAGTAGCATTTTTGTTCTTGACACCTATGGGATATCAGCACTTCGTAGTCTGGAGAGCCTGGACTTTTGTATGATAGACCAGTCTGTTCTATCAAATCTTCAATACTGGTATCACTTCAGTAGCAATTTTTACCCAAGAATGGCATCCATTGCGTAAGTGACTATTCTCCATGAAGAATATTTTCAGTTGAAAAAAAACACTTCCATTAACTACATGCTAAATCTTCTGTTTGCCTTTGATTTTTCCCCTAGGTGAAATACTTAGCTTGCTGCCTCCTATCCTCCATACCAAAAATATCTGCTTGATGTAGTGTGTAAACCTTATTTGTAACACATCTTCATTTCCCTCTGACTGATTCTGTCTTCAACCAGTACTTCATTTCAATTAAGCATTAGCTAAGTGGATTTAACATCAGCTCTTTGTTTAAATAAGCTGTAGAGAAGCATATTTCATAACACATCCCGTGTACTTAACTGAGTTCAGGTTCCATTTTAGAAATTACACCCATAAAGCAAGCACTTTATCTCCTTTGTAATAAAGAAAAACATGTTTGCACAGCTAATGAGGTTAATGTTCTGTTTGGGAAAAGTGGCATGTTCATCTTCTCTTGCAGAGGGGTCTGTAGATTTAAAACGGTTGAGTTAAAACCTGAAATGTGATGTTTATATATGCTTAAAATAAGTTTTTTACCTTTAATGAGCAAAAACAACTGTTTTTCATAATATATTGAATTGAGATGCTGACTTTGTCTGGCTTTGTTTAGATACCATCTCACAGACTTGTGTAGCACAAGTTTACAACATTTTTCATGGTAAATTCAGAGACAAAAAATCAGTGTCTATTATAAATACAGAACTCTGGAAACAAAATGTGAATCACAGCTGTTCCAGCATTTAAAGTATAAATATTTATAATGTCAAGTTATCAACATTTAAATATTAAATGCTAATAATAAAAATATGGTTTGGGTTTTTTTAAGAAGCTACATACTTGCTAGTTGTCTTCAAATTGTCCTTCTGCTTAAATGAGGTTAGGTCCATTTAGAAGTTTGTTCTGTTGTTAATGGTGAAGAATACTGAAAGTTTTTCAGTGTTTTTCTTCCCTGGCTGAACTTCCTAGCATCACAAAAATCACTGCTATATTTCAAACTATCTGTTCTTACTCTCACTAATTGGTGATTGGAGCTGTTGTGTGGAAAAAAAAAGTTCAAGTGTCATGTTTAGATTTTTCACTTCCATTCCTAGGATAGTCTCACTACTTTGCAAGAGTTAGTCCTTGAGTAGTTCTTTACTGAGGAAGGTAGTTTTAGCCCAAGATAATCTTCAGTCAGTGAAGTTAATGGTGCTTCTTGTTGAGTATTTGGAAATGTAAAACCTAACATAACTTGGATTTTGTTCTAATTTTAGAGCAATATATTTTGCTGCTTACTCAAATTGCAAGGAAAAGTTGAACAATATTTTCAATCCAGATTCTACCCAGGTACACATGATTTCAGCTGGTGTGGCAGGTAAGGTTCTGTAACTTTTTAGCTTCATCCTACAGTCATATCTGCAAATGAGAGGTGAAAATAGATATGGAAAAAAAACCCCAAGAAAACAGAACATGCTCAGTAATTGAATAATGTCTTTTTAGTGGTTATCTGCTTTGGCCTCTCATTAAACAGGCTCTCTGGAGAATATATTCATGAAACTACACTAAGTGATGAATAACTGTGTGAACAATTGTCTCTAGAAAACCTGCATGCCTGCTTTTTCAGTTGTAAATTTGTGAAGTGAAAAAAATGAAACCTTTCAAAACAGTACCTTGTTGCTCTGTAAGCTGCAAACAGTGTTTGCACTGACTTCTAGCTTAATTCTTCCTAATTGGTTTTTTACCACTGCTTTCTGCTACAGCTTTTTATATTTGACTTACATTGTCTTCCAGAAATGTGCCTGCATTTATTTGTGTAAATTACATGTAACACTCTCCCCCTTTGTTCATATACCAGTCTGTGAGAAGTTTGCTCTACCACTAAAGAGTCAGAGAAGAGCAGATTTTTCATGGTTTTCATATATTTTCATCTCTGTAGAAATAATTCCTATTTTATATCTGCAGTGTAACTTTGGTGTATTTTAGCAGCTACAAATATTTGTTGCTTGATTTGTATATTCTGTGCTTTGGGATCATTAAAAAGGGGAAGTTAAAGGCAACTGAGCTGAGTTAATGGTCATGGACTTGTGCTGGAAAAATGAAAACTTGGGTTGGCAACACTTTATCTATTGTTGCCTGTGCCTTTCCTGCACAAAAGCAAATGTTCGGGTTTTTTAATAGGCCATGGGCACTTTTCAGGTGAATTCTGACAATTTAATTGTTAGAGTTTCTGAGTCCTGTCCAATTTTCCAACCAGTCTGTAGAATGTGAGTACAGCAATTTGGAATGGACAGATAAAGATGTGATGTCAGAATAAGGAATAGTGTCAGTTTTCTATTTAATTCTTGCTAATAATCTGATATGTTAAGATTTTATATAGCATATAAAATATAAGTGATATTAGCTTTACGCCTAAAAGACACTAATGTTCATCTCTGGCATATGAAATGTTGTGACAGTTTTTAATCTTTAAGGTATAAAAAGAGCTCTATTATTTTGCCCAAGTCAGACAAGGATTATGCAGTGTTTGGGTCTTTTCGTCATCTAGAAGTGAGTGATTTTGTTAGGTGAACAGCATAGGGAAATGGGATGGAAGGGGATTTAGTGAAGAGTTTGTCCTAATCAGTTAATTGCATCAAGAAAGATGAAGAGTCTTCAGGCCCTTGTCAAGGGAATAAAATATGCCCTTAATTTGGGGACAGGGGAAATGTGGGTGATATAAATGAGTCTGTCCTCAATTGAAGACAACTTGGCATCTTGTGTAGTGCTGCAGACAAGTGAAGATTCTGAGTGTTCCTCATCTTTCAAAGTTCTTGCCCTCATTCTGTAGAGCACATTTATGGAGATGTGCTGTAGTGCCTTTTCCTGAGTGTTGGCAGCCTCGGGCTGTAGTTTGTCACAGAGCTCTGTAGCTGCTTCCCTTCTAGAAGGTTGATGGTGTGCATTTGTACATACAGCTGCAGTAGACTGGGGAAATGGATTTGAGCCTTAACTGCTGTTTGCCTTTTTTTTCCACTTTGGTGTACAAGTTTTAACATCGAACAACTCTTGGGGCTGTTAACTTTCTCATACTTCCCAGGTTCTGCAGTTGTATTTCTACACTGCAGTCAGTGAAACAGAATGTTCAGTGCAGGCTCACACCATAGGTCTTGGCACTGTACAGTACAGAAATTCTCAGGTTCTTTGACAAACAACATTTCAATTCTCTGTTCTGGTGTTGTTCTGACATGTGAAAAGGACTCTGCAGTTAAAATTAACAGTGCTTTCTTGGGAATGTGCTAACCTTGTTTTTGTAATTCTAATATATTTCAGAAAATGCTTAAACCAGCTGTTAACAGTTTTACTTGCAAGGTTTGTATTGCTGTATGATGCAAATTACCTTAAAGAAATGACAAAATAACAGGGACAGGATCGAATGTGAGCTTATATTGGGTTGACAGGTTAATACAGAAGATCATTGCAATATTTGCTTTGGAACCTAAGAGGTCAGAATTGGCAAGGTGGATAAATATTTCTGAATTAGCAAAAAAAATAATCAGTATTGGTGTTTTTCTTTTTCAGCTGCCATTGGTTTCTGTAAGAAATTGAGTAATTCAGTCTTAAATGAGGGTTGTTGTTTTGTTGGTGGTTTTTTGGTGGGTTGATATTTTTTTGGATATGACCTTTCTGTTTCATAAATTCTAATACCTCATTAGCGTGAAGTGGGATTTGCACTTACAAAGCTTTTCCTGTAGGTTGCAAAATATAGTTATGATGCAAAAATTCATTTTTAAAAATTGTAACATTGTTTTATGAAAGTACTGCAAATAGTGAACTTTAGTCAACTTCAAATTCTGTTTATTTGTATCATGCTAATATGTATCTCAGGCTAGACTGATGTCATTGTTAAATAAGGATTGTTTTATGCACATGGTGTTTTTGGGGGTGAAAAGCTGAGGTATAGTATTTTAAGCAATTTTTTTTGTTGGTTGGTTTTAGGCCTGATTCTTCATTCTCAAAATATATATTTATGGTTTTAAGATTCTTCTGCTAAGTCTGTTTTATCCCAAGGAGAATGAAGTATCTGCATATTAGTAACTGATGCCTTATGCAGACAGAAATGAATGCTCTCTTCTTGCTGTTCTAGTTTCCAACATATAGAGCACATCCCCTTCATACCTAAAATATCTGTGTTGACATGAAGAAGTACTCAGCAATCCTGTTTGCTTACTCCTCAGTATATCGTGGTTCTGTTTTTGCAAACTAGGGCAGGGAATATATTTGAGCTTGCTACAAGACTGAGTGTTTGCTTGTGTGAAGAGATGGATTTCTGGACATTTCCAAGTTAGGCTAAATTCTCAGATTCACTGTAAACTGTCTTCTCATTGCACTCAGCCTCTCTCACCACAGAGAAGAAAAGCTGTAGAAAACTGAATGAGATACTTGATTCCTGTATGGCTTTCTTGTTTGCTTTTTTAATGATTCACAGCCTCAATCAGACAACATGGTTGCAAATCTGCTGCAAAACTACTTTGCCTTGTATGCTATTGCTGTTTTTTCTAGAACTTTACTGGCAAACCAGCCCAAATGCAGGGAGTTTTCTAATTGTTATTTATTTATTTAAAAATAATTGGAACCACATCATTACTTAGAGGTACATTACTTGTAAGTTTTTAGTGCTATGTGCACAGTTAATTCATGCCAAATAAAATGCATATTTAGTTCACTGATCTTAGAAAGTTGGATTTCATAAGGCATCTTTTCCATCCCAAGACTAAGCTAACTTAGTGAATAATATTTTCAGGGGACTGGGAGGGAGGAGGGTTCACTTGTAAATTTGCTATGTAGGTAAGTATTTGGAGGTGTAAAATTAAACTGCTGCAAATGAGCAGAAATTTCAGTACTCAGTGCATTTTACACATCTATTTTAATATCTGTGGCCTGTTTTGATTATTTTTCTTTCTTTTTTTCCTAAACTTTTACCTGCAAACAGTGAGATTTCCCAGTAACTGACAAATCCTTCCGCTGGGATTTGATTTGTACACTTGTGTCTGATGAGGTCACTGCTTGTTGTTATGATACAGAAAAGCCTGTGTCTATTTTAGGCATTTACTGTACATTTCTCCCGTGAAAAGAGTGAGATCGTGTCATCTCATGCTCCCCCTCCGCAGGTCACTTCCTGCAGCAATATGGACTAACTTAAACCTCGTGAGTACTGAACTGAGCGTCTCTTGCAGCCTCTAGTGTAAGAACCACACAATGGGTTTGTGATATCTATTGAATAAACAACCTAAGGGGAACACACTTCTAGCTTGAACTCAGATGATGTGCATTGTGCAAAGACATCACTTTTCCTTAACTCTGTGTAGAGTGATTTTTTTTTTTCTGTACTGTTCAGGGAAAGGTAGGAAATACCTTTCACTGAGAGCTGCTACTGTACTTAGCTCTGGCTAACTAAAGCCCCTAGTGGGTTAAACAAGGCATTTTGGTTTTGTTTGGTTTTTTTTTTTTCCCCAGTGTTCCACAGCTGCCTTTAAAATGCTGCAGCTGATATTCTCTGTTGTCACATTTATTTCAAAGACCTCTTTTCTTTTTCTTTTTTTTTTTTTTTTGATATGTGCATATAATCCTTTCTGTCTCTTTCTGTTTACTCTTGGTTTGTTTTTATTTTACTACTTTTAAATTTTAATTCATCATTCCATGTTCACATGTGTCTGTATCAATTACATGAGCTTATAAATTAAAAAGTACCAACCCTATCCTTTGAAATATGATGCATAATAGGAATACCTGGGATCTTACCTGTCAGTAGGTGGGATAGCTGAAAAAGTAGATTGAGATAATTCTGTCTGAAAGTGGGCTACAATAAAATAAAACTACAGGAGTTTGTAGTATTGCCAAATTTATCTGTACTTATCATGAATCTGGGATCTTTCTTGAGGGTGCCACATATTGACAGGCATTGTGAAGTATTATAAACATCATTGAGGCTTTTAAAAAGAAAAAAGGAAATGATTGATGGAGCTTCATGGCAGTTGTTGAAAGCCCCAAAGTTTGTTTTACCAAATATATTTGCCACAGGTTTTCTGTATTTAAAAATCATTTTTATCTTCTCAAGGATCCCAAATGGTATGTTTCATGTTTTGGAGGGCTTGCCTTGGTGTCAGCATCTCTCAGTTCTTAATTCATTTCCTTCTTTACTAACTGCATTTGCTGTATTAGCTGTAAGAATTGACCTGTAGTCATCTCATCTTGAAACCTGAATTATTGAAGGCCCTTTCATATGAAAACTTTTGTTTGAATTGTCAACTTAGGCCTGTGACAGCCATGGGGAAAAATATTTGCCATGTTGCTGAGTATCTGATCCCACTGTTGGAGGTGCTGCATTTAAATAATGCTTAAAGTGACCCCAGGAGTGCAGTTATGAGTAGAGTAGGGGCTGCATCCTGTGCCAACCACTTGTCACTGGAAATTTCCAGTATACTCTTCCTAGCCAGCCTAGAAGTACCAGGCTGCTGCTCTGGGTAGAAACAGTCACTGCTGTCACTCAGCCACTGCCACTGATGGTACCTATGCATTGCCTATTCCAGATTCAGGATTTGCAGACACCCTTATTTTGAGTTGAATATGAAGGAGGAAGGCTACATATTACAGTCTAAGTGTTACAAAAAATTCCAAAACACTCATCTTAAATAGGAGTGCAAAAGGCTTTTTGGCTTTGCTCACTTGTAATTAAGAAGTAGGAGATACTTAAGAACTAATTTTGGTTTTTAGAGAAGTCTTTCCTGGAAGATGTGTTGGTAGGGAAAGTAAGTGATTTTTCTACACCTTATTTCAAAGCTTTTGTTGCAGTTCTGTGCATTTTCTAGTGCAGTTCATGCTACAAAGATTCTGATTGGAAGTCAAACAAAATTAAAACTTTATTAGTGCCAGTGTAAAGAAATAAAACCAGGCAAGAATGAAGTTTCCTTTCAGTGTAGTTGAAGTCAGGCTCAAACACTACTGGAATCAGTGGAGTTTCTGTGACACTAAATGACAAGGCAGACAGGCTATGGCTACTTGAGCTACAGAGCCTGTTTTGCACATGTGATGTTTTAAAAGCATCCTGTGCCTTGTTATGGCAGCATAGTTCCCCAGTGCTTTGAGTTTTTACATCATTATTTACCTCCATGAAATAGAGATATAAAACTCTTGGCTTGTTAGGACTTCACTCCATCACATGAAGGTTATGTAAGTATTGAGATATAGGAAAAATGAGTAGTGAATCAGAAAAGAAGCCAACTCCAAACCTTTATCTACCACAGGAAGTTGCTTAGTTAAGAAGTTTGAGTCAGTTTAAAAATCTGTTTAATCAGAAATATGAACAGAAGCCTCCAATCCGTTTTTATTCTTTTGGTGTAGAAAACTAGCTCAATCTTAGTCGCTGCCAAATCTGATAATTTGTTTTTAGAACTTGAACTGAAAACCATAATGACCTGTTTAAGCTTTGGGGGTGGGCACAAACCTTAGAACAGTTAAGATCCCCTGGCATTTCTGAGTATTGCAGACCTTGGTGTGCAATGTAAACCTAGATTGTGATTGAACAGGAGTAACTTGTATGCAACCAGTTCTGCTAAATCTTTCTCTGAGCTGTTACTGATTTGATAAAGGAGCTTATCAGTAGCTTGTTGCTGGATAAGTACTGTGCCCCAGCCATGCACTGAGCGAGGTAACTCTGTCCTTCCCCACACCCCATCCATCCCCTTGCAGGAGGGCAGTATGTCTTTGTAGTTATATACCAGCCATGTGTGTCACTTAGAGAGCAAGTGTCTAAATTTATCATCTCTTGCCTGGCCATGTTCCAGCTTTTCCCTTTTCCTGTTCTCTCCTGCAGACATGACACCTCATTGATGGTGCATGTGTGGTATTACAGCTTGAGATGATTTTTTAATTTTTTTTTTTCAGAGCTACCTCTCACTCTGCTTTCTCTCTCTCTCTCTCTCCACGGTTGTGCAGAAGTAAGAGTGATTCTTACTTCTTTTTTTTCTTTTCCTTTTTTCTTTTTTGTTTCCTTTTTTCTTTTTCTTTTTTCTTTAGTGGACTGAAAAATCAAAGCTTTAACCCTCAGCCCTTATGCAAGCCTGAGTAGTGGCTGTCTGTCTGAATAGTTAGAAATCATAGTGTTTACTTTAACAATTTAAACACTCATATGCTTGTAAAAGTATTCCAAGGCCAGCCAACAATCTCTGCTTTGAATACTAATTAAAAGATTAGCACTCAAATATAACTGCTCTTTATAGTTCAGTATTAAAAGGTTTCTTAATTTACAGTAATAAATGCCTTTTAACTGCACCAAAAGTAGTATTTATTCAGTCTGCATGCTTTTAAACTCGGATTGTATTTCAGGTAACAAAGTAAATTGGGGCAATGTTTTATAGCATCTCAAATTGCTATTGCTATCTCTGCAATGCATTCTTACTGACTTTTTTGCCCAATTGGCTGATACTTGTCTAGTTGGCATTGCTGTTCTGTGGTGTCAAAACAGGGTTGGTATTAGATAGGCAGAGAACTGTACTTAATTTGGCTTATTTTATATGGGGCATCTCTTGCTGAGAATCAAACTTACTCAATATTAATGTAAAATTTAAAAACAATCTAAGTGTTCATTGGCTGTATGGATTCACAAAATGTCAGTAAAATGGGGACTTCAGAAAAATCAGTATAGTCCGAGTTTTTGCATCCACTATACCTTACTGTGTGCGTTTGGAACTTAGATGCAGCTGTTCTTGTGATATTATCACATCTAATTTTGTTATTTTTACATTTTTTAGGCTTTACTGCGATCACAACAACTAATCCCATTTGGTTGGTAAAGACACGATTACAGCTTGATGCAAGGTAAAGTGACAATAGGAAACGTCACTGCCGTGAAGCTATTCTGCACTCTAAAATAGAATTAATTCTTAAATGTTCAACATTTCAGATTTGGAAAGTTGATGCTGGTCTCTCTACAAGTTATACTATCACTTCTTTTGATTAATCCATTCTGAGACACGCTTGAGGCACTGTACTAGACTGACCAGCAAATTTGAAATGAATTACAAGATTAACAGTTTCATTAGAATCCTGTTCTACCAACCATATGCTTATGTTTTCATTCAGTAATACATTCTCTTTAACTGTTGAGCTACATATTCCTGAAATATGGATTCAGTATTATAGCAATTGTTTAGAAAAAGGCTTTAAACATCCTCAGGGTTTTTTTTGTTGTGGTTTTTGCATACAATGAGTTCTAGCCTATAAAAAGGGAAAGACTTCTTTCATGGATAGAAATAGGTATTGTCCTAACATGGGATAATCAATAAATTGTTTGGACTTACCATAGAGTTGACTGCAGAAATGGTTACATGTTACAATGTGAAACTTGTAACAAAAGTAGAATTTTATGCAAATAGGAAGGAAGACAGACCTCTGTATTCCCATCTATTTAAACCTATAGGGAGAGACTGGTATGATGCCATATGATACATGTCCATATGAGTTATCATAACTCCTTAGAAGGTTATCTGCTGTTTTATTCTGACTTGCTCGCTCAGACCTCTGCTGGCACAATCCATGCGTGCATACTTCAGTATGCACAACTCAATTCAGTGAGCAAGCTCAAAATGGGAATAAAACTTCATTTGCCAAATACTGCTTGAAATAGGTATGTCTAATGAGCATTTTCCATGACATCAGCAGAGGCTTATTCAATCAAATAACAGCTGCCAGTGTTGGACTGGTTGCTGTGCCAGTTGTTTGCTGAGAGCTGTAAATGCTGAGGGCTGTTTTTTCAACTCTTAGCCACTGAATGCTATGGAGCTCTGCATTGAGGCAACAATTAGTGCAAATCCATTATGCGAAAGAAAATGGTCATTTTTCTCATGACACTGACAGTCCATTTGGGAATCTGTTTCCCAGCAGTTTAGTCCTTTATTGCATGAGAGTTGGGCAGGCCTAAAGCTGCTCAACATTTCTCTGTGATACTTTTGTGTGAAGTTTGGCTTGGATTCCATGTAATGCTTTACCTGTATTTAGTGCTGCAGGCCTTTGAGACTGTCAAGTGACTTGGGGCCCCTCAGCATCACTGTTGGGTATTTCCTAAGTCTTCTTGTCACTACAAACCTGCTTATTTATTTTCCAGTCTTGCTGGTTGCTCCAGTTGATATTTGGGCTTGTTTTGTTCTTTTTAGGAATCGTGGAGAAAAGCGAATGAGCGCTTTTGAGTGTGTCCGCAAGGTTTATCGCTTGGATGGTTTGAAAGGCTTTTACCGGGGAATGTCTGCATCCTACGCAGGCATATCTGAGACTGTGATTCACTTTGTCATTTATGAGAGTATTAAGAAAAAATTAGTGGAGTATAAGGCTGCTTCTGCCATGGACAATGAGGATGAATCAGCAAAAGAAGCATCGGACTTTGTTCGAATGATGATGGCTGCTGCCACTTCCAAGACGTGTGCAACATCAATAGCATATCCCCATGGTAAGTGGGGCATGTGCAGCTGAGACTCTGAGTCAAATCCATCAGAGGGAGTCTTCTCAGTGAGATCTGTAGCCAACTTTGGTTTACTTGCTCAAGAAATATTTTTGTCTGAATATCAGATTTAGCAGGTCAACGTGAGTATAGTATTCAGAAATGGAAGTGCTTTACAGTGGATATCCAGCATGACCTTCTCTTAGGCAATGTTTATTTTGCCAAGGGATTTGCCAGGGTATGGCCCAAGGTACTCAAAGAGATACTTTCTCAGTTGGAATCTTGCCATATACTCAGCAATTTTCCATAACGCTCCAGCAAGTTCTTATCCCCCTTCTAGGGAAACAGGCTGTCTAGTGTGTGTATCAGTTGCACTTGATCTTCCTGCAAAGTAGTTGTGTATACATTGTTTGTTAATGAACTGAGTACTGAATTAATGTCAATTTCTGAGCTAAAATGTAAGCCCAAGCAACATTCCTCTTCTGGATTGTAGCTAAGCAAATCAATTTGCCTTGTTTAGTCAAATATCTAATACTTGCTCTCTTCTTACACATACTTGGTTTGCTACTCTGTTTGTCTTCCTCCTGCTTTTTTTAAAGAGGAGTTGTGAGATTGAGAACTTGGGGAGGGGTATTTTTGTGTAAAAATCCCTGATTGGTTGCTGGAAAAAAAATGAAAAATGGTGAATGTAACCACTCAATTTCTTTTTTTCCACTGTTTTTCTTTGTACAGAGGTTGTACGAACAAGACTAAGAGAAGAGGGAACAAAATACAGATCTTTCTTCCAGACACTCTCTTTGCTTGTGCGAGAGGAAGGGTATGGCTCCCTTTACCGAGGTTTAACTACACACCTGATCAGACAGATTCCAAACACAGCTATCATGATGTCCACCTATGAAGTTGTAGTCTACTTACTTGATGGATAGCAGTGTGGCAAGGTGGAAGAAGGTGGAAGATGGAAAGACTGGAGTGGACCACTGAATGTCAATGCCAATGTGGTGGGCAAAAGGAACGTTGGATCAGGAACAAGCAGCTGTGGACAAAACAGAAGGCTGATTGTGGGCAACTCTGAATAATTTTGCTGCCTTTGTGTGGTCTCATGTCAATGTGACAAATGGGAACTGCCCTTTAGGGAATGGCTTCATACATCTCTTAATTCACAATTACTCTTTTCTTTTCAGCTGTTAATCTAGACAAAGCCATGGAGTCATCTTCAGAGACCCAACAGATGAGGGAGGGGACATGAAATATGTTCCTGGGCAGTCCTATTACCTTCTCTTAGTGATTGCTCTCAACTACATCATTTTTGTTCTGTTTTACTGCATAGTAACCTGTTGGAGGAATGGGCAAGACAGTACTTTTATAGCTTTCTATACCTGAAACTTCCATTTAGTTGCTCTGAAGATTCATTAAGAGACTGAGGTAGTGGTGTGTAAAGGTTTCTATGTTGCTACCTCAAGACAAAATATGGTGCAGGGACCTAGAACAGTTACTTCTTCACTACAAAAGGTGATACCTGTTGTAGCTTTTTGGGTTTGTTTGTTTGATTGTTTTCCTTGATGTTTGAGCAGTGTTGTAAGTTAGTGAGAGAGGGCCTGATTGTTCAACTCTTCAGGTTATTAGTCTGTTCACGTTGGTGTATGTGGACTTCTGGGCCTGCTGCATCATCCTTTTTCTTTTCTGGAACTTTTCTTAAATGAGAGAGGCCTGTGAAACATTGTCTTGTACCATCAGTTTTCCTTGCCAACCTGTTCAGGTCACTCGCACCACTAAGGAAGAAGTTGCTGAATGCTACTTTATAGCTTTTTAAGGATTTGTGATATGATGAGAAATCTCAACTAGTCCAGCCTCCCATTTATGAAGACAGGATTCACTCAGTTTCATGCTGCCTAAGCACATGCTGTATTACCCTTAAGTATCTGGCAAATCCTGCCTTGGATTACCAGTATTTATATGGGAGTACTGGAGAACACATATCACCATGGCTAGGGTGACCAGAAAGCTGAAACCCGTTGAAGTTGTGATAGATCTTGTCAGTGCAGACAGTCTCTGTGCAGAAGGATGGAGAAATTATAAATTCCATTTTCTTGAAAGCATTCCCCCTGATAATTGCTGTATCATTTCTGTTGGCTTGAGCCTGTGTACTGAGCTATAACCTCATCCACCACATTGTCTGATTATTCAGGCATTGGTTCTGTTCTGTAAGACAATTGCAAAATAACGCCTTGCATTCAGCAGTGAGGCTTAGCTGGTTTATTTTGTCGTAATTTACAGAATTTTCCAAAATCATACAACTGGAATGTCAGGCAGTTTAGTGTTACAGGAAGTTTTACAGCTTTCCAGACAGATACCGGTCTGCGTCCATTATCCTTATGAGGAAGATGATCATTTATAAATTGGGGTCAATAGCTTTCTCCATGTAATGCTGCTACACTGGCATGGACAGAACTGTGCTCTCAGCTCTTCCAGTGTGGTACTTCAGTACACTTGAACTGTGCATCATGTGCAATGGCTTTATTTTAAGAATTACTCCTTATGCACTTTGTGGCCTTCTTAGGGCTTAGGACTTTTCTTCCTCTTACTGATGGTCTGGAATCAAACTGTGTGTGAAACATTCAGTTTGGTTTTAAACAAAGCAGGTGGCTTGATTTGTGTGTGAGCTGTGCAGAAGTTTGTGCTGTAAATCCAGAGCATCTCTGTGGCAGTGGTTCTGTAGGCTTTGTGTAAAACCTCAAAGTTTGCAGAACAGTCTGGATTTTTCTGGTTTGCTTTCCTTTGTTTTGATCCTTGTCATGTTCTCCACACAGTGTCCAAGTATTTGAGTATTCCATGTAATTCTCTGTATTAATTTGCTCATCCTCTAAAAGCCACCCATAGTAAGTCCATCGACCTTGCAGTGCTGTATTGACTTCCCTGCTTGGAAAATGTTCTCTTTTTAAAGACATAGCATGGTCTGAGGGGTGACCATGGTGAACTTGATTGTCTCAAAGAAGTGAAAGGAGTGCTTAAATGTGTTTTAAAGTGGGCTTTTTCTAGTGGTCTCTCTAGGAAAAGACTGGAGTATTTATGGCTGACCTAAGACTTGATGTGATGCTTTTGTTCAGATAAATAAATGCTGGAATAGGGACTTACTGTAATTTTTGTGATTTAGAAAGTGGGTCACTCTTCAGGTTATCTAGATTACTCAGTCATAGCCAAAACTTAAATTGGCAAAGACCATACTCAGCTTTGGAGTTCATGAATACAGTGAACACTTGGAGTAGCTTAGGCATTATGAGAGTTTCTGTCCTCTGTTTGAATACATTGTCCCTTGGTTCTGTGTTTGTTTCCCATTCCTGGGTATTACCTGGGTACTGTGTGTGTGCCTTCTCTGGGTAAGAGCAGAGCCCCTGGAGTTGATAAGCGGGACATTTTAACAAGTACAGTCGAATATGGGAGGTAACAGCTAAAAGCAGACAATCAGCTTATTACTCCACCTCTTTAAAGGGTGTTCCAGCTTTGTTTTAAACTTCAGGGGTGATTGTTTTGGCTTCCTTTGCATAATCAAACAAAACCCCCAAATTTCTTGAGATTTTTCATTATTTTTAAACTACAAGTACCCAAAAAATTACCTCTATTTCCCAAAGATCTTTAAATTATTTATATAGTTTTCTTTATATTTATTATAAAAACTCAAGAGGAATAACAAGATGCTTCATCCGATAAAATCTTTAACTACAGAGGTGAAAGCAGTGCATTTAAACTTGGTCATCTTGATTTGCATTTGGCTGTCATGTGTTTATATCCCGCTTGTGTGTGCTAGAGGAAAGGATGTGTGAAGAGCTCCGGGTATTGAATTCCTTCCTCCTTTCCGCGCTGTGCTCGGAGCCGAGGTGGGTGCGCGGCGGGGCCGGCAGGCGGCGCGCCCTCCGCGGGACTCACGGCAGGAAAAGCCTTGGAAAAGCGGCCGGGGAATGCCGGCCCTGAGCCCGCCTGGCCCTGCAGTGCTGGGTGGCAACAGGCAGCGCTGCACGGGGACATCCGCTGGGGCTGGCCCGCTTCTGCTCGGCGTGGTTGGAAGTGGGCTTACACCAGGGAGCTGTGGAATTTTTTGGTTGTTGTAGTTGTAACTGAGACGTCGCCTGTCCATTTACCCATTAACACTGTCCCCATCTCTGTTTACATAACGCACTCCGCATCTTCCCTTGCCGATTGAGGTGTTAATGACAGCGGATGTTTGTTTGTTAATGACAGTTTCTGCTAGTCTGTTTTTCTTATACATTCCTCAGACTGCAGCATTGTAACAGAATGCTTCCAGAGACAAGAGTGGAGAGCCTTTATAAATGTTGCTTCCTGTTTAAACTGTTCAGATTTGGAAAACAAGCTGAATGCTGAAGTGTGCCTAGGTAAATGTACTACTTTCTTCAACTTTGTCTGTTAAAACTTAGTTATGTAAGTTTTTTCAGTTCTGTTTGAGAGTCTGCCTACCCTGCATATGTGAACATAACTATGCCCTTAGAGTCATAGCTAAACACTCACAGATGACAGATTGAGAATACTTCAGTACTCATGTGAGGTTTGCTATTATTCTTCCATACATGTAGTTGGCTGTAAACTATGTGCATTTACTCTGTATTTATATAGTTAACTTTTTGTTTGGATTGCTTTAAACTTCAAAGCAAATTAAAATTATGTGCTTCTATTCAAATGTTGCCTGCTGTGCTAAACTGTACACTGTTTTTAACCTTTTAATTTTTCTATTATTGATACATACCAGTGCCTGCACAGTTGTGATTAAAAATGAAAAATTCATTAACCCAGTGAATCATTTTATCTTGTGCCATTTTATAGTAGCTGAAAATAAGGTGTGTGTGTATTGAACCTTTAGCATGGCCTTTTTGGAGGAATTCATGGATTACTTAAACTAGCAGTATGTGTTGGTGCAGTTGGATTTGAACACAGTTACCTCTGCAGAACCGTGTGATCTTGTGTGTCAACTGAGATTCAGGAGCTGGTGACCACAAAACTTGTGTCCATTTAGAGTGGCAGCTAGCACAAGCCACTGGTGACAAAACTGAAGGGCTCTCATTCCTTAAAATGCTCAGAGTTAATTGCATGTGAGGTTATAACCAAGTCCTTGAGCCTGACACATTGTCAGATATTGATATGTTTTTCTTACAATAGTTGATGTTTAATCTGAAGTCTGTCCTGAGACAGACTCAGCAGTCACCAAACAAACCTCGTGTGTGCATTTGCAGAATGATTTGTTTCCTCACAAATCATTCTGCAAATGTACACACGAGGTTTGTTTGGTGACTGCTGCTTTTCCCCCTCATTGTCTGTTCTGGAACTGAGTCTTTGCAGCCTCTAATACAGAGGCAGGTTTGATGTCTGATTTGATTCTTTCAGCTGTTCAAAACTACTTCAACACTTGCATTAAATCAGCACATCTGTGATAGCTTTTTTCTTTCAGTAGGTGTTACTGTGAATTGCCCTACCTTGCCACAGTTTCTACTCCCAGGCCAGCCAGGCTTAGAGGTAATCAGTGCTCTGGAGCCAGTAGAGGCAACCAGTGTGCTTATCCCTGACACATCTGAAATTATGCCACTAATTGGCATAGCTGTAATTGTCTGTAATGGATCTTTCACTTTTACCCTGCAAAGGGGAGGCCCTTTGGCAGGGCAGAGCTCAGGGTAAGTCTGGGGGGATGTTTTGAAGTTCATGCTGGTTTACAACCTAGAGGAGTTATGTTCAGCTTGCCATGGTCAAAAAGATTGTGTGTAAAATGAAGGTGTTTTTAAAATGCTAATTAGTTATGACTTGGCATTGATGCAGCCTAAAAGCACATGAGGCTTGACAATGATGTCCTTTTCAAAGGAAAGCCCTTAAATTTGATAATGCACTTACACTAAAGTAAAATGTATTTCCAAAGACAAACACTCCCCTCATCTTGCATGTGCTGCTCAGCCACTGTGCTCTGTGCTGACTCAGAACATCCTTATCTTCCTGCACAGCTTCTGTAAAAGGCAGAAAATGCCAGGACTGGAATCCAGTTTTTGTGAGCAAATTGATGCAAACAAAATGGTGTCTTGAGCTGTGAAAGGTAGATTGGAGGACAGGATCTTCTGTTTGTGTAGATGGAATATTTTAAGGGATGCTTCTAAGACTAGGCTCACTGCTGCAGACACCTCAGTCATGAGGTTGTGTGACATTGACTAGAAGCTTTCCAAGACAAGCTCAAGATGGTGAAATGCTGATAATTCCAGGTAAACCTCTACAAAGGCAATGTTTCCTCCATTATCTGTGACTGTTTGAAAGTTGGTGGCTTTTCCTAACTTGGTCATTCCCCCAAACTTCTGAAATACAATGTGCAAGTGAGGCAGCAAATACTTTAATGTAGGAGTGTCACCTTGTAATTAGACTAGATAACACTGAACTGGTATTTAAAAGGGAAAATAATTAAATAGGAAAACTACAGACTCGTGCCTTCAGCAGAGTTCTACAGTACATCCCTCTTTTGCAAAGTACATTATTGACATGAAGGTAACTGGCCAGTAAGCAGGAGTTGCTGGTGTTAAAATAAGCTGATGATAATTTGTGATCATCTGCGTTTCATATGAAGTAAATGCAGAAGGGCCAATCTGTATGGGAGTTTTGTGGAACTATGAGATGTGGAGCCACAAATTCCTACACAGAAGAGAGTTCTGTTATCCTGCACTGCCACTGTAAATGTTTCTGGCCTTTGCAGTGACTTGCAAGTTGATTTGGGGAGCTCCAGCTGGATTCATGCTGGATATGCTTAGAGACTTGGAAATTTGCTTTGAATTACTTGAAACAAGAATGATCTGTTACCATTGACACATTTTCCAGAGAGACTACTTGAGGGGAAATACTGAAAAAATGACAACCATTCAGCTTTGCTTGTAGGGTGGTCCAATATTATTCCTTAATTCATTCAGGCAGCAGGCAAAGATTTAAAGTGCTTTCTTTGCAATACTAAAAAGAAAAAAAAAATCACAAAACCAGTATAAGAAATATTGACTTTTCCCCCTTAGGGGGAAGAATATCTGCCCTAGTCCCTAATTGTTATAAACTGAGGAGACCATTGCCAAAACTTTATAGCTGGGATGTAAATGGAATATTGCCTCTGGAGCAGGAGCAGCTTAAATCTGTTAAAACCACATACACATTTGGACACACAGGGCTGAACCAGTTAGAGCCAGCATTCCCCAGAGCTCAGGGCAGCCAGAACTAAACTTTCTTCCCATCACCTTTCCCAGGGTAAAAGATTGTTTCTTTATGGCAGGGCAGGGACACTGGAGTGGTCATCAGGTATGATGGGATATTTCTGTGGACAGCATTCTTTTAATTCTCAGGATCTGAGCTTTTTGCTTGGGCTGTCACTCACCCTTCTCAACCTCCACAAAAAGCTGATCAGAATTATTTTTGGAGGAATGGGGTTTTTAGAGATGACAGATACGGAAGGGTGCTGAAAGGTGAGTTAGGTGCTGAAGCATGAGAATTCTGACTCACCAGAAAAGACAACACTGTATGACCATCCCATTCTTCTGAAATAGCTCAAGAAAGATAAATCTTTTTGAAACTTTGAGCTTTGTTCATCCCTAGCTGTGGAAAAACCTGTTATTCAAGTGGAGAGCTGGCAACATGCGGTGGCAGTATCTGCCATGCTTCCTTTTCCTGAAGAAGAAATAAGAGACAGCATCTGGAGAAAGCAGGGAGTTTGAGCTGCTTCTTCTTTAAGTCCCTGGGATGAACAAGGCTCTGAACTGCATTCAGTGTTACACAGTATATGCACCTTACTCAATTGTATCCCACCTTTCCATATTGTAGCTTCTGAAGAAAGAGTGGAGGAGCTTTCCTACCACCTGGTGTCTCCTCAGCCTCCTGTCCACATGCAGCTGCGAGGGGAGATGGAACAAAACTGCAGCAATTCCCAGGCCTCTTGGTGTACTGGTGTTGCCCCTCTTTGCTTGAGCTGGACATAAAAGTAAGAGAGATAAAGGGTGACTTCAAACTGTTAACAAGGAACAAAAACCCCTCCTAATTTGACTCTACACCTCTTTACTTAGATGTGTGTGTTTGTGTTTTTCTTTCAGTTGTAGATTGTGATGGATGGATGGAGAAAACAGGATTATCTAAGTACAGCGGTTTTTATACAAGAAAGCTGAACTAGCATTAAAAAAAAAAAAGCTTGTAACAGAAACAGCCACAACCATTCTGAGTTGACAGACTAAACAGCATTCTTGGGACTGAGCAGGAAGCCTGGCAGTCTCTGCTAAAGGCAGGGTAAGAGTGGAATATCAGCGAAGTCACCCTGAAGAATAAGAGGTGGGCTATATATAAGAGAAGGATAAAATGGGTTAGGTTGGAAGGGGCCTTAAATTCATCTTGCTCCAACCCCCCTGCCATGGACAGGTCACCTTCACTAGATAATGTTTTTCATACTGACTGTGGCTAACTCACTCTCTTACATGAAATAAAGGCAAAGATAAAAGGAAGAGAATTGAGGTATAAGTCAGCTGAGCTTTGCATAAGGAAAAATGAATTATCAGCTCATTCCACTGCAGGGAACAATTTAGCAGTAGTGTTCTCAAAATTGTTTATTATGCATAAATAGGTTTAGAGGTGTTTCTGCAGGAAGGACTGTTGAGGTGACCATAATATGAGATGATTTAAAATCTCAGCTATGGAGTTGTGTTGAGGGAATTTGGATTATGATGAATATTGCTACTGTAACATTGAGGAGTGTTAATCATGAACAACCTGGTCTAGTGGGAGGTGGCCCTGCCCATGGCAGGGGGGTTTGGAATTAGATGATCCTTGAGGTATCTTCCAACCCAAACCCTTCTGTGATTGCATGAGCAGGACCTCTTTGTCCAAGCTACAGGTGCACACCTTTGGAATGTCATCTGCTTTCTAAGCAGGCCCCAATTAATGCAGAATGTTTTAGGTTACTATTAATGCATGCAAATTAATATTCTGCAAACCAAGTAAGAAAAATTATGTAGTCAAACATTCTTGATTTAGCTTTCTCTTGGTTTAATTTTTGAAGATTTAGGAGTGTTAGTGGGAAGAAAAGCATTTCCCCCTGTAATACCGGATTTAACAGAGCTGTAATTTAGCCTGTTAATTTGAAGTGTTACCAAGTGGCTCCTTGTGAAAAAGCAGTGTTAGGACCAGGACACCCAGAGGGGGACTAGTGAAAAGATGCCTGTTTTTGGAAAAGGTCATTCTGAACTTTCGACTCTGAAACTGGGGGCTTGTTCTTGACCTTGGCACTTCTGGTCTCTGGACTGAGGGTGATCAAAAATATTGAAAACAGAGCTATGGAAGAGTACCCATTTTCACTTAGGGAAACTGATGGTTTTGCAAGTGAAAATCTGATCCAGTGTACAGTGTGCTTTGTCTGCCAGCCAACCCTCCCATTCATGCTGTAAGTGACTGCACTTCTCCCTGGGGGCAAAATGGTGAATTTTTTCAGGCCCAAATATGTCTTTTCATGATGCAGCTTTACCCCCTTCTACCAAAAGCAACTTTTTTTCCCCCTACATTAACATGGTGTTCCCACTGTTTTTCTAGTCATAAGAATTTCAATGCAGAAACAGTGATGTGGTGGTTTGGGAATTGCATACCAGCTAAAGCAATTCCAGTCATTGTTCTCTCAGCTATATTTCCACCCCTCCGTGGACCCCTCACTTCAGCTTTTCCAGGTTAGTGGGAAGTCAGTAAGAATTAATGAAAGTAGAATTACATTAATGCCTAAAAGATTAATTTATGCTGATTATCTCCTTGTTTACAGGGAATCAAATATCTCCTAACATGAACAGAAAGTCTCTAACATGGTGAAAAGTTTGCTACTGCTTAAGAAAGCACTTTGAAGGTTAAAGATAATGTTAATATCTTACAGCCAGAATTATGTATAGCACAGTAGGGTCACCAACAGTAAACCATGAATGGGTCATAGCACTTAGAGCACAGGAGTACCACATAAATTCACATTCATAAATAACATCTGGAGTCCCATAGGACAGGAAAGGAAGTATATTTGAGCTTTCTCATATTTTCCCTCAGTATGTGAAACATTATGAGAATTATTTCTTTTTTAAGGTGACTAACTGTAAAGAGATGTACATATAAATTACTGAGATCAAGCTTTTAGGGCTGGATTGTAACATTTTGTTGAGCTTATTATGATTGAGGTTCATTCTGCATTTGTAGTTTCTGATTATTTCAACCTAACTGTCAATCAGAAAATCTTGACCCACGCTGCTTAAGATGTATTTGGCACCTAGCAGCAAGCTGTAGAATTACCAAATCAAGTGAACTATCTACTGCACTTCCTACAGAGTCCATATGCAGAGCTCTGTCTGAAACGTCACTGCCCTCCAGAGATGAGGGCATAAGACACTAGAAAGAGGGGTTGTTGTATATGTTGTATATAGTCAATATAAAAACATGATTCAGAGTGGGAATTCTAACAAAAAACAACAAAGCCAAGACCCAGATTTTGAATAGCCTGGATAAAGCTTGAATATATCAATGTATAGAGATGTTAGTGCTTTTTTCACATGTTTATAAGACATTTTCTTCACATGTGATAAATGTTTGGAAGTGGATATATTACTTGAAAGAGAGAGTCTTAAGTAGGTCACACTTCTAGTAAAGTTTCATTGATATTTTCTGTACAGGTTTAGGATATTAAGGATAAATTTTGTGGTTGATAAACCTGGTAAATTCTAGTAAGTAAGTTGTTTATGACACAAAAGTGTCTAATACTTTGTTGGGCTGTCTGTGGCACTTCTGTTTAGAGAGATCATAATGCACCTCCCAAGGATTTATAAAACTTGCAGAAATGGGACCTTATGTGCAGGTTTACTATTACTACTGAGAAACAGTGTGATTTGCAGGTGGTTTATGGCTTAAAAGTGGCTTGGGAATCATGGCAGAGGACTACACAATAGGATCTTAAAGACCATTGGGAAGATAAGTAATTTTTTCCAGTTCAGAACTATCCTTGCCCAGCTCCCCAGTAGGGTCTTGCCACTCAGCCAGCCTGGTATAAACCTGTATTGTTATACAGGTTCTGTGACTTTTGTGCAAGGCTTGAATAGCAACCAAAGCACCTACAGGCACATAAATCATTACCCTCTCACTTAGCAATGCAGGACCAAACAGGGATTCTTGTGTGGTTAAATCCAGGTCCTTGTGGGAGCTTGTGGCCTACACCATTCATAACTCTACCAGGCTTCATCTTTAAACTAATTAGGTTACTTGCTCCACTGGGAGGTTGCCTCAAAACCTGGCTTTCTTGTGTTGAAACTGCTCTAATTTACTGTCCTAGCAAGAGTCCATGGAAATTGAAATCACCAGTGACAGTAAGTGCCAACAGCTCTCTAAGGAGTCACTTGTCATAGGTACTTTGTATTGGACAGAGCTTCCTTGATTTCCCTCTTTCTGCTGGCTTGCTTTTGCTTTTGAGTAGCAACTTGCCTATGGAAGAGTGGCCTGGGTTGCCTTGTTCTTGGATTTGCGTAGTAAAAATGCTGTCTTATTTTTATTTTAAAACAGTTCATCATATTTGTACAAACAAGCTGAATAATCAGCCAGCTATTGTGTCTTACAGTTAGCAAACAGCACAGCTGGCCCAGCTTCTGTGCACCCCAGCAATTAGTTCAGACTGACTCTCTTGGATTGTTTTTGCTGTATCTTGGCTCTCAATTGCTGGTTTGCAGCACTGACTCATGCATTCTGTACAAAGTTTTTCTATGGCTCTATAGACACTAAATTTCCTCTCAGTTATATATGATATTACAACACCATTGAAATGCAACCTCGTAATATTTTTGCTTGCATCCTTCTGTGAGCCTGATTCTGCCCTCCTACCCTGCCTAAATAAATCCCTCCTATTTGATGCCATCGTGCCAGCCTACTACTGCTCTTCCAGCAGCAGTGTAAGGCTATCCTGAAAAAACATTCCAGTGGTTTTTAGTTCTCTTTCATTGCTGCACTTCAACTGCTCCTGTAACTTTGGGGAGCTGTTGTCCTGATGTTACTGCGTTGTGTGTGTCTGACCTTCAAGCCGACAGAGTCCTTCAGTGGAGGGGTTGTTTAAAGTCATGGGAGAGTCAACACTTCCATTCCTGGCTCTGCAGCTGTGCACAGCCACCAGTAAATCACCTTCCCCTCAGTGGGAATTAGCCATGCACTGACAGGCCGTGGATATAAATAACAGTGTGTGTGGAACTTAAGGTGCATTCAATTGATCTGTCTGATAATAAAATAACTCACTGGCAGCTGGTCTTTATTACAAATTTCATCACTGTTACTGAAAAAAGTTGTTATCCTCTTTTTTCTTTTCCCCTTTTCTGAGAAAGTTTTCCATTTCCCATTATTTCCTGCTGGGAACTATATAATTCATAAAACAGGTGACTGCACTGTACTGACTGAGGCTAATGCCAACAGAAGGAGTCTGGGGGCAGGGGGACTCTTCCTGTGAGGGAGAAAGCTGTTCCTGTAGAGAGTTAAATCACTGATTCTTATTAAAAAGAAAATTCTGTCTTCTTTTGCACTACTCTTGATGCCAAAGAGAAATAGATTTACAGGTATTTTAGTGAACCGCAAAAAGCTGTCTCCTACTTTTCCCTGTGACAGAAATAGCTTTCTGCTAATTTCAGAAAGGCCTTCTCTGGACACTGTACTTAGAGTGGTTTCCTGGATTCCTCTAGATGAGAGTTTGTTTCATTCAAAAGGGATTATACATCTTGGGCTCAGAGAGCCTCTAAATAAGGGCTGCCTAAGTGTAACTTAATTTATGCCAGCATTCTCTGTTCCTCAGGCTGTTATCTTGTGCCCTCGTGGTAAGGTACTTTCACCCAACCAACTGCAAGTCCTAGCACAAGTCTTGCATAAGTGAAGCCATTAAATTGACAGGACCAAATATTATAGGTGTATAGCAGTCAATTAATTAAATGAGCCAATTCATAGTTAATATTCCTTTTTATTATTAGAATTTTGTTTGGATTGTTTGGGGAATTGGGGTATCCTATGAAGCTGAGGTAAATCCTTTAATGTTTAACAGTTTATGAATATTTTTGGCATGACATCTAATTGCTATATTCATGGTTTGAGATTATTTTCTACATGAAGCGAAATTATTTGGACTTTGTATGGTTTCAATGATAAACTAAGTAGCAGTTCTATGACTGTAATGCTGGACTGCTTTCAGTAAGGATTTTTCTTTGTCATTATTCAGTTGAGATTTTGCAAATGAAAACCTTTTGCATTTTTCCCCTATTCTGAGACAAAGATGGGGATATTTTGATATAACCAGGAATTGCTTCAGGGTCTGTAATAAGTGAGCACATTGGAAATAATCTTTGTTTTCTCAACACAGAACATTTCAGAACGGGACTGGCTTTTGTCTGAGGCAATGCATTGTCATCAGCTCTCTGCATGTTTCCCTGCTATGCTCCTCTAGGTCAGACAATTTTAAGGACAACTCCTATGCAAGAAAATTAACTGGGATGTGTCTGAGGAGTCTGAGAGTGAGAAGTAACCAAAAATATTTGGAAGGCATCATGCCTGGTTGGGACACAGAACAACTCGATGGGATGAGCTTGCAGGGGGGGAGAAGGGGAGCAGCTGAATGGATGAATATTCAGACTATTTATAGGCTTCCTTCCAAATCTTGGTTGGAAGGCTGGCTTGCTTCCTTAATCTTAGTGAAGCTATGAGATCAGCTGTATTACTTGTAAGGATTTTTATTAATAGAAATGCCGCAGAGACTTTTGGTTTCTTGTTTCAAAATGTAAAGAACTCTCACCACAATGTAGAATGAAAAGCAGGCTTTTTAAAATCACCACACAAATCCTTGATGGTCCTGAAATGAAAACATAAGTAGACCCAGAGAACAAGTATAAAAAAGTATGAATTTTGTTGCATCAAGCATGCTGTTCTGAAGGGGAGCTGTGAATTCAGCTTTGAATATTTTCTTGTCATAGGGGTCACTACTGTGACCTTCACTGTACTGAAGGGGATGGAGCTATAGATTGAAGGGATCAGACCCTTCTTTTCCTTGCATGAGTATCTGAAGCTCTCCAGTTTTCAGGCTGGGAGGTTGTGCTTGACCATTCTGCACCCAAATCTGGCTGCCTTGCAAGGAATGTTCCTGGAGCTGCCCATTCCCCTGGTCTGGAAGCAGCAATGCATAAATAAAGCTGTATTTGTGTGTGCCTCTTCCTGGGCCAGGCTGAAGAGGTTTTTTTTCCAGCATGGTCCATCTGCTGTCACCATTCCCTGTTGGAGGCACTTTCCTCTTGGATGTGGTGCTGTGCACATCTCAATGATGCTGCTAACACAAATCCATTGGAATATTTGGAACTATGTTCTTATTTCACTGATCATTTTGTCAGGAAAGCATTAGAATATGCTTATATGTGGTGTCTTGCTGCTCTGGTAAAAGCCAGAGATGGTACAAGCAGCTGGGGAGGGGATTGGAGTGACTGTATGTCCATGGTCTGGGCACCTGGACACACCTGCAGCTGGGTATTTTTTAAAGCTGTGCTTTAAATGTTCGATTTTCTTTTTCCTACATAAACAGTAGTTAAATACTTGGTTCCCCTTGAAAGTCATCCTGAAGGTCAGAACTTGGGTGTTTAACTCCCATTTGTGTCTTTTGAAAGTCTCCACTTTTTATTTTGCCAATATATGGCAGCATTCCAGTGGGTCTAGCTAATTCTGAGATACTCAAGAAAAAAAAAATTATAATGTGAAAATGCTGGTAAGTTTTACAAACCTGCTTTGTAATGCAAAACTTGTTCACAGCAGAGAAGCTGAATCAACGGCTCACCACTGCCAACTAATTATTTAATGTTCTCCAGCTAATGTTGTTATGCTGCCAAAAATGTGTTTCCATCTTTCTCTTTTCTTAGAGGAGGATAAGCTCATAATTTATTTTTCTGCTTGAGTTGTTTGATTTGGACTAAGTTTTCTTTTGTGAAACTACATGTCTGCTCCCTCTGCTCACCAGCAAACTTAGAAAAAATAACACATCATCTCTTCGTTGCTGAAGCAAATACATTTAATTGGGTTTTATCACACTTTTCAAACAAAATATATTGAAAATCTTTATACGGCAATCCAGAGACCAAAATGAATTTGTGACTACTTGTTTCTACAAGGCTTTGAATATAATGGTACAAAATAAGGTGGCAGTTAGTTGCTTGTCAAAGACTTGACAGATTTGCCTTCAGTTTGCTGGTGTTGTAAACCATTAAAGGTGTTGTGAGATTGCTGACAAGAAGCTTTAAAAAGGCTTTTCTTAGTACACAGGCGAGAACAAACCCTGGAATTCAGATGCAGTTCAGAGGTGATCAGGGTGAAGCAGGGAGTTTAACACCTGAACACAGATGCCCCTCAGTATCACCTGCCAGCAAGTGGTGGCTTTGCTGCACACCAGGACTAAACAAACACTGGCATTCAGTCCATGTAAGTCAGGGGTGTTGATGTGAGTGTAGACGGGATCCCCCCGCCAGCAGCAGAGCCAACAGCCACTCCCTTCAGCCGGACACAGGGCCACAAGCCCCGCCCCTCTGC
>VZSR01000247.1:17832048-17850776 GCA_013398615.1 Brachypodius melanocephalos
CTCTTGCAATCAGTCTTGCAGATTTTTTAGTCTGCTTCTGAGACTGGGAAAGAAAGAAAACCCAGGATGTTACTGCTGTGAGTTAGTAAATAGTGTTGCCCTTCTGTTTTAGTGCCACACTGTGCTTCCCTCAAAAAAACCAGAGTATTGCTTGGATTACATTCCATAGAGACCCGGGTTCTTGGCAGCCCCTCACTCCCACCCGGTTACTTGTGGTGTTGAGGTCTCAATGGGACCTGTGACTGCCAGGTACTCCATGAGGCACCAGCCAGCTGCTCTGTGCAAGAATTCCAGAAACCCTTGCAGATCAGATTCCCAGCTTTAACTATCACTACAAACAAAATCTGTCCTCTCAGTCTTGCCCCAGGTTCTGAGCAGCCCTGTGTTAAGCTTGTCAGATTGCTGGAGATCACAGGTGAAGAGGACACACCTGTAAGATGATGTGGTTTACAGGATTCCTGTGCAGTATTTCAGTGGCACCAGGGCACAGCAGAGCAATGGTTGGAAACAAGGGCAAAACACTGGGAAAAACAGGAGAATTTTCATCCAAACAGGTAGTGATCCCTTACGTAGCTTTAGTGCAGAGACAGCTTGCAATGGTCAACTGGAAGTAATACAGCACTTTAGCTAAAGCAAATCTGAATTTATTGAAAGAGCTGTTCCTAGGAATAAGAAGGATTTGTATTTGTTTTGAGAAGTAAAGCCAGCAGGAGATCCCTTTGGGCTAAGAGTCAAAGTCTGAGATCTTCAAGCTGAGGTCTTGTGACAATGCATTTCTCAAAATGTGTAAATAATCAATCTGTCAGATTTTTGGCAGAGCTTTTGCTTATATCTCCATTGTGAACCTGACAGTTTTAGTGCATGGAACTGCTCAGTCAAAGAAGTAATTGAGGAATTAAACTATTACAGCCACAGATATCCCAAATCTGACATATTTTTAGCTAAATTCAGCATAAAACACTCTATGGAAGCAAATGTCTTTAATACCACTGGGAAAATGGAACTAAGAAAAGGCAGGTTGAGGTCTTGGTGACAGTGGTTGAAGATTCTGAAGCAGAACCTGGTAAAGCTGTGTTAGAAGCTTGGATTTATCAGATCTATTTCAGCAAATGAATGTATGTCACATTAGTCTAAATGCTTGAATTTCATCAGGGGAGAAAAGAGGCAATGTAGTGCTGAACTTTCCAGCTTTTGTAGGCAGGAAGACATCTCTGGATCTCAGCTGACTTCACACATGGTAGTGATCCAGTAGCAGTCAAAAGTGTGGCAGAAAATACTAGATTATTAGCTAAATTCCAGTCCTGATAAAGGCAAGAGTAGGGGTGGTTGGGTTTTGGTTTTCTGTTTTGTGGGGGTTGTTTTGTTTTGTTGGGTTCTTTTTGGTTGGGTAAACTCTATTTTTTGATTTATTGCTATTTTCTGTCTTCTGAACACACAATGTGTTTGACCTCACACTGCATAGAATTTGTAAATCAGGTTCCTGAGTGTCCTTGGCCTCTGATGTGGATGCTCTGTTTGAGTTTGTTGTAGTACAAAAGGAAGGAAGATGCTACAGACATTCAGATGGCAAGTTAAGTTTTATAGAAAACTTTATATCATGGACAGCCTTAAAGACTACTACACAGCACCTGCCTCAAAACTCAGGCCTTGGAACTCTGGTGTTCTGACACAGAGTGAGATGATCTGTGCCTGAGCCTGTTGAGTTCTGGCCCTTTGGAGCAATCACAAATGAAATCACAGCACCCACGAGAGGCCTTGTGTTGAGTAGTACAATTCTAAATCATAAAAGCCTCCTGGCAGCTGGCACAGAGCTGGAGTCTTGGTCTCTTGTTCTCCAAGTCTCCATATCCATTCATCTTCTCAGCTAGGACAACATAGGCTTTTTAATAGAGAAAACTACAGAAAATATTCCAAGTGGAACGGATGTTAGTCTGCTTTCAGGGATTGCTGAACTTCCATGTGCCTGTTTGCCATCTTTAACCGTGGCAGGCATTTAAGGATGGCTCTGTAGCTGGGAGGGATTGAGTAGTGCTTGCATCCAGATATCCAAGCTTCCTTCCACCTGGCATCAAGAGATGCAAGTTCTGATCTTGATGAAGCTCATGGGAGTTGAGGTGACTTGCAGAACTGAGGAACTGGGATCCTGGGCTCAGTAACATTGCATTCACAGTCACGTGTGTCAGCATGGACGTGTGATATCCTCAGGAAAAACACTGAGAGTGAGAAGAGAGTACAGCAATCCAGTTATATGCGAAGGAAAGGACAAATTGCCCTTGGATGCTTCCAGGTCACTTGCCAGGGTTTGACTGCCAACTTCCTCCTCAACTTCATGAAAACCTTTCCATTGCAGTGGTCATGTCCATATCTCACAATCTGAGTAAAGTGGTCTCTCTGCAGTGGATATTAAACAGTTTATGCCCCAGGCAGTGAGTGCCTATTTAACCACTCTTCAGAAGGCTGAAGGAAGTCTAGAAAGAATTTTTAGCAGAGATGCAGTAAAATAATTCAGACCTGTCTTATTTGCTGTCCTGGGGTTCTCCTGCTGCAGCTGAGATGCTGCTCTTGCTCGAGTAAGAAGCAGTGTTATTCCAGCTTGCAGAATCTGTTTCCCTGAGCTGGTGGGTGGTGACTAATAGAATGATATCCTGAGAAGTGCCACCATATGGCTCAGGGGTGCCGAGAAACATCTGGGGGTTAGAAACTGCTCACAAGTAGCTCTGAGTGTAACAGATGTTTCTATCAGGGTGAGTGGGATTCACCCAACTGTGCCCCTGATGAGCTGCTGTGAACCTGCACTGTGAGCTGTGATTTAAATTGACAGAAGTATCTAAATTTGTAATGCAGAATTTTTATTTTCCATCCATTTTACTACATAGCTGTGTCCCATATGCCTGCCTCCCAAGTGCATTTGTGGGACTTGGAAATCTTTTGTTTCCTCCCAGCTGAGAATCAAGTAGGGGGTGAAAATACTGAGTTACCCTTTATTCGATTCTTGCATTTGTTTGTGGTAGTTCAGGAACAGATTTGTGGAGTTTGTTGCTGGTCTTACTTTTCATTTACAGAGGCATTCTGGATAGGTGCAGCTAGTTTTAAAATGCATTAAGTAAGACGTGCTTTAAAAAGAAGCTCAGAAATCATTGCAGAGATGACTAAAGATTTTGTTTTGTAAATTGTATGCTTTATTTTAAAATGCTGCCAAGTATTGATTATGGTCTTAAAAAAATCCAAAGGACAGAGAACCTAAGTCAGGGGCAGGCTATTAATAGACACATTATCAGGTAAAAATAACAACTAATGTTTTGGGAGAGAGGGCATTTTCCTATTAGTTCACCAAATGCCCTATAAGCAATACATTAAACTCATCTGTTCCATTCTCTTGGCTTTCTGATTTGGCAGGTCTCCCTAGTGCAGCCTTTGAAGACAATGAAAGGCAGAAATAGCTGTAGGGTTTGTACCAAATCCCTTTGTGCCTTTGACACCTTTTGTTTCAAATTCCTGCTGTAGTATTTGGCAGAGATGAGTCTGCAGATAACATAACAGCCCATGCTGTACTTCAAGGTAAAGGTATCCTCTGTCTGGGCGTTAGTGAGCAGGGCAGGGCTGAGTTGTGCCACTGCAGGCAGCTTCCAGTTGTTTCATTAGACAGCTTGCATTGGAGGAAGCTGTCCTGCTGGGACCTCCCAGTGAATCTGCTCCACTGCAGTTGCAGGAATGTTTAATACGATTTCCAGCTGTCCTTTGATGTGCACTAACAGGTAGATCCTAGAGGGAGACACAGTGTCATGGACACAAAGATCTCTTAGGAAACCGTGTTCCTCCCAAAGGGCATTTTGTTCTCTGCTCTCCTAATTAGCCCTTCCTTCAGGCAGCCTTGCTGTCTGGGAGCTGTTCCCTTGTGGCAAGCAGAGGTGGAGGATCTGATACACTGGATGCACTGAGGCATTGTCACTTGATAGATAACACATTTGAGGTTTTACTTAATGCAGTTGGAAGTATTATTCAAAACTGGCATGAGCCAAGTTTAGGATGGTGACATAGACCAAAGTGTCAGGGTCAGCAGTAGAATGGGTCTACTAAGGATTTGTGAAAACTTCCAAATAGCTTTTTCCCTGCTGATAACACATATGGTGCTTCTTTAAGACTATTCTGTTTGATAACTATTGCAGTGGATGGTGATGAAAGAGGATAATGCTAAAACTGAGGGCGTATGTTATCTAATTAACATTTTATGTATATATCATTCTATGGATTTACAGTTATTGATAAGTTTGGCACTATTTTCAATTTTCCTTTTAAGTTAACTGTAACTATCTTACTCTTTAGAATCATGGACACTCCTCAAACATCTGCCAAATGATGAGAAAATTTCTCATAGTGGAAACATGTTTTAAATGGGAGGAATATTAATCCTAACACTATTCCTGCTTTATGATATAAAGGAATATTTAAAATAGTGTAACAATATTTTTCAGCTCAAATACATCTTCCTACTTTTATGGCCCTGTAAAATATCCCACTTGCACATGGAATCCTAAGTAGACAAAAACCAAGTGTACAATAAGAGAAGTGATTGCTCCTTTGAGAATTTGGGTGTCAGGTCTTACTGAAGTGATGAAATCTGGGTGCTGTTGTAGATATCTGAGGGGATATGCTTTGTTACCCAGTGTAACATCCATAGACAAATTAGTCTGCACTTCGGAATTCCTGCATTTCATTTTCTGGAGTTTGGCTTTGCTCAGAGGGTCTCAGACAACTCCTGTAGTCAGATGACCCCAGAGGAAAGTAGAACAAACAGAAAATAATGTCATTACATAATGTCTCTGCTCTTTCCCTTGTCTTAGAAAGTGACTTTGCATCAAACTGGAGTGTTTGTATCTCCTATGTCCCTTTAAGAAATAAATATGTCCGTTTTCTGCAACAGGGTGGAAAGAGCCAGCCATGTCCATGGTACTGCCACAGGCATGTGATTACTTATAAAATATGATTATTAACCATGTAATCATGTGTTTCTCTGCCGTATTTTTTCCTGGGGTGGTGCTGTTCAGCAGTCTGTTGAAAATGTGCCTGAGACAGCCTAAAGAATGCACTGATAACAAGGATCCCTGCCTGGTGATTCAGTCCTTTCCAGTTTCCTGAAGGTCACGTCCAGCTGCCTGCCTGTTCACGCTTCAGTTTCTCCTAGTTCCATTCCAGTGCTCTGTGCAATAACAGGTTGCAGGATTCAGTTTCTTAAATTGGCATCCTTAAAAAGCCCTGCTCTGAAAATACAAACACGTTAATGATTATGTGAATCCACTCTGCAGGCTTTTATATAATAATTTTGGTTTTCTTCTTCTTGACATTCAGGAACTAAAGTAGACAATCCAAAAACCAAGCAAAATACTTCAGACAATTGCTTCATCTCTGGTGTGGTTGCCAGGTGGACATTTTGGAGTAAAGCCTTTGTTTCTTTTCCACTGAAATCTCTAGAACAAACATGTACCTTTGTCTTCTGTGAAGAATTTCATTTCATGGTGCATAAAAAATTTGTATCTAATAGAACATCAATAAAGCCTTTGCACTGTTAATGTGCACTGTGGGATTTACCCAGGATGGCATTTTCAACATTCTTAGCTCAGCAATCTCATATACTTTTGTGTTCTTTATGCATAGAAACCATGGTTAGAGACACAGATTTGAACATGGCCCTGTGCCATGCACTTATTAAAATGTAAGTGTCTGAAATCAGCCATTAGCTTTGGGATTTATGTTATTTGGGAATATGACAGTAAATTTGGGGTTATTCTGAAGCAATTCTTACTCTGTGAGATACATATGGGAAACCTCACTAGAGGGTCTTCTGTTTGCTTACACTGATATTGTCTTTGTAGCTTTTGCTGTCTTGGTGCTTTCATGTCACCATTAAACATACCTTAGTGTTGTGGGGTTTTGGTTAATATTTGGTTAATATTTCAATATTTCAGATGGCTCACACCAGAGTAAGGAAACTATTGGGGAAAGAAAAAATATCTAGGCAATTTGTTTAGCCTGTCTTTTTCAGCAGAAACTGGGCAGTCAATGAGCTTGTAGCTGAAGTACTCAAACTGGTAATGCCAAAACAGAAGAGTGGCAAAGCTAAGGAGGTTGTAATGAGTGTTCTGGTTCATCTGTGGCATCCTTTTGACTCACCACAACATGTGATGTTTTGGAGAAAGAGAACATCAGGCTTTTTTGAGACCTATACTACATGGGCCATCTCTGTTGAAAGTTCAGAATGGGCACCATGCATTTATCTACTTCAGAACAAGCCTCTTGATCAATCACAGTAGTATTTTTCATCTGGCAGCTATTAATGTTTTGTACCTGATAAAACTGGAAAGAGCAGTTTGGAGAATTTGCAGTGGATGCTTACAGCCTTAATTCCAAGGCACCTTACCTTCTTAAAATGCTTGAAGGGACTTAGAGCTCTTTATATGGCTTAAAATTGTCTCAGATTGTTCTGTGCTGCACTGTTTCCTGCATTATGAATATACCTGAGGTTGGGCACTGCTGTAGGTTTTCTTTTTTTATGTTCTGCTTCTGTCTCTGAGCAGACACTGCAGCAAGATGCCAGTGGGGTAGGAAATGAGCTGCCTCTCAGAAGCATCCAGAGAATATTGTGAGCTGGGCTAAGATGGACCTCTTGCAAACATGGCAACTCCATGGTTTTTTCTGCTGCTGTTTATTTTATCCTTCTAGGAGAAAGGTTTGAGAGAAAGACTCAACTCCACCTGGGTGTGCTGCATTTAAGGTAAAGGCATCTTCACTGAACAAGAGTGATGTTACTGACAGAAATACTTGAAAAATAGTAAATATTAGGGAATACTCTGATAAAATTACATCTTACTGTATATGTTCAAATCCTAAAGTCGTTTATAGGAGGAAGGTGTCCAGAATTAATTGCTCATTAGAGATTTGGAGACTCTGAAGTTCCAGTCACCTCCTGTAGCACAAAACCAAAGCGTTTCCCTGACAAAAGACAGGTCAAGTGAACAATGCAGAACAGTCAATAGTAGTTGTGGAAGGGAAACAGTAGGGAAAATGCTAGAAATATCAAAAATCAATTTGCCACCACAGAGCTCTTAAGATCTATTGGGGTGAGGTGCTGACCTCATTAATGTTATCAGGAGCGTTTCCAGTGGCATTAGCAGGGTTTTGCCTGATGAAATAAGGATGAGTGCATGGGGGTGGGTTGCATTCAGCTGATACTGCCTTTGTTTCTCAGGTCGCTCTGAGGCATAGAAGAACCAAGGGAGGACAAATGGTGAACTCAGAAGGGTGTGAATTCCTCAACTGGATGCAGCTCAGCCAAAGTGCTGGAGCTCAAACTGCTTTGTATCAGTGCTGCACAAATATCTCCTTATCCATACTCTCCCTGTGAGGCTCTGTGATTCCTGAAGTGTTCACCAGGGCTGATATCAGCTAATCTCCACAGAGGCCTGGAAACCTGACTTTACTGGGCTCTCTAGAAGTATTTTGTTATATAACCTATGCAAATTCAGTGTTAAAGGAAAGCCCTGCATCTGTTTCTTGGAATAATTTTCACATATCTAGAATCAGAGTTTAAATTATCTTTGAAGTTATTGATTTAATAGATATTGCTTAATGTATTTTATTGTAGTCATAAAGTCCTTCAATTACCAAGTTAATATTTCCCAAGGAAAGTCTGGCAAGTTCTAAGTAGAAAGTGCAATGCTGCCCACAGCTGATAGTTTAATAGTGGAAATGCTATTTAATTTCATTATTATTCAAATTTATGTTCAGTTTTCTCAATTAGCATATAAATACTATAAATCTCTTATATGGAAAAAGCCTTATCATGGACTATTTATAATGATTATAAATAGCTGGGTACGGCAAAATCTTGGAAAACACATAGCAGTGAACACAAATTAGGCTGAACAGGGTTATGGTACAATGAGAAATGTTTGTCTTCTCCAACTTAATTTCCTTCTTAAAGCTACTCATGTAAAGGGGAAACCATTATCTTTTATGTGGTTTTGGCTGGTTTGTTGGGTGGGTTTTTTGGGTTATTTTTTGGGGTTTTTTTTTTTGAGATGGTTTACACACCTGTTCTGTAACAGAAGCCTTTTTTTAAGGATAAGCTCAAGCTCCTCTTTTGCATCTTTAAAAACTGGTGCTATAAGGATGGTATTCCTGTAGCCACCTATTGTCCAGTGTAGGTATAAATTAGTAACAGCTGAAGAAAATACGCTAAATCATTCTGTTCCCTCACTAGAGTAAGGACATAGATTCAGCAACATGGATGTTTATAAATGAGCACCATTCTAGATCAATGAAAGGGGAAGTGACAAAGCCAATGACTGATTAGGAAAAGTCTGTTTTCATCTTCATTTTGTGTGTGTAGACCGAAGTGCCAACATGTTCAGTTACAGCAGTAGGAATACGTAGCTTCTAGTGTTTTTAGGTATAAATTAACACCTTAACCTTTTTTCCATTTTTAGTAGACAGCCATAATAGGCAAAGGACTATCAGTTTAATTTCCTCCCAGAAAAATACTCAGCCTAAGAAATGACCTATTGATACCATGTGCAACTTCTGACAAGGAGGTATCAACACCTTTTGCAAAGGACACTGCAGTAGTCTGATCTGAGAGCAAATTCACCCTGGAGCATGTCAGGAGTTGTACTGCAACAATGGGAATTTGAGCCTTGAGTAGAGATGAAAACTTCAAGGCTCAGGTAGAGCCCTGCCCTTTGCTTCTGCAGGTGAAACAAATGATGCCTTGCATCCAAAAGGAACAGCTGTAACTTGTAGCATTCACTGTTCTGATTGAGCTGGTCAGTGCTTTCCGAACGGGTGGTGGGAACAACACAAATTTCAGTAGGAGCTCCAGTCCCACAGGTGAATCCTCTCAGTAACAAGACAAATACTCTCTCTGCCATCTCTTTGGATTTTTGCATCAGCTACCAGCCTTGCCAATGCTGTTTTTCAAACTGACTCTCAGGCTCTGAGAGTAAGAATCCTCACGCTCGCTTTCCTCCAAGAGCTCATTGGTTTGTTCCCACATCCTTCCACTGCTGGAACTGCGAAAGTGGCTATTGGTGCTGATTTCTTCTGGCTAATATGAAAGTTTGTGAGTTATTTCTCATATAGCATGTATAGCAATTGATATTTGAACAGCTCCAAGTGTGACAGTGTCTGCTTTGCAACAGCCACTGCTCTGTCTGATTTTAAAGGAAGAATAAATATTTCATTAACAACTGAGAATTAAATGTTGTTCATTCACACATGCATAAAAATGTGATGGTTAACCATCAAGGACATAGTGTTGCTGGGTCCCTGCCAGGCATCTGTATGAAAATGTTTCAATATTTTGAACTGAGGTTTATTGTTCCTTGGATGCTTTCTTAATCAGCCAAATGACTCAGAATGACCATTCTGTCTGCTCAACTTGCTTAAATATCAGTCATCTCATTTTCTTGATCCTAACTATTCAGGGGTTTATAATTACAAATCTTACATGTCTACATAAATTTTTAACACAGGATTGGACAATTACCTAGGCAATCCAGTAGAGCAAATACATCTTTTTAACCTCTTTCTGAAACAAAGCCACTAAAAAAAAAATCTTTGTGATTCCATTTTTCCAGCGCAGCACAGTCATGTTTTGTCCTTGTCTCTCAACTGAGTTAGCAGCATTATATTCTTGTATCACCAAAATTTTTGACAAGAATTGTAGTGGGACATGCTTTAAGTTGCTTTGTCTGGTTGAGAGTTCAAGCAAAGCAAGCGAAGCTGACAGTGTTTGTAAGGGAAAAGAGGGAAGCAAATGCTGTGTTTGATCTGCAGAGTGTGGGAATTGTTAGGGATGTGTGAGCTCAGGTGAGCTGCTGCTCTCAGAGGTGTGAAACTTCTGTCACTCCCAAAGCACTGACACTGTTCAGCCAAAGTCAGACCAGAGCCCATTCAGACATTCCTCGTGCTTTTTAACCATCTGGATTTGGAAGCAGAGCTAATTAAAGATGTACAAAGTTTTATTTCTAACTATTGTAATTGCAACAGTGACACAATTTTTCGGGTGAAACCTACAATGGAAGGGATGAAAACATGCATTTCAAATGAGAGCTTAAAATAAAAAAGCAGGGGAGATCTTGCCTAGGCAAATTAACCTACCTGCCCAGCTACTCTGTGCTGGAAAAATTATTTTTAGCGTGCCTGTGACACGTTTGATAATTACTTTTTTCTATAATCAAAGGCTGTATTTAACGAAAGAGATGAAATGGGAAGTTCAGCATGAAGGGAGAGAAGTGTGTAATCATCTTTATCTGCTCAGGTTAATGCTGTGGGAACATACTGCCTCAGAATCTATAGTTACATGCTGAAAGAGGAGCAGAAATAATTACCTGTACTTAGTGCTTGCTAACATCTGCTATAATAAATGTTAAAGTCCCTTGTAAAGGATTTGGTCCGAATGGGAGTTTTGTGGCAGAACCAGAAAAATGGCATGGAAGTGTGGCTACCTGCTTTGCCAGCTAGCTTCTCCTCCTTTTCCACACAGGCATCATCTAATATTGACATACCATGGAGTTTCCTGAGTTGAGCCAGCTGCTGTGGGGTGCCCCTGTTGAACAGCTCAGCCTGGCTTCCCCTAGAACCTGCAGGGTGAGATTTGCAAGAGAATTTTTAGGAACTCCAGCACCAGGGAAGGCAGGTTCTGCACTAACATCACGCTGAAAGCTGGCACAACAGCCGAGGGCCAGGCAGACCATCTTAGATTTGGTGCTTGCAAAGGAAAGATCATCCTGGAGGAAAAAAAAAAAAAAAAAACACACCACAGGATAAAATCCAGTAATTCACACAAAATTAATGGAACCTCACTTAAAAATCAGCATGAATTTTATATCATTCCATATGTCTTGTCCATTTAGTTTATTCAATTTAGCTTTCCAGTAAAGTACTGGAAAACACTTTGACTGGAGGGTTTTGGAATGAAATGACAGATTTAATGTGTAGTTTGTCAGCAACTGGGAATAGAATTTCTCCAGCCTTATTTTGGTGAGGGCATTTTCTCTTTTGTTAGTCTCTTTCTGATCATCTCTACTGCCTGAGAAAGGAAAAATCTGTATTTTTTATTAGCTGCACTCAAGAAATTGAGTGACAGGAGCTTTTTCCACAACTGACTGCTGACTTAGAAAAGAAGTTACAGCAGGGTTATGATTATTTTCTCCTGCAGTGATGAGATCAGGAAAAGTTGAAGTCAGCACCTAGTTGGGGACAGTCATGAATACAGATAATCTGCAATAAAAATGAAATCCAGCATTTCATTCACTCTTCGAGCAGCAGCTCAGTTTCTATGCTCACTTCCTCATTAAGAAATTTTCCTTCAAAGAACCATCATTAAATTATGTTTCTCTGCTTCTCAGGATGATGTGCACTTCCTAACTTAGCACTTACACAGTAGGAAAGAATTAATTTTGAGCTTTTCAGTTCTCTCCATTGACTTGCAAGAGGAAAAAATATTGGAATGACTCCTTTCAGATCTAAAAAGAGGGTGAGATAAATACTTATTCATCATTATACTTGGGCAGCATGTCCCCACCATGAACATCTATGGTGTTTTCCTCAATTTTATCACAAACTTTAGCAAAGTTTTAATATATTTAGTTTAGTGGATTTCACTTGACAAGTAAATGAAGTTACTTAAACTGTATTTTCAAATATCTGAAGCGAAGAGTTTGGGAAGGCCTTGGAGTCCAGTATATTCCCTACACTGTGTTAAAATTCAGTGCTTTCACAGAAGGTATTGGTTAGAATTATTTAAAAATTGCACTTACGTTTCAAGCTTTACAAGTCAAGCATCAGCCAGATGAAAATTTATAATTGGAATCCTATTTTCTAAAATTAAACATAATTTGAGCCTAACAGCTCCATGTGCAACATCACATGGGTACCCTCAGTTGCACACAGCTGCCTATGCTGGTCCAAGCTGATGAAACCTCATAGCTTAACTGTTGGAGGATGGGAGAGAAGGCATAATTAATAGTTAAACACTCTATTTTTAACATTCACAGAATAGCCGAGGTTGGAAGGGACCTCAGATCATCTTGTTCCAAGCCCCTTGCCATAAGCAGGGATGCCTTTTACTGGACCAGGTTGCTCCAAGCCCCATTCAACCTGATTTTAAATTTCTAGTGATGGGGCATCCACAGTGTCTCTAGACAACCTGTGCCAGTGTCTCACCACCCTCACAGTAAAGAATTTTTGCCTGTTATCCAATCTAAACCAATCATTCACAAGCTGTTTAAAATCTGTACTATTATCTTACTTATTTTAGCTTAATTTTAACTTTGTGCTTGTTGTCTGAATCATTCTCTTCTGGGATGAAATGTAAGTTAATTCATTCTGTTCCTCTCAGAAGAATCAACTGGGAAAATTTCACCAGAGGCATTGGGTATTTTATTAACTATGCATTTGAGCAAATTAATTTTCTCAGCCTTGTTTCCTGAGAACAGGCAATTGTGCTGCAGAAATCCTGTTGCTGTTACTGCTCCATAATCCAAACATTGCTCTGCTGTGCTCTTCCCAGCCTACAGATTTGTCACTGGACTATTATGTTATGCTCCACTGTTTTTTCTAATTATACTATATATGCCTCTTCCCATAGCTTCCATCCCATCCAAACAATACATTTTAATAATTTGGTGGATCATAATTGTATAGCTTCTTCATAAATTCTTATTGCCAATATCATTTCATGACACAAACTCAGTTCAAAGTTATATGTTTCAGCTTTGATTAGTGGTTCTGCTTTTCATAGTTCTCCAGAAGACAACTGGGCTGGCTTTTGTTTTGAAAGCTGGGTTTACTATTATGGTATAGGGAAATCAAGATTATAATAAATTTGAGTGTGACAAGCTAAATTTCTGCCTATTCCATTAAAACTGAGCTATTGTGTTTGAGTTTGGTTGCTGTTTATTCATGCTAATAACCCACTTTTTCTTCAGCACTTGAAGAATACCTAATACCAATTACAGCTTTTACCCTGTGTCACACTGCTTTGAAATCCATGTTTAGTCTTCACTATTTATATCTGAGATTTGAGGAAATAAAAAGCATACGTCAAGAAAGGAGAGAAAGAGGAAAATACACCTGTTGAGTTAGAGGGCTCAGTTGTTTCTGATGTGAACTGAAGAATTGAAAAGTGGTACTTAGTCACCTAATTGCTCTCCATCAGTTTTAATGTGCATTTTACTCCAACTAAACATGAACCACTTGGTGTGAAAAGCAATTAAGAAGTGAAATCATAGACCTAAACCCTCAGGTTCAGGCCATTTTATTATAACCCATTGATGATTCCCACACACAGTTTACTTTCCATTTAGGTAATGTAGTTTACAAGCTATTTGAAAACTCATCTTCAGTTTATACCTGATTGTTCCACATCTGAACAATATTACTTTGCTGTTTTCAGATTTGGCTTCCTTTATGATTATATTATGTAATGACATAAAGATAATAAAACCAGTCTCCATGACAGGATCTGTTACAAATTTCCTCGTGAAGCATCAACATGAGCCTGTTTTGTTACAAGGAGAAACCTAACCCTGCCCTCATTTAAAAAAGTAATTTTGCTTGAAGAAACGCAATGTATTATCAGAGGGATTGAATTAGGTATCTGGCATTTTCTTAATTTCTCAGAAGTTTGGAGGGGGGGAACTCAGTAATTCTGCCTCCATCAACAGCCCCAAAGTGCTCTCAGGCATCAGACATGTAAAGGGAAATCCCCACAGCACAAAAGCCACTGAAGGATCTCATTAAGTTTGCCAAACCTGTCTGGGGTTCAGTGTCCTGGCACCTGTAGATGGCCTGAGCGTGCCCAGGCTCGCAGCTTGTGCTGGACTGGTGTGGTTAAACCCAGCACGGCTTTGCTGGCATCCACAGCCTCCTCCTCACCCGGGGTGTGGCTGAAGGACAGTCACACTCTCCACAGAAACCTCTCCAAGGCAAACCCAGCCAAGGCTGAAATTGCCCTACCGGCTGCAGTAGGGCTGTGCTTTTGTGGAGCCCTTGCACTCCCTTCTCCCCTGCCCACACATCGTGCAGCTTGAGAGCTCTGAACACACAGAATGTTTTCTGTGGAAGAACACAGAAGGAGCCAAACCATTTTCCATACACAGCTAGGACACAGAAGTTTCTGATCTCAGAGATGAAGAAAGAGATTTGGCCTCAGGCAAGATGCCCTGGGCATTATGTCCTATAATAAGATAATGAACAGAACATTTTCATCTCCTCTCTCTCAAATTTACAGATGGCTTACTCCTGCCTCTATTTCCAGTAATTTATTCTTGCACCCGAATCAGCAAATTAAAAAAATGAGTTCTCTTCCTAGCTGACATTTGCATATTCATTAAACATTCTATTGAACTATTTCATAACGTTTTTAATGATGCTCACTGACAGCCCAGGATGTACCTATGGCAATCTAAACTGGCAGAGCTGTACCTCAGACTTGAAAGGGCACCACCATTCCTCCCCTTTGCTGCATTTTGGCAGTGTCAGAGAGGAGCTGAACTTCCAACAGGCCCTTTACCATTGCAGACTGCCTCCCCTTCAGTTCCAAATTAGTTTTATATATTTCCATATTCAGCAGCACCAAAATTATCTTCATGAGCATACATGCATAATAGGAATGCTTACAGGTCCTGGTATGTCATATTCTGATTTATATTCATGGGTTTGACAGTAAGGTTTGTTTTATATTCAATTCAAAGGCTTCATTAATATGAAATCAGCACAAAATGCAGTTGAATAATAGGAAGAATATAAACCGGTGGACTGTCTTTTTAAATTCTGACTTGAACCCCCTTGGTGAAGTCAACATTTTCTAGAAAATAGCTTTATTGAATACACCAGATTATATTATACAATCCTGATTTTTAAGGACATCTGTAATAGCTGGAAGATTAATCCATTAAAATGACAAAATAAATTACACTGGTAATTTATTGGTTTGGCAAACTGTGTAAAAGACTGCCTTTTCTTGGGTAAAATGTAGAAACACATTGATTGTGCGAACACTGCAAGGTGAGATGTGTAATCATGAGGTAGCTGCTAAATCAAAGAAAAATAGCACAGTAATAGAACTTCATTTGTTCACTCAAATGCTTATTGATTAATGTTTATTTTCTCAGTTCGGTTCAATACACATTTTGTGAAAAAGCCAACTGCTGGTGACAAGAGAGCATATAGGATTTGGCAGTGAATTAGTTTGGCACCACACAGCAAATATGGCACTTAACAGAGTTCAGAAAACAAGTTTGGATATGATACAAAATAAGGTTGGAGCTATATGGCTGAATATGAAAACAGTATTCCTTCAAATTCACTAGGAGTTCAATTTTTCTCTAGGTTCCTAAGTCCCTGAAGGTTTTACAACTTTACAACTCTGACCCTATCTTCTAGAAGTTACAAAAGTTAAACTTCAGTGTAAAAATAGTATAATAGAAATATTTGCAAACCTTAACAAAAAGCAGTTCTACTCGCTTGGCTCTTAATAGTAGTAATGAAATAGATGGCAGGAGAATTAATGTGTAGACTAAATCTATGTTTAAGTCATACTTGACTTATGGAATAGATTTATTATGCAAAATCAGTAAGAAACAGTGGCAGGATTTGTGAGGGTTATTAGTACCTTAAAGTTTCTTCCTAACAAAATTTCGCTCAGGTTCCAGAAAAACGCTTTATTGTATCTTTAATGTGGCAATGGAATATTGTGTTAAACTTATAATTGTATTTATTTTTATTACATACAGAAACTGTAGTGACATAAACATTTTATAGAATTGGGAAATTAAAAAGGTTATTACTCTCTATCTGAAGAAAATTATTACTCTCATTGCAAGACTATTATTTCTATTCATTTTCAGGGCAACAAATTGGTTTTGCAAGATTTTGTTCCTCTTCCCTCCCACCACCCACATCTGTCTCGTCTCTGCTGATCTTAGGTTAATGAAGAGCCACATGGATTTTGTCTATGCAGAAAATATCTTATTTTAGGTTCAAAAATAAATTTTCGTACAGAGAATATCAATGATGTTACTAATCACAGAGTGCCCTTATAACTCTATGTGCTAATGGTATTTTTGATGATTACTCTTATGCTAGTTTATTTTTTATGCCTAATTAGTCTTTGAATAACAGACAAAATGATGCATAGGTTTATTCATTCACAACATTTGAAGGCCTCTGTTTCCTAAATCAAATATATATGATTGCTTGATAGTTTTTTTAATTTGATTTTTGTCAAGGGACAGTGTCATAATTATTATTATTAAATAACAGTCTCATCCATAACAAGACTAACAGGTGAGCCTCCTGTGTGTATCACTGTTCTGCAAGTCTGTGTGGAGGAACAAAGAATGTAAATTTGCTCTGATAAATGCATGGGCTCACTGCAAGTTAGAGCAAATATGAAAATGAACTGGCATCCTTGATGACACTGGGAGGGTTTGTGATTGCTGGTTTCATTTCTGTTTTGTATTGTCCTTCCTAATGTCACCTGGTATTTTCCTTTCAGCAGGGAGATGCTCTTGGTTGTGCCTACAAATTAGGTCTTAGAATGAATCTCTAAGCTGGACAAGGCTCCACTAACAAAGCTGAGTTCTGTTTAAAATATATCATCATGTCATGACTGACCAAATACATTTTAAAGATGATTGACTTTAAAACAGAACTGCAAACTTTAATTTTACACATACTGGGTACCATTATGTACTAATTTGGATATGCAGTGCTTGGCTTTTAAATTTATGGCATCCCCATGATATTTCTTAACATGAAATGATGAGCAAATTTTCTGTATTAACTCCTCTATCAAGTGGCCTCTTAAGAAAATTTACTCCCTAACTTGGACTGTGGAAAACTCATTAAGAAGCAGAATATTTAATTCTGTTAAATGCTGAGAAGACATTAGAAACAAAAAGAGCAACAGATCAGTATTATTTGCCTTTTACTGTGGATACTTGGCCACTTATACAACTCACTGCCCCCTGGGCCTCTTCTAGCACAGCATCATTGGAATTTCAATCTAGAGAAAGTTTTGAGTCGTCATTACATTTTACTAAAATAGGGGGGTTTATTCCAAATATGGAATGGGTGAGGTTCAGGACAGGAGTATTCAGCCTTTGATCAGTGAACCTTTAAGGTTCTGATATTTCATGATTCATTGATATAGAGTAACTTTTACCATTTGAAAAAACAGATATATTCCCACTTTCCAAACATCAAGTTCTCCATTCTCCCACTGTAGTCCTGGTATGAAATATCACACAATTTTTGAAGCTGAAATGACAACATGATTTATATGTATAAAGGATACTTTATGTAATTTTTGTAATATTCTAATAAAAGTGATTGAATATAACTCATGCCTGCCTTCCAGGACAGTGCTGTTGGATTTATAATATGAAATAGATCAGAATTTATTGTGGTAGCACAAAAATCTCAAAATTTGTAAATCAACAGAGCAGTTCATATGTAAAAGACAGAACTTCCATGGCAATACACAGCAGTTTTACTGTGCTGAACCTGAAATGCACACAACCCTTTTATATCCTCATACACATCATTGTCCAGAAGAACTGAAATCAAAACTCCAACTGTCAGCATCAAATGTCACTACAGCGCCGGGGAGAAGTGGTTTCCACGTTTTAACTGTGTCTTTCCATGCTTCAGCACACAAACACTGATTAATTTCCCCAAGCATTGAGATGGAAAAGATGCCCGTCTCAGGTGTGACAGGGATCTGCTTTGGCTGTGCAGGTAAAGCAGGGGTGTGGTGAGTTATCCTACGCCAGTCCTCCCTTCCCTGGCTCAGCAGGAATGCTGGGGACACGAGGATGTAGCCCCCACCCTTCATGTTTGTACTGCTGAAGCACACACAGCTCTCAGCTGGTGTAGATTCCTTGTGCTTGCGAAAACAGAACACATTTTATATGGTTTACAACACAAGCTCTGTGTGTTTATTTTAAAATCAGGACTAATTTATGCAGGTTCTTCATAAGATGCACATACTTCCCTTCAGTGTGCATCACATTTCCTGCTTGTTAACTGGTAAATTTTTGGTTTATTACTTGGGGCTTTTTTACAGTTGAGAGGGCAAGTTATGAAGCAGACAGATTTTCACAACTCACATTTATAAGCTTAGAAACTTCCTACCAGATGCCAAGCCATTCCATACTCCCAGATCCCTATTCCAATACCTCTCACCCTTCTGCTTCCATGTGTGCAGACGACTGCCTTTCCATGGTGATCGACACCAAACTATTCAGTAAAGCTCCCTGCGATCCACAATCGAAAAGTTTACATGCTTCCACAGATGTTTGTAGTTTTAAGTGTCACCTCACGCTATTTTCTGTAAGAAGGGATACCTTCAGCAAGAAGAGCCGAGCGAAGGGGGCACGTTTGGGCTGAAAGCGGTGCCGGTGACCGCTCCAACGGCAGAGCAGCGGCCCCGGCTCTGCCGGGCCCCGGGCTGTTCCCGCCGTTCCCGGGGGTTGAGCGGGCGCGGGGCCGTTCGCTCCGCGGGTCGGGCTCCCCTCAGCGCGCCGGGGCAACGCCTGCGACCAGCGAGCGCCTCTCCAACACGGGCACACCTGGGACCCTGGGCCGGACTCCCTCGCCCCGCGGGGTGCGGGGAGCCGGCCCGGCGCTGCCCGCGGCCGGTGAGTACCTCCAGCGGGCCGGGA
>VZSR01000247.1:17850876-18010371 GCA_013398615.1 Brachypodius melanocephalos
CGGCGGTGCTCAGGGGTGAGGGGGGCACAGCACAGCCCGACCGGCCCTCCCGGCGGTGCCGCTGTAGCGGAAGGGCACCTGCCGCCCTTCAGGGCCCCTCATTCACCAACGCCCCGGGGCGGCCCCAGCCGGCTCCTCCCTCCCCGGCGATTTGCTGCTCCCTCCCAGCGTCTCGAACGCTCCCGTGCTCAAGTCTTCTTGCCCGCTGTGTGCTGAGTGCCTCCAAAATCTGGGGCCGAGGCACTCGATGCTGCCTACTTAACCACCTTTGTTTAAACTGCACTTTGTCAACGTTATCGGACGTGTTTTCTTCCTGTTTTGCCTCGCTATTTTTCATCTGATAAATAACCCAACGTGCCATCCCCGAAGCGCGGGGAGGATCGCTGGTGCGATGCCCTGTTGGCAGCGCGGACCCGGGGGGTGATGCTCCAGCTAGAGCCCGATGGAAGCAGCAGCATCCCGCAGGAGCCCGGCACTGCTGCGGGAAGCGAGGAGCGCTCGCTGGGTTATCCCAACACCGCTAACGAGGAGGAGTCATTGCGGCTTTGCCCCGCAGCATCTCGGGTGACCTCCTTTCAAAGGGCTGTCAGCGATGGCGTCTCCTCGGCACGGTGTTTTAATATTCATTCACGCTCGTGGCAGAATGGTTTTCTCGCCGCCCCTTTTTTTCCCGCAGCGTTGCAGGCACTGCTGATGTCACATCTTGGCGCTTCCTTCAGCACGCCGAATGGATGTACAATTCCATTCATAGTTTTCTTCAGTCTGTCCTCTCAGCTGGTTTTAAGAGCTGGACAATGAAGTCGAAATGCCTTAAACTTGTAGTGTTACGTTGTTTTTGAAGACAGAACCCAAAGGGCTTTAAGGAGAATATTCAGGATAAAAAGGGAACATTTGTTTCCACTGTGTTACAAATGCATCTTATTGAGGAATCCTGGTTTTCATTTTCCTTTTGTAATTGTTCCCATGCCTATGAGATTGCAGAGGATCCAAAAGAAGCAGAGAGCTCCAGGTGGAGTCTCTGGTCTTGCATGAGCTGCCCCAAGAGCCTGGGTGACTGCTGAACTGTCAAACAGATTTTGTGGTGCATAGAAATGAATCCTTTGGGGTTTTACCTTTCTGCTTCCCCGTGTGTGGGAGCCTGTGTGCTCCTTGTAATCAGTAGTTAAAGGTGGCACCAGCAGTGTCTCCACTTACTGTGTAGAGAAATTTCACCCTGAGGATATTAAAACCTACAAATGCTTTCCTATTCTGTGGCAGTAGATGAGAAAATCATGTATTATAAGTAAGTAAGTAAGCACCTCTTTTAAAAAATCAAAATCAGGCTCTTCATTAATGACGCCTTAAAATAGTTTAGATGCCTCTGTATCATTGGGACAAAGAGGCTGATGTCACTGAAGACTTACTCAGACTTACGCTCACATCTGCATCTGGCATTAGTGGCATTTAATCCTTATTTAATTCTGGAAGGCTTTAGAAGTTAAATGCTGTCACAGAAGAATTTGTAGAAAAGCTTGGGTTTTGGGTCACATTTGTGTTTTGATTCTGAATTTATCAAATGAAAGGCGATTTCCATTGGTCTTTGTAGTGGCAGCAGAACCTAACCTGAAGAGGAGAGAGCTGGGCTTATTGTGTGTTCTACAAGGATGTTCTTATGGATTTTGACCCATATTCATGATGCAATGATTATTTACTGAAGAGAAAAGGCAGTGGAGAAGCAGGCAGGAATTCTGTTGCTGCATTGTTGTCTTTGAACATTTTCACTTGAGCAATTTTGTAGCTGTGCAATATGTTTTTTGAAAACTCTTCATGCTACTGTTTGGCAATGCTGGTTTCTAGCTCTTTTGAGCATGTGAGGCTGTAAGTTCTAATTTCTTGCTGCCTTCATTTCATGAGGATGGGTAGTGAATTTCCTAAGCCAACACTAATTTATTTTCCAGATGCAAGCCTGGGACTGATGTTTTCTAAATGTTAACTGGTCCTAGAGGAATTAGAACTGCGTGATCACAGTGTCAGGTTAGTTGTCATCAGGCCATAAAAGTTCTCTTTTCTCTATTACCATTTTGCTTTTCCTTGTGCTCATGTCCTTTGGTTTATAAATTTAAGTTTATTTTGTAAGCTTGGCTTATTGTATGAATTTACCACCTATTGGTAAAATAAACTCATACATTAAAGCAGTGTAAAGCAAAGTATTTCAGCTTTCCAGCAGAATTATATATTTGATTCTGACTTTGAACATTCATGTGTTATCAACTTTTAAAATATTGGTGCTACATCCATTTATTTTTGGAACTTCTTCAGCATTAGAAACACTAAATGCCTGATTTTAGACCAACATATTTTCTTAATCTCCACAGACAACTTTTACAAGGAATTCTGAATGCTTGTTTTAGAGTGAAGTGAGTGAGAGAGGCTTCTCTCCTGTAGTTCAGAACTTGCTTCTGGGAAGGTAATTTCTGCATGGGATGCATCCATTCATGGGTTTTAGATGATTTACCCAAATTACCTTAATTTGCTCCTAATTAGTCAAAAAAAAAAAAGCGCTGTCCCTTCGGTTTGTGTTAATTTTCAAAGTGCAAACTACTTGAATTCTAAATGAGCACAGCCACACTGGGATTCAACAAGCTCACTGGTTTTGCCCAATCAAAAGTGTTATAACTTTGTCTAGACAAACCTGCAGATTCTGATGGTGAAAAGACTGATCCTTGTTAAATCTACTGATGAAGCTCCTGGTAACTTCCCCAAAAGTCTGCATTTCCAAGCCTGTTGACCATGTGTTAAGCAGCCCTTAAGACAGAATTCCATAGGCAATAGTAAATGTGAGTGGATTTTATATGGAACAGGAGTAATGTAACTCAAGTGCAAGTATTGCAATTTGATAGAGTGGTTTCACTTCCTGAGATAAATATTGCTTGTGTTCAAGGCCCTGATTTTGAATATTTTCCTGGGCACAGTAAAATACATGGTTCTCATTTCTTTTTTATTTTTGTTGTTCTTATTTATTTGTGTTCCATTTTATTTGGGTCCCATATGAAGTATGCACTTCCAGTAAAGTTACTCCAGATTTTCTTTTAAGTGAATTCTGATGAGAATTCCTATCTCAGATCTCTTATCTGAAAGGCAGGCTCTGATAAAATGTACACAGACCTAACTGTGTCTGTGATAAATGTGGATGTGCTGCAACACAAAACAAAGATTACAACAGACATTTCCTAAGTTATTCTGGAGACCTGTTCTGGAGCATTCCAGTAGTTATGTAGTGTTAGTTGAGTGTCTTTGACTTTTTGGCCTACTCAGTTATGTGCCTCTTAAACCCAAAGGTGCAATTTCTTGCTAAGAATCTCCTATTCTCTGTTTATTAAACTGCTCTTTAAAACTCTGCTGAGACATGGTCTGGTCACAGAGTGCCGGTGAATAATCAGCTTTATGGTCTGCAAATCCATTTTAAACATCTGTTGAACAACGTAAGTGTGAAACTTATAGCCAAATATGCCCTAGATGCTTCCCTTCTGCCCTAGAAGGGAGCCAGCTTTTTAAGTCTTTCAGCTTTGAGACAAAGGAACAAAATCAATTTATTGCACTAGAGCTGTATGTTATTTTAGCAAATGGGATGAGTTCCTGAAAGACCAATTAACCTTCATATAAATGGACTGTGCTGTGTTGCATAGTGTCCTTTGGAAGCTCTGTCCAAGTTTGCTAATTCTTACAGTGGTCTCTCACAAGGGTAATTAGATAATAAAATGATGATGCTTGGATATCCAAGAGGCTGTAAGGCATTCTCAAGGGATCAAGGCCCTGCAGAAGGGAAGGTGATAACCTGAAATCTGATGGAGAGGTATAGCAGTGCTTAACCAATACAGTTCATTTTTATTTTGTTGACTGAGAATTATATCCAGTTTAGGAATAGTTAAATGCTTCCTGATGAGTAGAGGGTGCCTTTGTAAAAGGTGATTGATAAGTCATGGGTTGTTTCTTTCTACATAATTCCTTCTCCTAGGAGAATGAAGGGTATAAGAAATCCCCTGCTGACAGGTCTTGCTACTGCTTAGCCAGCCTGCCTTAGTCAGTGCCTATTTCTTCTCTTTTGCATAAATAAAATGGATAAGTTTTGCCTTCCTTTAAGAACTATTGTGGCATTTTTGATACATGCATACCTGTATGTTTACTTGGGGCTCAGAGAATTGGAGTGGAAGTCGATGGGGTGAGGGATGGGCTGTTGTCTGTTCACTTGGGGAGTCTGATCAGCAGTTCAAAAATGCAGTCCTGGGAGGCTGGCTTTAGTACTGTGGAGCAGAGGTTCCTGCAACAGCAGATCCTGCACAAATTTCATTTATCCAAAATGCTGCATTAATTCAATTACAGCTTGAATGATGTTTACTTCTGCTTATAACATCAAATACCATGTTATTGACTCTTCCTGGGTAATTTCGTGGTTTCATCTTCCTTCCCCATGTCTCACCCAGACAGCTGAAATGGGTTTAACACTTTATATCGTTATTTGTTCCGTGGACAGCAGAGGTGATTCTTGCAGAAGAAAATTAGCTGTGTGCACTCTCATCACAGAGAAATACAAGTCCTGTTTCCTCTGACTTCTCATACAAGTAGGTGTTTTTAATACAAAATAACATCATTCTGGCTACTTAGGACTATGTGAGCAAATGGACTTTCCCCAACAGCTCGTTCTGTTGTCACTGGACTGCATATGCAATATTCAACCTGTAGTTTGAAGTTTTTTATGCTCTACTGTGCTACTGAAGTGTATTTTGTATGCACATTTAATTAGACATGGAAATACCCACCTATATATCCTTTTTTTACATACAGATGTGTTTGGTGTGTACACACAGAGTGCACCAAGTTATTACTCTGTGTGAATAAAGCTACTAAAATGTTCACTGTTAAGTGTAAGAGATGTAAGAATTACGAGTTAGTATTCACTGATCAAGATATGTGAAGGTTTTGGGGGTCAAACAAATCACCTCCTGATGCATTCAAATGATTGCAGTGCATTTATTTACTCTAGAAATATCTGAGTGGTCAGACTTAAAAGACTTTTGGAGAGCGGAATAAAGAAAAAGGTAATGAAAATCAAACATTTGCTTCTGTACATCATGAAATATTCATAGTTCTTCTACAGACAGGATGTATTTTATAGAGGGGGTAAATAATTTTGTTGAAGAATTGCAGCTTGATGTATGCTGATTAACACTGGAATGTAATTGTTTGACATAATCAGAAGGGATAATATTTTAGGATAGCAGATATTTATGGTTTTGACCAAAAACCTTGATTCCTAAAGGTGAGGGTGTCCTCTCCTTTTTGTTTGTGTACCACTACAAACATCATTAAGGTGTGAAATACCCATCTTGTCTTTTCTCTGTTTGTTGAAGTTACTTATAGGTGGGCCTACATACACAGAGCAAGTGGTAAAATATTATAAATAATTATGTGGCCAATCCAAAATCAGGTTTTTTCACAACAGTAATAAAGCCCTGCCAGCCCAGGGTGTTGACAGCTATTGATTCTGACTTTTATATGTAACTCAATTTTGCCTCTCACACTGAGGACTTAGGATTTTAATCCACAATTATTTCCAGGTCCAAACAGCACTTATCCAGAAGTAATTTTTTTTTTTTGTTGAAGAGCTGCACCTTGATATGTAGGCTTTATTTCAGCCCTACTGAAATCAATAGGACCTTTTTCTGGTGGCCTCAGGAAGTATTGGACTGGGCCCATAATTTATGCTTGCAAATAATTTTGGCCACAAAATCATATCTGCAGAAATGGAGGCAATTCCTCAAAACCAGGCTAACTTCTGCTTGTGGGTTGTTGGGTTTTTTTGGGTTTTTTTTGCAAGAGAATTTCAGTAACTGGCTGTGATTTTTCCTTTATTCTCTGAGGTTATCAGAAGCATAGTAATTTTCAGCCATTGTTGGGTCAGGGTGACATGATCTATGGTTGCTTCCTTGAAAGGAAAGCTTTCTCTAGAGTTAGGAGGAGTTCTGCTCCATTGTGCCTGCTGTGATGAGTCACAAGGAGAGAAACTGCTCCTTTAGGGTAGATGTGTTTTCTGGCTATAACTTGGGCTTTCTGTTTGCAAACCTGTCAGTCCACAATGCAATTGATTCTCTCTAGCAAAGAGCAGCGTAATTGGCTCAGATGTGATCAAAGGTAAGGGGGAAATGGCTTCTGCTTGTAACAGAAGCAATGTGGATTTTGTTCTCTGAATTCTCTCCCCACAAAATCAGTCATGAAACTGTAAGGACGTTGGTTATAGGCTTAGCTGGCAGACACCAAATATCTGCAGAAACAGAAGAAAAGCCTCAATGTGCAGATTTAAATGTTTGCAAGACAAAAATCCAGTGTGTTTCTAATAGATTGTTTACCTCAGATGAACTAGAAACTGATTGACAACTTGGAATCACATTCCAGAAAATATTTGAAGTACTTCTTTATTCTCAAGTAGAACTTTATTTAGAAACACTTTATTTAGAAACATCCTCTGGTAGAAATTTCCAGATTTTTAAACAACCTTTAATCAAAGGATACAGTGAAAGAGACAAAGGGTTTGATATCTCTTGCATGCTGGAGTAGAAGGAATTACAGTTGAACAAGATTTACCTTCTTTGTACAATACTGTGGGCCTGGATCTGGAAGGCAGCATCATGACTGCAGCATTAGGACTGGTTCTTTCCAGTGAACTGTAGCCTTTATGACTTTGATACTTCAGGAGGACTTCACAGTGAAATGTTTATCCTCTAGGATGGACTGTGAATAGATTATTTGAAAACTATTAAAAATTATGTTCCACATTAGTGGAAGGAACTTTGAATGTTCTAAAAAGCAGAAACACCTGCAGTTTTCTTTTCTGCTTGCCTGCATTAATTCCAACCATGTAAGAGAAGTGACACTGCCTTTCTCTACAGAGAATAAATAACTCTGTCAGTGATGGGATTTCTGGAGATTTATTTTCTCTGCAAATACTCTGTTCATGAGCATGTAACTGGAATGACTTTCATCATACTTGGTGTTTGTAAGTTGATTTGTAATTAATACTGGCAAGCCTGGAGATATGGTCCTTTGTACCTCAGTTGATGCAAATCAGATTCTGCTTTGCCTTGTGGGAGGTTTTTGTGTGTGTTCATATTGCTCCTTGCTTGTTCACAACTGTGAAGGATATAACCTTGGAAGTAGTCCAGTGATTGTTTACATAATGACATGATGTGGGTTTCACCCAGCTCATGTAAGTGGAGAAGTCAATACCTATCGATTATTTAGTCTATGGCTTATCCTGTCTCAGGTTTCAAAGATCACTTTAAATCTATGGTGTATGTTTAGTTGTGGTAATTATGATGATGAATATATAATTTTTATTATTACTAATTTTTCTGGAAATGTCACTCTTCAAGATAATGTAGGTAGCAATGCCAGTATAGTTAAACATTATTCACAGGTGAGGCATCAATTAAAGATGGCTTCTTCCCTAACCAAGATGCAGAAGAAGGAAACCAGGACAGCCCTTTTAGATGGAAAAAGTTGGTCCATGACATCCAACTTTAACTCTGTCAGTGAATTTAACAGAGTTTGCCACATAAAAATTATTTCAATCTTGCAGATTTTGGAGTTAAGCTAGAATTGTCATACTGGCAAAATGATTCTGCAAAGAGCTTGGTTTAGGAAATAAATTTTAGGTGGTTTGATTCTCTACTATTTTTAACTAAGTTTACATAATGAGCTGTAGTCTCTAAATGAAAATCTTGGGTTTGCTGGCTCTAAACAGACTGATACTTTCAGAAGCTGATCCAGCATTTTGTTGGTTATGGTTTGCTCTATAGAAATCTCTGTTTCTAATGATGTTCAACCACTTTAGTTAGGAGTTTAAAGGTGAGTAGTGTGTCAGTACATGTCTGTGTTTTAAGCCCCAGATGTGCTCTTGTGGTGGGGCACCTGCTGCTGCAGCATCAGGAAGTTTGTCCCTGTCAGCCAAAGAGGGCACTGCTCTTCCCAAAGCTCACCAGAGGGACCTGCAGAAATCTGGGATGATAAACTTACACCCTGCTGAGTTTATTCGTATCAACAAACCCAGCACTTATATTTCTAACACTTTTAACCATCTGGAATCTGATGAAATATGTTCTCTAAATGAGCAAGTGCAGCTTTGTGGAGTTGCTGCTTTTACTGCAGGTACTCTGGCTCAGCTGTCAGAGCAGCATGGCTTGGTGGTCTCTTATGTGCAAGAAAATTCATCGCCTGACCAGTGTAAATTTGCAAGTTGTGGCATTTCAAAATGTCAGTAAGTTAAGTGGGGTCTGTAAACATTTCTAGACAGGTTGTGGTTCATTGGCTTATTGTTTGACCATTTTGAATGGAAACATCCGTGTGATTTTATTACATCCTGACTCAATTAATTACAGCCAGTTGAACACTAAATTACAGCACCAAGATACCTAAATACTGAAGAGCTTTTAGAAGACAGAATTCTGCATACTTACAGAATTAAGTGTGGCATTTCCTGATTAATAAGATTGCTGTGGTGCAGATGTTAACACTGCCACTGCTGATTCAAACAAATTGTAAATAATAATTTGTTTGCTACAATAAATTGTAGAAAATTCAGTGAAAGCTGCAGTTGCCTTAGTGGTTATTTCAATGACCAAATGTATCCATTTTAGAGGACACTTAAAGTCTCCATTGCTAACTTCAGAAACTGGAAATAGTATAGATTGCTGCTTAATCAGTACCTTAATTTTTCCAAGAGAAAAAACCTTCAAGGTATTTAAGATGCTAAGCACCCCACAGTATTTTTTTTTAATAAAGATGAAAAATACTAAGGATCTCAAGGCACAGTAAAGTTGTGGAGAGTCCAAGATATTTTTACTCGCCTCTCTAAAGCACAAATATAACTCCAGAGTTTGATCTCTTGGCAGTATCTGGTTTGCCATTAGGGCCCTGCTCCCATGATGCTGGACACGGGATTTTTAAAACTGAAAGCATCCCAGCTCTGGTGAGGAATAGCACTGCCTTGGAGTAACTCGACCCATAGCAGCAGCCACCCAAGGGAGCCTGGGGCTCTGTAAATTTTCACTGCTGTCTTTGTTTGTAGATTCTGGGCTGTACCTCAGCTCCTGCTTTCATGAAAAGTGAATTTGCAAATGTGGGGCTCGTCTCACTAATAGAAGTCAAGTGTTACATAAAAAGCAGTTCAGAAAATCAATAACTTGAAGCTGACATTTGTTTGAAGAAAATGGAGATTATATGGGTCTGTAGTCAAAAAAATGCTGCATTTATTGATGATTAAGTTCAGCATAATCAGATAATGAATGGTGCTATGTGACTCCCCATACCAAGTATAATTTGGTAATAATAATTAGGTAGGGAGTTGATCTGTTCAGTTTCAATGGCAGTGCCATAAAAGGAGGCAGTAAGTTTAATGTGTGAAACTAGTAAACTGTCAGGTGTTAAATTAAACAGCATAACTCTCCTGCTGATGGGGATCTTAACTTTTTAGTGGTGGATATAAAATAGGGTGCAGCTTGGGGTAGTTTTTCCATATATACCAATTTCAGTGTAATTTAGCAGCTGTGGCCTTGGGAAACACCAGAGTAAAAGATCAGAGCTATTGGATTATGTGGCGCCTCCTTTGCAGAGTGCAAGGCGTGTAAGATCAGTGTCAAAATTGGATCATGCCAGTATGGACAGGCTGGGGTGTTAAGAAGTGTCACAGTTGTGTGCTGGGACAAGTTTTCAATCAATGACAAACTTGGCCATTTTCTGGAATAGTAGTTTCTTATTTTAAAACTGTGCTTTAATAGCAAGACAATATTAAATCATACATATTCATTATATAGTTTTGATTTTTTTTGTCTGTTTTGATTCTTCTGTTCTTAATAGAAAAATCAATTTTGAGTTTATTACTGATATCAACTAATGCCTTAAATGCTTTCCTTCCATAAATAGAAGATTGCAAATATATAAATAAGTGCATTTCTTTGATGCCTAGATATGATTGTCTTATAATTAATTCATTTCCCAATAAGAAAACCATTTTTAGAAAACAAGTTTTACTTATCTGTATTTCTTCAAAGGAACTTAATTTTGCAATAATTCAGTTATGTAACCACAATTAATTCATTGTTAATGTTAATTAGAGTAAATATTTCTAAAATAATTGGATAACTTTAAGTGTGGCTAATGATTTTGACTATTTTGCCTTCAGAATTTCTCATTTAGTCAGTACTTCAAATGAGTGTGCCAAGAATATTGTAATGTTTTCTGTTTCTTCTTTTATTTTTAATTTTTTTCCCATTTAATTTCTGGTTCTTTTTTCTTCAACATTAGATCTAAAAAGTGTCAGCTATGACCAGATGTTGTTTGACTATCTCCTATGTACTCTTTTAACCTATTCTGTAGAGTTTTAAAATATTCATGCTGTGACACTGCAAAGATACCTGTGAGGGCTCATTTCTTCTTGTATTATTCACTATTAGTGGAGCAAATTGCAGTATGTCAAGTGAGGCAAATGCTTTTTTATTTAACATCAAAGTTTAACTTTTAAGCTGTAATCCTGTTTCAGAAAGAACTATTTATGGTGATTTTTATTTATACAGGGCAGGTATGAGAGCAATGTCAGAATTGGGAAATGGCCTAAGTTTCTCATTACACCAATTCCTGAGGTGAAGTATTTTCATAAATTTTTCAAGTTAGGCTGAAATTCTTAACAGAAGAGGAATCTTATCAGTCTAATAAACACGCTATGGGATAGGTACCTAAGGTAGGTTCAAAATCCTCCCTACTGATTTTGAAGCACAGAACCAACAGGCAGGAGGTGGCTCTGGCTGGCGCTGGGCAGAGCTGTGCTCGCAGTGCCAGACTGGTCCTGCAGTACCAGGTGCTCTTGTCATGCACTGAAGGCACTGCAGGACTGACACCTGATTTGTTTGATGCTAATATTGGGGGGATGGCCAGCCCAGGGCTTTAGAAGGCATGGAGTTAATTGCAGTAATTGTTCAGTCCCCAGGTATTTTCTTCCCCGTAACTCTGGGTGTGTCGAACGCTATTAGATTTGTGTTAGATGACCCTGCTTAATGATGATGTCATATAAACCCAATGAGGTATCAAAGTGCTTTTTTTTTTTTTTGGTAAGAAAAAACCCTGTAAGATTTAGTAAGTACTGTTTACAAAGGGTAATTGATTGCCTCATTTGTGTGGCAGCGTGTTGTTGTAGAATATGGCAGGACTTTGCCAGGAGGAAGAAATTTGTATTCTCCTGAGGATGAGGACAAATTCACATTCCTCTGTGATGGAGAGCTAATTGCCACCCACAGATGGGAGAGCAAGTTAAAGCAAAGGTAATGAGTAAAGCTTCAGCTGAAATTTGTTTTGGTTGGTTTTTCTAACATAGTTTCCCCTCTCCAAAAAGAAGTACTTAATAGAGATAATAGAGTTCTTTGATGGAGAAGAGGTTCTGATTGTTGAAGCTTTTCTTCATTCTCTTCACCAATTGCAGGTGCATTTCTAAGTACTTTTCATCTTGACTGAAAGTTTATTTAGTTATTCCAAGGGATTTTTTTTACCAGGTCAGAGATAAGGGGGAAAAAAATCAATTCTTTTCATTCTTAGAAGGTAGCTGCTTAAAGAGAAATCAATAACAGTGTCTGTGAATGAGCTGTTGGCCAGTTGGCAATGTAATAGTCTGGCTTTGGAGAAAACAGAAAGAAGTGCAAAATAAAAATAAACTATATTGGAGCTTAGGTTTAAGATAAAGATAAATTATTTGAAAGCTGATCCACTAGCCTGATGGGTTTTCCTATCATAATCTATCATAAAAGTCTTAATCTGTAATATAACCAGTGACTGTCATTTTGATTATTGATTTGTGTGTATTTTAATGAATTCTCAAAATCCTGTTTGTAATTACCCTTCTTTTCATGAAGATATACTTTATGCATTGGGAATACCACCAAGTTAGCCAAAACCAATTAGTATTAGTTTGCAGTATCAGTTTTTAGTATTAGTCTTAGGAAAAAATGTTATACTAATTGTGTTATGTAAAATTCTCTAGCACTTTTTCTAGGCAAAATCACAGTTTGAAAGTGAGCAAACAAGATTTAAGATTCATCATTAATGGAATGATGAGGAGATTTAAATCAAGTGAAGACAAACTCTTGGGGAGCTTCTTACTTTTTCTTTACAACTGACTCCAGGAAACTGAAGCTGATTTTGACTTTTCTGTGTGTGATTGACATAATATTTTAATTCCGGCTGCACTCCTCATCCATCAGCTGGCTTGGAAAATCCAAAGATGATCAGAGCACTGGTGCCTGTTTTAACTCAGCTGAGTAGTATTAAAAAATACATGCAGCCAGCAGAGCTTGTATTGGTTATGGTATTTCTGAAAAGAAATATCTACTCCTGTATTTTGTCTGTCTAATAATTATACTCCGGTTTAGAGGGGTTTATGCAGTAGATTCTATCAGGTGCTGTATTCCAGAGGATCAGTGATAAAATCCTTACCCTGTTAGAGTTGGAGGTCCTGTGGATTCAGGAGGATTAGAGTTCAGAGCCTCCCAGTGCAATGAAATGTTTCCTTCAAGTCATGGGTGGAAGATAAGGCACCATAATTACTGTGACATGGATTCAACTGGCCAGATGTTTACAAATCTTCTTCATTTGGCTTGGTACCAGAAGAAAGTCCACTGCTCTCCTGCCAGCTGGCAGTTCAGCCAGTCCTTTTACCTCTGCAGCTCTCCATTTTCCATGAAGAAGTCACAAATGTTCATCACAGAGTGCAGCTCTGTCTTGGCAGCATAAGGAGACATGGTCATCACAGACCTTGGGCTTGCAGTGATGGACCTGTTTGCCAGGTTCCACAGCTACAAACCTGCAGCTGTGTGTTGGCATGCAGGATAAAATTAGAATCTTCCTTTCTATTTTCTCCTGTAATTTTAAAGGACATGTGATATTTTTTCTCTGTTCTGTTTCTGTAAATATGGAAGGTGCAATTTATAAAAACAAAGTTTGAAATGGACCTCAGGTAGCTAATTGATTCTAGGAGTTTTATTTATGGAATTATATGGAATTAGGAATTTGAGGAGAATTATTGACCAGTCCTCTTTAGAGAAGGCAATTTAACATGGAAGAGGAACTCTACCTATGTGTATTTTCTTTTTTTTAATTTAAAATTTTAATTTTTAAAGTCTGATTAATAATTGATTTAGCTTGGTAAGATATGATGTAAAGGCTCTCAGTTTAATCTCTGAAATATCTGTAAACTGAAAAGTGGAGAAAAGTTTCCATGGAGTATCAAAAGAGATGCTCAGCATAGGGGCTTAGTTAACCTGATTAGAATAAGCTCTGGACCTCCAGCCTCTTTCTTGCTGAGAATCAGTCTGTGGCTGGGCTGGAACAATGTTCAGGCTGTAGTTCAGGCCCGTGATGTGTGGTTCTTATGGATTCTTTGTCTGGGAAGTTAATGTTTGCTTTGGGAGAAGCAATTGGTGTGTGGGGAATAAAGTGATGTCTTGCAACTGCAGGAATCAGCCCTGGAGAAACAAGATTTTGTGCAGAGAGGTTGATTTTTGTGAACAACTTTTTGCTGTGTTGCTTTCTTTATCTGCAGCCAGTCAGATCCATATTCACATTTCAATAATTGAATCTCTCTGTTTACTCTTTTAAATCCAATTTGGGCTGTTTCTCAAAGACCACAGCTCCTTTGCCTGACATCTGAATATTTGGTTTATCTGAGCTCTGAGCTGGTGATGTAAATTGAGTGTCTCTGGTTTGGATCTGCTTTTTTGATGGGTAAATACCTCCTTGCAAATGGTCTGCAGATCCTTGGTTTAGGGCTGTCCTGCATCTGTTTCTTGGTGTTGGTTGGTTTTGTTGTGGGTTTTGTCTTTTATGGGGATAAGGAGGCAGGCTGGGGAAAGCAGTGAAGGGTAAACAGTTTAAAGTCATACTGGGGTGTGAAATGTGTGTCCTAAGGTGCTAAGAGCTATTACATGGATCTGCAGCATTTCTGACACCAACATGGAGTACTTACACTTCTGTTTATGACTGATAGTTCAACTTCTGCCAGTGTTTCCATTGTTAGCTTCTGTTTTCATGGAATTGTACTACAGGCAGAGCCTGTATCTGGGTAATTTTATTAAAGCAGTTTTCAACAAGCTCTTTGGCTGTGCAAACATGGAAAGAATATTAAATTAAAAGAAAATTCTGAACCCAGGGAACCTAATGTTCTGATATGGGATATTAAGCTATGTCATCACTAATACAACGTGCAATTTCTGTTTTGCTCTTATTGCATGCAAAGTCAACGACTTTTCAGCATCAGTAACTTCAAAACCAAGTGTTTTAAACATTGCAATTATAGCCTGAAAATCACAAGATCTTAAATAATGAGTTGGCTCTCTATTGCCTTTCACTTGGAAGAGAAGTCTGACAACCACGAGTAGCTGACCAGAGCCAGCATTGCAGCAGAGCTTTGCCTCTTTTAGCTGCAGCCTTGGAGGGATGGCTTAGCCAGGACTGTGAGCAACACATTGCTCAGAAGGTCTTCAAACACAGCTCCTGTGTGACTACTCAGATTCTGGTACTCGTTTACAGCGTTTACAAAGGTTATTTTAGGATATCAAGCATAAACTGAGGACACCCGACTTAATGAATTAATAGTTTTTAAAAAATGATAGCTGGATAGTGATATCCTCAGTTTTTGTGTCTGCTCTTAGGCATAATCCCAGGATGTGATGTTCTGTGTGAGGGAGGCAGAGTGATCTGAGAAAATCCCAGCAAGAGCAGTAGAGAGGTTTTGGCCTTTTACATCTTCATCCATGTTTGTATGTGATACAATCTACGATGACAAATCTGAATTATTTCATAAGCTTCATCAGCATAGTAACTGGGAACTGCCTAGAATGCCTCCTAAAGACTTTTTTTTATTCTCTAAATGAGCATAAAATCTGGGGATTTGCCTTTGATTTCAGTATATTGAATGTGAATGGAGTTGCCTGAAGCAGAGCAAGAGGCAGTGATGAATATGGATGTGGTGCTGCTGGCTTTGTTAGTGCAGAGATGCCTGGAGGGATTAAACAGGGGAGCTCCAAAGTGCTGATCTTATGCTTCAGCTCTTGATGAAGGATGTTTGATAACTTATTTTTGAGATTTTTATTTGCTCTTCTCTCTTCTTTTTAAAAGATTTCTGTGTGAGAGCTCCCTAGTGATCTCTGACTGTACTACTCTACATTTTAGTAGTATTTTACTTTTTTTTTGATTAGGGGTTTGGTGAACCAAGGCTTCCTGCTTTCTAAACAAAGGAAACTTATCATTTCTAATTTTTCTTTTAATCTCAAAACTTCCCAGTTAAAAACAAAAATCACTTAAGACATGGATAAGTCAGAATTTCACTGCCTTCTCCCTACCCCTGCTTCCTACACCACATTGAATTATGAATTATATTTCAAGTTAAAGTTATAAGAAAGATACAGAATTATGCTGTTCATTTTGCATCCTTAAGCAGTATTTTGTGTATTTTGGGGACAGTTATTATAGCTGACATGAATTCATATTATTCCTTTGTCAGGCTATACTTGACAAACACTTTTTGACCTATTTTTAAAGTATAAATGTAATGTTTATATTGTTTTGTATATTCCTCCATAAATTACAACTATACTCTGTAATTGTAAACACAGATTCTGACAATCAAATGATAGGTTTTTCATGAGAGTTCTAGTTTATTTTAGTTTTCTCCAGGAGCTTCAGGTAATTAATTTTTTTTAAATTTAGAAAATTTTAAAAACCCACAACTATTTAATTTCTCTCTCAAATGGAAAACAAAATAAACATAATCAAAAGAATTTTTACTTTGAATTGGAAGTTAAACAAGTGTGTGCCATACTAATTTTTTTTTTAAAGTAGTGAAAGTGTACAGGCTTCCTGCAGATATTGCCAGAGGAAAGCGAAGGTATTTTGGGAGTAGAATAGAATTTAGTAGATCTATTGTCAAATGAAGGATAGCTGGAATCCTGGAATAGTTTAGGTAATTGGTTTTGCTTATACTATGTTAATTATGAAATCACACATGTTGCATTCAAACCGTTGTCATCTGAGCTACAAAACCAACACTTGAATTTAGAGCAATGGTTTCTTTATGAATATTTATGATTACACTTTGGATAAGTCTTTACAGAGTTTCAGGTTGTCTGCACATTCAAGCTTGAGTTTTCAGCTGTCCCTCATAGTCAAAAGGATTCTGTGATGAAGAGGGACTTGGGAAAATCAATGGCAGAAATCTGGGACTGCACAGAAAAGAGAATTGTGAAACATTCTGTAAACAGAGGTACTGCATGCAGAAAGAAGATGGAGGAGAGATTGTACTCCAACACACAAAGTTTCCCAAAGAGTTTCACAAGCACAGCATAAAATTACAAAAATCTGCTTATTAAACCCTGGGAGAGTTTTATTGCTTGTAGAACTGCAGTCTGAATGTCACAGCAGTTACTAATTAAAACCAGCAATGTTTACAGCATTGGAGTTTAATGTAACCATACATTTCAGAGCATACAGGATAATGAGAACAGAGTGGATGCATACGGGATGATGGAAGTTTAATGTAATGCACACATTCCTAGCTGATTAATAATAATTTGATGCCTTCATGTAATACTTTACATGTCTACCACTGTACGTGCCTCTAATTCTAAAGTCTTTAAAACACCCTACGAAAAAAACTGATTGAACATCCCTGTTTGCTGCTGTCTTTGGGTGTTGCCTCTGTATGTTAGTGAAGATTCTTTTATTGGTAACTCCTTTCTCTTTTTTCTTTATGATGTATCTCACCTTGGTCTAGTTTTGTGGTTTTTCCATGAAGTTTTCCAAAGCAGTAGATCCTAAGAGTACTAGCTCTTACTAGATGATGCTGTATTTCTTTGCCTCTTTTTTTTTCTTTTTTTTTTTTTTAAGATATGGCTCTTGGATTTTAGCTAGAAAGGATTTAATGTTTTGATGGGGCTTCTTTCACCATGTGGATTCTTGAAATTACTTAAACAAATTTCATTGGCAATTCCATGCTGGAACTCTGGTGTGCAGACTGCTGGTACCTGCTGGACTGTGGGAAATGGTCTGCAAGGACAAACAGTCCATAGGGCCCCTTGGGGCACAGTTTGATGAGTGGGGATTGCCCCTTGGGAAGAACCAGAGATGACAGAGGAAAACACACAGCAACACTTTGCTCATAGTGTTGAAGCCAATGAATTTTTATTTTCTGTTTCCCATGAGCTAAGAACATTTGTGCAGTCAGTTCCTTGGGTGTTTGGTAATTTGTTAAGGAGTAGTAAATGGGTCACCTGCTCACCATTTCACCTGGTTTGTAACTTGTTTCTAGCTCTGCTGCGGACCTAGCAAATGACTTTTTGAAACTTTTCCAGCACTCTTGCCATGGAAGCAACAGTACACGTTCTTTGATACCCAGATTTGGCAGTTTCTTGAAGGTGTTTCACTGTCCCATCTTCTTTATGGTAGATGGACTTCATTAAACATGATAGACTTTATCTTTTTTCTCTATTCAGTGCCAGACCCTGTCATGCACTCAAATAATTGTAAGCCAACTGTTTCAGTGGGAGCTTCATGCAGCTGACTTTTGTAATTGGCCCAACCAGTTTACAAAGTGCCACTTGATTTTGCTTCCCACGCAAGTTTTCTCTTGGAAAGGGAACTTTAATTTCCATCTCTCACTGTCTCAAGTAGATGCCTTGCAGAGAGTGCTCATCCCCAGCGGTGGGGAACAGCAGCCCAGGCAGAATTCCTGGAATCTGGAGCTCATGTGCATGGCCTGCAAGTCAGGGAAGGGGAGAGCCACATTAGCAATGCCTGCTATGCTCTCAAGTTGCTGACTGGGGAGAAGCCTGGGAAAGCTCCATTAGCCCACACCAGCAGAACTGGAGGTGCTTCTGGAGGGTCCAGGTGCATCTTTTCATACTTTTTTACAAGAATTAATACAAAATCTTCTCTCTGTTTTCTGGTAACCATGTTTATTTCCTTTCTCACTCTTTTTTCTTTTTTTTTTCATCTTTGTGATGGTGTGAACCTCTCACACCTTATAGGAAAAGGATTTGGAGAACCTTTCCCTCTCTGAGGAAAATGGAATACCCCAGCTGTGCTTCCCAGGCTTGTTAATATATCTGTTTTATTGTGTTCTGTTCCAGTGCCAGAGAATTTTGTCAGGCAATCCACAGTGATTGATTCTAGGGAAACAAAACACCATTTCCTTCTGTTTTCAGTCTCGAGTCACCCTGTAGCTCTCATACCAGATTTTTTTCCCAGTAATTCCAGAATTCATGCACTTGTCTACCAACAGCTGTTCAAAATTAGCTGAAAATAACTTTCAATTCTGGTCTTCATGCCTAAAAGTTATGACTCAGAGACTAATAAAAATGGCCCGTCATCCTTCTGGATTTCATATGGAACAAAAAAAGCATGTCCCAGACAACAGAGTTCCTGAAACTTCTTGAGTTTCATATTGTTTTTCTTGATGTAAGGTGCTCCAGTGCTGCATGAAATCTTTTTTTTCTAATTCTAACTGCTGATCACCAGTAACAAAACTTGAGAATTTAATGCAACATTTACAGTTTACTTTGTCTTATTCCCCTTGCAGATGAACCTCTACAGAAAAGGTACAAAGAGAGAAAGACACAGCAAAAATTAATGTTCTTTTTTCCATTTGCGAACTCTGTAGAAAGCCAGTGCTCCATCATTAGTTGGAGCTTATATAGAAATATTTGCACTGGCAATACACTATTCTTAGTCACACATTTCAAGTGTGTTCTGCTAATAAAATGACAAATTTAAACAGTGGCTGCAGGGGCCAGCATGCTGTCTACTAGGCTGCCTCCCCCTTAGTAATCATGGATTCACTGCTCTTCCTAGAAATGCTGCTTCTCTTGAGGATCACATCCATACAGTTCTCTTCCCATTGGCATTATCCATTAAGGTGTTTGAAGTCTCTTGCTTCACAGTGAACATTTTTTATTGTGTTACTGTGCAGAACAAGTTGAGTGTTGAGCATGAGAAGAGGGAAGATGAGTAATGACTGGAAAAGCCCGCTGGGACAAGTAAGTTGAATAGAAAAGAGGTGATGGGAAGGATGAGTTGAATGTAAAAAACATTCTGGTTGGACTGGCTTGATGGGGATTAGTGAAATTTTGTAAAAACTTATTCCATAGTAGAGCACATCCATTTTCCAAAATACTATCATCCACAAGGCATGTGAGTCCCTGCAGGCCTGGCAAGGTGAGTCCATGCCAGTCCATCCTGTTGGGGTTAGATTGCTGCCTGTCACAGCCTAAAAAACAGCCAAGGTGTATCCACCTTACGCTTACAAACAAATTCCAACAGTCATTCCATATCATATTGTAATGGAACAAGAGGAATAACACGAGTTACTGTGAGTCAATTTTATCCTAAATAGTTGGAAATTTACTCCTGACTTTGGATATTTGTGGAGTTCACTCCCTCTTAAAAAAACAAACTATAAAGAAGCAGCAATAGTAGCAGTATACTGTTTCCAGAGCAATTTTAATTCTATGAGATCAGCCATATTATTTGCAGTCCACCATGGGTTCTGATGTATTTTATGAAGGGTTTAAGCCTTCAGTATTTCTCTGGTTTTTTGGTTCAGTTCCCTGTTGATTCATTTTCAAATTCTGCATGAATGAAAAGACAAAAATGTTTTACATTTGTTAAGCATGCTGTCAGAATACAAAAATAATACTGCATTACACAAAATGCAACATTGTTACATTTCCTTCATGGAATGCTGAAATATTTTCATGCTCTAAGAAGTTTCATCCTTTGGATTTTGTACCTGGATCCTTTGGATTTTGTGCATTTTCCCAGAGCTCTCTGGCTATGCAAAGCCAGCCAGCCTCCTTCCACAGTGATTGATTCCATTGAGGACCTGCTCACTGGGACTGTATCTTTGGCTTGGTGCAGAGAGCTGACCTTTGGGTTAACTTCCAGTAATCTGCTTTTTCTATCTGTTAATGATTGGAGATTTTATAGAGGGTTTGTATGACAGCAGAACAGCAGATGAACAATAATATGTGTCTTCGTTAAGTCTTCAGTATTTCTTTTTCGTTGGACTTTTCTTTGAGTAGGAAGAACTAAGCCTTTATTCAACAGGTAATGGCATCAGAATTGTCCTTCTTAAGTGAGCAAGTGCCTACTCCTTAATTTATTTTTAGTGAAAGGATTGTACAGAGGCATTATCTGGAGTTTAGCAGTCTATCTAGCCACTATATGTTTGGTTGAGGTTTTTTTATTTCCCCTAACATGACTTTTTCCCCTTTCCAGGCTGATGGAAAGTTGCTTCATTATATGTTATCCAAACAGCCTGGGAAAAGCCAGAGGCCTTTTTATCAGTTTTCCAGTGCATTCCCACACCTCTGTTTTGCATTGATAACCCACTATTTTGTCACTACCATCCATGCTCCTTATGTAAATTAGTATCAAAATGTTTCAGACTATTTTGTGGAGTTTCTAGCACTTCTTTTTTTCCTCACTTCTGGAGACAATATGTTTTGCTGACTTTTACAGTGGTTTTTAATTTAAGACCCTTTTGTTTTTCTTTTCCCTTGTTTGTTTTGCCCACTATCCCACCCTCCTTTTTATTTTATAGCAGAGAATGTTGCATTTATCTTTGAGCTTGTATTGATGTTCTTCCATTGACCTTGCTTTTTTATATGAGTATAAATAAATTACTGTGCATCACTAATGAGTGGTGCCTGCTGTAAAATCATTGTTTAGATAACATTATAAAATTACTGAAACTTATATTAAAATGTCTTTTCATATCAGGCCACACTTTTAAAAATGAAATTGCAGACACTGGGGAAGTTTGAATTTAATTCTGATGTGACATGTTCCTGTGCATTTAACATGTGGCAGCAGCTTTTGTTTTTCTGGCTGTGATCCAAGCCTCGAGTCTCCATTCCTGTTTCTTTGCTCATTGAGACATCCAGTGGCTTTGGGTGGATTTAAGGAAAGGCTATTAGAAAAAAAAAAAAAAAAGGCAAAGTAATGGTTAATGCAGTGAAAAGTCTATCAAATGCAGTCTAAACTGGATAATTAATTGTTTTCTGGTGCTCTGCATTCCTACATCGTCAACACGATTCCAACAGGTTTGGTTGCTTTTTGTTTTTCATTTTGAAAATGTAAGGCTACACTGCTTTAGATTTGGATTGTCCTTTTTCTATTGCAAATAAAACACACTTATTTTTGATGGTTTTGTCATTTGTAACTTAAGAATTTAATGAGATTATTCCTATGAATACCTGTGTGCAATTGCTGTGTGATGTCACCTTATAATTTATTACATTTAGATCACTTTTAGGATTGTGTTAATAGGCAGCCTTGTTTGCATGTACCTTCCTATATTAACAGAACAGTATGACAGTTCATAAAAATATTTTTAATGAAAATTTTATTGTCTGTAGACAAATAAGTACTGTACAAAGCATACTTTTTCCCCTGTCAACTATTGCATCCTTCTTTACAGCAAAGCACTAATCTAAAACTATACCCCATGTTGTTTTCCAAAGTCTCTTTCTCTGGGTCTTCCTTGAGTTACTTTGTCTTTCTCTTCCTTAAGCAATGCCTTCAAACTGCCTGATACACATGGTAACCTTTATGTCAATGTCAAATAGGATTGTTCTAAAAAGATCCACTGACAGAGTGAAAAGGAACAAACAAATCCATCAACTTACTAAAATGAGGTTAAAAAGCCTGGAAATGTTAGCATTTAAATTTTAAAAATGTTGATCTCCTGCCAGCCTTTTACTTTCTGTGTTCAACTCATGTGAATTGGTAGGACATCAGCTGAGGGAAGTTAACCTCTGAAGCTTTTAAGGGGAAGCTGTTTAGTCTCCTTCAGTTCCCTGCTGACTCAGGGGAAAGAAGCTGCCAGGTTGAGCTGGGAAGTGTGTCTTTTCAGTGGACACATTCTCAGATTTATTTTTCTTCCAGCTCTGCTGCAAAGTGAAGGATAATTTTTAAACATTGATTTTGAATCAGTCATGAAATAATCCTTCATGCTATGTTATCCTACTGTTAAAAGAATTGGAGTTCCTTCAAGCATTTCTAGATGGGGTGTGCAGAAGGCAGTGATTTGCTGTCTTGGAACCTGTTAAACTGGACACTGTCACTACCAGGATCACCAGCTACCCCAAGAACATGAGGCTCACTTAAAAATTAGGTAAGAGATTGTTATTTTTCGTTGCCTTCTATTCTGTGAGCCATTAAGAGTTTGAAAGGACATCTTGGCAGTCATGAGAGCCAGAGGCCTTACTTTAAAGGTGGAGGTTGTGATGTAAATGCCTCACCCTGTAGCTCACACCTTCTAAGGAAGGCACGGAACCTTGTGAGACCCTGCATTTATTGGGAGCTGGCAACACTTTGGTTCCTAACCAGGTGGCATGAAAAGTGTCCTTAGGCTGGTTAAACTTTCTGGCTGTGTGGACAGTTTGGTGCCTGCTTAGAAACAGGCAAAAAAACCTGATGGCTACCTTGAACTCCTGTTTTAAAGACTGTATCTCTCAAGCTAAAGAATAATTTCTTTATCTGCCCAATGTGGGGATTTGACTCTTTAATGGTCAGGAAGGAAAGAAGTGTCTCCTGTGTCTCCTGTACAACCACAGTATGTGCTGACAGGAAATGGGCTGTACACCCATGATGATGTGATGTGAAGCAGTCTTAGAAAAAATCCCTACTGCTCTGGAAGTTACCTCCTCCTTCCTCCAGCAGAGGGAATAATTTAAAATGATGAGCTTGGTACTTTTAGTCCTGAAATCACCCTACTCTCATAATATCAAGAAGCAGTGGGCCAAATTTCAATTATGATTTTGCTTTTCATTTCTCAGTGAAATGTACTCTTTTATCTTGCAGAGTTCTGTAAGTTTTGGGAGTCACAGCAGGGATGGAAAAGTCAAACAAAACTGTTTTATTTTAGTTATAATTACTTCTGCCTGGTAGTAATTAGAAAACCAGAGAGGCTAGACTGGTTTTTAAGTGGCAGGAAGGCTGTGTTTATTTAGATTTTCATACACTTTAAAATTATTTTTTCCGAAGAGATTTTTCAGGGAGAAGCCTTTAAGGGGAAAGTAAATTAATGAGAGCTCAGACTGGAGTCCATTTGTGCTACCAGTGTGTCCTTTTTGCTCTTTGGAACAAATAATCTTCCATCTTTTACTCAATAGTGAAGCCCTACAGTGTATTACCTTGCAGTAGTATTTTAGTAGTGTCCATAAAGATCATTAAGAGGGAAATGTGAGAAGAATTGCATGATGTAGTTGATCTTAATTTGGTATAAAAGAGTAAATGAAAGAACCATCTCTTTTATGATCCGTCAGTTGAGCTACAGCAAGTTGCTGCACAGGATGCTGAAAGGTCAAAGCTGCTGTTTCTCAGTGATGTGTCAGAGCTTGTTTTGTTCTGTTCTCTTTCTTTGGCCACCTAATTATGACTTGCCTGCAGAAGGGAACTGGATGATCCATGATGAGTGCTGTGCCTTTGGCAGATGCACATTGCAGTCATACTCTTAGGCTTTCATTTGTATGTTTCTTACATCTCTGTATTTGCACAGGAAGATTCTTAGAATACATGAAGGTTCCAATTGTTACATAGCCAACCATTTTAAAGATACATTTCAGAGTTTTACCATTTGGCCAACACATAGCTGATGCTTTTACATAAGGTGATCCCCTGCAGTACAGACTGGAGCTGTACTCCAACCCTCTTTTTAACTGGCACCACATCCCAGGAACCCTTGCTTCTTGCATGTGTATGGCTCAGCCTGGTTATTGGAAAGAGGATGGTGCATTCCCATCTATGTGGAAACACTCCTGGTGGATACTCATGCTGGATAGCATGAATTTATCTGAGCACTATCAAGACCAGCACCCACCACTTCAGAGTATTTCTACCTCCAGTGCTGTCCTGAGGAGTCCTCCAGTATTAATGCTGTGCATGGTGTGCTCCCTGGGGCTGCCCTGAGCAATTCTGCTGTCAGCTTCATGCCCTGCACACTATCAAAACTTGCACTTATCTCTCTGTCTGGAATATTTGGGGCTTTTATGCCTAAAAAGCTGATTGTTTGTAGCCAATGTTGCTATAGGGACCCACTGTATATTGAACAGAAAAGGATGGCTGACATGGAAGTGTGTTAAACCTAAATGTTAGATGTGACAAAACTTGCTGATACAGACTCACTGTCTACAGAAGTATATTAGTTGAGGAAATACAGGGATTACTGCACCATCAGTTGATGATATTCAGATCATACATTCACATGTATTAGACCTGTTATTTATGAGAAATAATCCAGATGTACATTCATGGGTATTGATAATTTCCTTAATGTAATGTTATGAAAAGGACTTCATCCAAAGAGATACAAGGCTGTGGCTTTCCCAGTCAGCAAAAAACAAACCATTTTGAAGTGGCTTGCTGAGTAAGAGTTTACTGGGACACATCCATAAATGGTTTAAAGAACTAGATGAACATGTGTAAATGTAAAAGGTGTAATTGTTTTTCAAATAAAAAGAAGAAATCTGCCAGACTGGAGTGAAATAAAGTCAAACCTTTACTTAAATTATTTTGGCAACACACTCATAAGAACAATCAAAATGTGAGGATCAACTTGCAAACCTTGATTGAGTGTGGAATATTTCAGAGACAGGCAAGAAGAGAAAGGAAAGAGAGCAGACAGTGAAGACATCCATAGGCAGTCCAAAATGAAGTTTGATGTGGCAGGTTTCTACCTGGGGGCTTCCAAAATTCCCAGGGCAATGAGCATTTTTTTCTCTCCAAGCCATAGCTGTTAGAGTGAAGATGAATCTTTCACAGCAAAACCGGTCTCTGAACTGAACTAATCCCTGCTGCTGCTTTTCAGGGTGGAAATGGTGTACAGCAGGAGGGGAGGAAAAGATTAAATGATCCTTGACTTTAGTGCTCAGTGGTAGAATCCAGTTTAAAGGAAAGTAAAGATCTTGTTGGTTTTGTGCAATTACAGACTTAGAACAAGTTTATTTTATGAGTGGTTTTATTTTTATCTTGAATTCAGTGGTAAGAAGTTTAAGCTCTCCTATTTGTACCCATTACCTTTTGTTTCCCTTGGCACCCCTTGTTTCTGTTGAGCCTTGTAAGTTTGTAATCTGTAGTGCCTCTACATCTGTCTAAACACAAATGGTGTTTCTGATGTTTTTAACACCCTGAAGGAATTTATAAACTCTGACCCCATGGCTGACATTAATGGTTCTGACTGGCCATGGTTTGTTTTGGGCTAGCTGGGTACAGTAGCACTGATGGAGGGGGCTGAGACACCACTTTCACTTGTAAGATTTAAGAAATCATTGGTTTAAACATGAATTTTCTTTGATGTTAGAATAAAATGGGCTGGCAAGCACAGTGCTTCTATGCTTGTGCCTATAAATAGAACAAATTTTCCTTTTAAGTCTTTGATAAAGACAAACCAGCTGAAATGCCTGCTTTCTTGTGTTCCAGCCACTAGCAATGAAATGGCTTTAATATTTAAGTAACTGTTTTTATTAGACTCTGGTAGGCTTTAATAGGTGTTCTTGGAGTGCTGTTGACTTGCTCTTTATTGGTTAGCTGAGAGAGAAAGCTTTTATTCTTTTCCAGCAGGACCCTGAGGGTGTCATTGAACACCCTAGGGCAAGATGCTGAGCCAAACCCAGCAATAGAAGGCAATGATAAATCTGGATTTGAGGGAAATAGAGCTGCCTAGGCCTCAGCTGCACTCTCAGTTTGTTAAATTTCATTTTTGACACATTCAAAATGTAATCATCAGGTTTCATTTTCAGCCAATGGCCTTCAAAGCATGTTTATTTACACAAAATAATTTCTATTGGTTCTTTGAACCCAACTAGCTTTTATGTGAAAGATGGTTCTGGTAAGTTGTCTTCTTGTCTTACATCAAAGACAACTTTGTCACTTTCAAAGAAATATGTTGAAGAAATAATGAACAATAGAAAATTTTACCATAAGACATTAGGTCTTCTGTGAAAGTAGGGCCTGGAGTGAGACTTCCTGTCCTACCACCCTAACACTGCTAAGCATCATTTACCAGGAGTGGATGTAAAGGATTTTCGTGTTAGACTGGAAAAGACCAAAACAGAAACGCCACTTCCACTAGTGAAAGTTGAGTCCTTGGCAATTTAAATTGCCATCTTTTTGTTGGTAGGTTTGGGAAAGAATGAAGAACTTCTGGCTTGTTTAAAACCCACCAGCACAACAAAGTAACAATAATTTTTTGCTAGTTGGAGTGTTGAGCTTTATATTTTATGTTTGGGCTTATAATTTGAATTAAGAGAAAAAAAGTACATTTACACTCTCTCCTTAGCCGTAGGATCCCTATTTGCTAGATAAATACTGCATTCCTATAAGGAATGTTGAAGCATCATTCGTTCCCACCAGATGTTACAATCCCTGTCTAAAGAGGTGCAGCTGGGACTCAGGCTAAATGCTCTCTTTAGGGAAATTCTGCTGAGGTTTGAGAAGTAAAACCAGAGCAAACCACCAAGGCCAGTCAGTGCAGAATGAGACTTGGGAGATGTCTGCACTTGCTGGACTGTTGTGATGACATGATGTCCAGTCCTGGGGCAATTGCTAAAAAAATAATTCATTAACATTATTAAACTTCTTAGGCAAGATGGTTCAGAAGAACTAGGTGTATTTATGGGAAGAAGTTTTCACATAGAAAATAAGTTAGGTTAGTGAGTGCTTACAGAAACTCAGTTTTGCAGAAGTGAAAGAACCAAATAAATTGTTTGTACCATGGAGATGCAATCCTTTGTAAGCTACCCACACAAATATGCATCATAAGCTTGATGCATTATCTCATGATCCAAAGAAAATTAATACAATTTTAAAATTTAAACTTTATCATTTAAGCTTTTCCTTCCAAATTACAGGTAATTTTTGGAGTTTTTACAATCTTACTCTAAAAGTCTAAAGTAGCAAAAATATCATTGTTCACACAAGATAATTTATATGTCTTTAACATCTTTTTCTTGAATAAAAAGGATCTGTAAAATACCTTTACAACTAAAGGACTATTCCAAGTAATTTTGCTGAAAATTTTCTTTCCTTTTTGAAGAAAAGTATCACCTTATACAGAAGACCTGGCACAGAAAATACCATCTGAAAAAAGATTTTTTAAAGGAAGATTTAAGCATATGTATCTAGGTTATAATAAAGTAATGACAGTAGTTCCTGTCAGATTCAGATTCTAGAGTATGAGACAGTCCAAAACTGAAATGTGAATGTGTGTTTTTCTGAGTTTTCACCTTGTTTTTCTGTTTTTGCTTTCAGCAACTACTGTTGTCAACTGGGCACTCAGGATATTTTTTCTCCGGCACAGAAGTGTTGATGGGTTGGGAACAGTGCTTTGGGTTAATTTTCTGAAGTGACGTTTTGAAGTGTGGTTATTTTTATAAGCCACTAGTCAGAGTAGGGCAGACAAACTAACAAAATGTGAAATATTGGAGCTGCTGTGGATGGATTGAAGACTAAATATAATTAAATTGAAACAACAGGATGAATGATGTCACACTCAAAATAGAACTCACATAATTTACAGTCCAATTTGATGTACTTAATGTTTCTTGCTTGAGCAGGTCTAGGACATTGAGCAACGGGCATTTAGTGGTTAGTATTTAAAATATTACTGAAAAGAGGAGTTTAGTAACAGAATTCATTATTTAATATAAAGGATACAGTTTCATATAGAAGCCAAATAAGGCGAATCGCTACTTGTTAAACATAAAATGAATATATATTTATTTGGTGGGGGGAGGTCCAAAGGCAGGAGTGTAAATAGGTTGCCCCTTTCTGTAAACATGTCTTTAGGATGAGATCAGAGAAGCAGAATCTTAATTTTCAACTGTAGTTTTCCCCCAGACACTTCCTAATCCCCAGTGTATAAATCCTAGTGGCATAGTGGGGTATATTTTATAGCAAAGTATCTGTGTGTGACTCCTCCAGACCTCAATGAGGTCCTGGCTGCTCCTCTCCATCCTGAGCTGTCCTGTCAGCAGCTGCTCCCTGCCTTTTCTTAAGGGCTCTGTGTGAAGGAGAGACCACAGAAACCACAGCTGCTCCCCACCAACCAAACACACGAGCAGAGATGAGGAATGCTGCTTTTTGTTTGTTTAGCTCATTCACACATGAGGACAGCTCTTCTCATTCAATCCCTCTCCTGTCCTCCTCACAGAGGTGCATTCCCAGCTCCTGAGTGGGGCACTGTACTGCTGGACAGCCACAAAAACTGACTAATGGAGCTGCCCACCCTCCATGACTGAACTGAAGATCCTTCTTGCTCTATGCCTGGGAAGACTTTACTCTCTTTCCTCCCAGCAGTCACTTCACTCTCATTTCCCTGATGCTCATGTAGTAGAATGAGTCACATACTCTTGTGTAAGCACTGTTTGCAACACACACGGGATATTTTATAATGGCTCCTTGTCTTCCAGCTTCTTTCCAGATACCTGCTGACACTTTCCTAAGGCTGAAATTTTGAGGGCAAAAAGCAGTTTTTTCTGTCCTGAGTTATAAGGTGGGATACCGACTGCTATTAAGCTGGATCAGTGTTGCAATGTAAACCAGGGATAATCACAACAGCTCTAAACTGTTTCCAGAGGTACTGGATGGAGCTCAAGTGCACCTGCACAGAAATTTTCTTTTTCTCCTCTAGCAGGATGTTGGGGCACTGTGCTGTGGCTGCATGTCCTGGTGTGGGAAGGATGAATTCCTACACAGTGTGTGAGCTTCACTCCCTGAAAGCCCATTTCTCTGGGGTCCCTTTCTCCTCTGTTCTGATCTAACTGTGCCAGCAGCACAGAGAGCTGCTGATCCCCAGGAACTGAGTTCACGGACACCATGGTGAATCAGCTTTTACTGAACTGTGTGAGGAATTCAGGAGCATCTGTAATTATTCAAAGTACATTTACCTATGCTTAAGATGACCAAGAGGAATTATCTACAGATAAATATGAAACTTTTTGCCAGCTAAGGCCACCATTGCAAATAGTTAGAAATCTGATCAGTTTTATATATATAAAAGTAGTATATAAACATTGTATTTTATGCACATTTCTGTATTTGCATTATATATTGGTAATTTTGCTTCTTTCATATTGTGGAATTCCTAGCAAAAACAGATGATTAACTTTTGTTTACAAACAAAAATGAATGAAAAATTCTAGAAAGTTAGAAAGATTTGTTTGGCTTTCAGCAAGAATAAATATGTCAAGTTAAACATCCTAATCTAGGCAATTTAGTTCAGCTCTGACATTTCTGCCTTAGGCACTGACTGGAAATTTATGGTTTATGTCACAACCAGCCACCTAAGCTGCCTAATTTTGATCTTGATATGTCCATATCAACATCATATTTTGGTTTGTTTGGTTTGTTTTGTCCTTGAAATTGAAACCTCTTTACTCTGCCTGGTTTTAAGCTAATTAATATTTTAGACTCTTCCAGAATGTTTATGCTTATCATGAAGTAATGAGGAACTGGACCTTTTGCAAGACAAATGCAGTTTAATTTGAATTTTTTATAAAAACTGTGGGGTTTATTCCTAGTTCTTCTTGTCAGGTGAAGAAATTTTCTGGAAATCCCTACATATTTTACCAAGCAGTCAAACTTATGAAAAAAGCAGTGTGCCATTTCTTATGAAGCACCAGACATTTCACTGTGAAAGGATGAAAGACAACAGACATAAATTGAAACAAAACAGGTGCAGATTGGATAAAATCACTTTGTTTTCTTTTTTTCTTTTTTTTTTTTAATATATGAGAATGAGGCAGTCAAATTAGTTGCTTAGAGAGATTCTGCAGTCTCCATCCTTTGAGGGTTTCAAGACTCGATTGTATAAACCTTGAGCAACCTGATCCTCATAACTGACCCTGCTTTGAGTAGGAGTTTGGATTAGAGACCTCAGGTCTCTTCCAGGGTGATTATTGTGTCAAGTCACCCAGTTGCTCTGACAAACACACAAACCCAGCCTATTTTATATACAAGGAAGATGTATGTATGTTACACAGGAAACACACAGCCTGAAAATGAAAACCTCAGAGAAAGAGCTGTGCCTGAGATACTTCAGTAGAATGAGCAATTAAAATTTTACCTGCTTGAGAAATACCTCTAACAGACACTTGCTTCCCCTTACTGCTGTCCATTTTGGGGACCTTTTCTGCTTTTTGTTGCCTTAAAGACCTTCAAGTTATCTTCATCCTTTCCTGATCATTTGATCAGTTGTGGAAGTACCTGTCTCAGAACTGGTTGCTACTTGGCAGCACATTCCAACTTGAGTCTCCCTTTTCATTGTATGAAAAGGTTAAAATAAATATTCTGGGATATGCCTGAGAAATTACATTTATGTATTGAAGCTGTTTCTGTGCAACCAATAAGGCAAGAATTACCAAACTCAAAGATACAAGATATAAATGCCTGATAAGATGATTACAAAACTGGAAAGAATGCTTAAGAAAGAGCATCTCTTTACTAGAAAGAATGTGGTCTCAACTAGTGTTGAAGGGTTTATTTCTAACTCTCAGAGCTTAGAATTTCTTGGTTTGCTTGGAAAAAACCTTGCTCTATTCACAGACTTTTTTTTTCCCCATTACATGTCTCTGGTCATAATTTAACATCAAGATCCTACTAACCCTTTGCTTAGCTGCTCTGATTCTGCTGCTGCTGGGAGAGTTAAGCTCTAAGGTAGGTTGAGAAAATCTGTTTTAAACTTTTGAATAGGGAAAACCAGTGCAGTGGTAGTGGAAAAGGAGCAGGAGGTGACAAAGCAGAGTGATACTTAGAATTCTGAAGTTTGTTTATTTGCAATGTATGCCTGACAACTTAAATGGTCCAGTAAAAACAAACAAAAAAGCTTCAAATCAATGAATTCTCCAGCAGCCATACCAAACTAAGCATCCAAAAAAAAAAAATTACCAACTGAAAACAAGCCCACATTTCAAAGATGCTCTTTGACCCAGAGCATCTGCAGTGGTAGATGGGAAGCTGGGTACAGGCTTGGCCTCTGACTTGCACAAATGTCAGGCTGCACAGGGAGTAATGTTGGAGAAAACCTGCCCCCCCTCTCATCTCACAAATCCCTTGTTTAGCTTTACAGTTACTTGTTTAGATATATATTCTTTTAAACTCAAAGTTCATCCCAAAGTAAGAAATCTAGTTTCAGGTTGCCCCATGAAACCCCCAAACAGTATTGGGATTCCCAGGTAGAGGCCCTTCTGTAAGCTTTGATTTGTTTATTCTCATATCGAGTAAACCTTTAATTTACACTGATTAAGAAAATCTGCCCCTTCTCTAATGCACATGTGTAATGGTATTCTGAATTCTCTATAATAGCTGAGCAGATTCAGACCCACATGGCTGAGATTCAGTTGTGTTGCATAAATCCAAAATAGAAAAACCTTGCCAGCCAGCAAGGAAACAAATATTCAGAGGTCTGGGAGCTCTATAGAGAACACTGAGCATAACACACTGTAAATGAATTTAAACTCATGTAATATCAAAAGTACAGAAACAGAATATATTCACAAGTTATTACTCATCTATAACCATATTTGACATCCTTCTCTCTTGGAGGTTGATTTTTATTGATTCTTATTTTGCAAAGATTCTTATTTCACAAAGATGTGAAGGCCTCACTAGTATAGAATTCATAGAAATCCAGAAAGCACTAATCTGAACCTGGGGAGAGTAGAAGCAGTGCCTTCAAAGTACTCTTGTGATCTGTGTTTACCTGAGCATGGCAGGTCCAGTGCCCTGTGCTCAGTGTAGCTTTCGGGGATGAGAATTGAGTGCCTTCAGCTCTCAGTTGTGAGAGTTGCTTCTCTCCATCTCTCAGATGCTTCTCTCCAATCTTTTCTTCTGTGCCCATTCTTTTTTCCCTTTCTTATGCTAAAAAGATCTATTTTTAAAGCTTTTAACTAAAAAGAACATACTTCATAGAGAAATGGTAATTTTAAGACCAGCTGAAAAGGCTGACAGAAGTCCTACAGCTGCCACATGGCCTCTGCCTTCCTTTGTACAGGGCTGCAATTTGGCCTTTAGGGAAGGACCAGCATTTAAAAAGCACCCGTGGGGGCTTATCTGTGCCTGGAACCCCTGAGTGGTTCTGGGTGTGGGCTGCTTGTACCAATCTCCTGTGCCCAGAGGCGAGATGGATGAACAGTGTCTGTGCCCTTTGTGCTCACAGCTGACTGTCAGCAGAGATCAGACACTCTGTGAGATCTGAGCCCCACCTTCCATGTTTGTGTCACTGCTGGGAATGTAATTGCATAAAAGTGTAAAGGAAAAAAAATCTTGTGGTGTTCGATTTGAGGATGGTTTGAAGAAAACTGATTAAAACACAGCTGATGTTGGGGTTTTGTTATAAGCTTGTGTGAATTGCCCATGATGTTATTTGGGAAATACAATGCAATGCTGAGTATGCCTGGAAAAAAAGCCCCACAGAAAGGAAATAAGCTAATAATCCTGGAAAACAAAGAGAAAATGACACAAAAGAGACAGTTTTCTTCCATGCCACTTCTTCAAAGTGATTCATCTTTATGCCATCTGATGTAATTTTGTCACTGGCTGAGGTGATGTTTCTAGCAAACCACGTCACTCTGTGTTTTGTTTTCCTCTTTTTCATCTCTGATTGGCAGTCCCACCAAGAAATAACAATGAAAAGGGCTTTCATGGGATTAGGTAGAGGCAGTTAAACTTCCTGGGGCACAAGTGTGTTTTGAGGAAAGGGATAAAAGTGTCTTATTCTCTGGATAATCCTAGCTGAAATATAAAGGACTGCTTTTGGTGAATAATTAGAGAAACTATCCCAAAACTACCTTTAATTGGTATGGCATAAAAACATGTATTAACAGAGATTAAAGATATTTTTTTCTTTGGCTCCAGATAAGTGAATAATCTGTTGTATTTTACTTGCATTGTATTGTAACTTTTATTATTGGTTCTCTTTAGTGACAATAGCGACTCAGTAATTCTGACTAAGTCAGAAGAGTACAAAATTATTAAATGAGCATTAAGGTGAATCTTTATTTTATGGCATGACTTGTATTCTTGTATTTTCCTTCATTTTCTTCCTCTATAGGTTAAGGGCATTTTGTTTTTCTCTATTTGTTTTTTTAAGTCTCACGATGAAACATAAAAAGGATATATATGAGTGACAGTAATTTGTGTTTGTGATCTGAATTGCTAGGACATAAGAAGCTCATTGTTCCTATCTATTGGAGAGTGTGCAGAAGAATAGCTACAGAATTAAGCCGTGCAGCATTCACCTCCCTCATGTAACAGTCTGATGTGTGCTGGGAATCAGCCTCAGGGCTTGGACAGGAGGAGGTAAAGCCACCTCAGGCAACCAAACACTTTTCTGTGTTGATCTGCTGGTGCTACAGAAGGACTTTGTGAGGACAGCTGAGGCAAAGGAAGTTCAGGTAGCCAGACAATGACATGTAGCCAGAGAACAGCCAGTTCATGAGCTCTGGAAATAACCAGTATTTCTCATGATGTGTGGGGAAGCCAGTGTGTTTGGAGCCTCTCAGGGAGAAGACCAGCACCAAATCAACTGTGCTGAGGGGGCTGGCCAGTCCACAGGATGAGAGTGTTGTATGCTGAATCCTCATTGTATCTTTGGAGTTTTGCTTGGATTGTCATGTTGAGCTGACCTTAGACAGGTGTTTTTGTCCTTTGTGGAATGAGACTTGCCTTGGTCTTGCTGACTTTATCCTGTATGCATCTGAAGCTGCCCATTTTCTTTGTTTCTGTGGCTCGTGGTAGCTGCACAGTAACCTTCTGTTGGGGAAAGAGGAAGAGAAATGACAGTCTACCTGATCTTGATGGAAGCACCATGCTTTGGTGCTTGCCAGTTTGAATAGTGTCAGCCAGATCATCAGCACATATCAGAACCACAGTTCAGAACCATCATCCTTGGATATTACATTACCACAATAGCTGTAAGCTTTCACACACTGCTCTGCCAAAAGGAAAATGGTAACATTTATAAAAAGAAATCACATGGAAAATCGGTACTTATAAGAAAAAAAATCTGTATTTTTTAATGACAGTGTTTAAAGTATTTTTGGGCAGTCTAGATATGATGAAGTGTGATGAAGTGTTTGCCTCGAGATTACTTCTTTCTTTGTGTGATGTGTAGTCATACATTTACCTATGTGCTGAAATAGGTTTTGTGTCTTTAAAGTTTTAGTTTTATTAAAGAAAAACGTGCCTTTTTGAAAAAAATATAAATATGCTCCCTTTGTCTCATATCTTGGCAGTGCACATTCTCTGTTCATCTCATTCTCACTGAGAGTTGTCCCTGCTCCTTAGTGTGACTGTACTGGTTCTGCTGAGACTGCCTTATACCAATGAATGGTTTATAAAAGCACAGAACAAATTTGAGGGGATTTACTTGTGTTGGGAAAATTCTGAGGTTGTACTGAAAGAAAAAGTTACAAAGTAACTTCCCTAGTACAACTCACAGTAGTTAGTTTCTATTGCTGCCCTGTTTCGTTGGACCTACGGATGACATATACAAAGTTAATCTATTTCTGATTAGATCATGATTCCTTAGTGCTCTCAGAACATTTGGGCTGCCTGTCACAGTTTTACCCAAACTCATTTTCAGCCTTTCAGCTTGTGCTTGTGCTGTTTTTCCAGGGAAGAACTGAATCCATTTGCCTTTCTGTAACAGCAGAGGAAGCTGATAGTGATAGTGTGGGCATTAACTGAGCTATTTCACAGAAAGCCTCTGGAGAGGTGTTGGAAGGACATGAGGTCTGCGAGCTTCCACAATTGGGTGGTCTGTGAAGCAGCCCACCAAGAGCCCGGGTGAGGTGGGAAAGGAAAGAATGCAATTACAGCCTAATTAGAAATCCAGATTCTCTTCTGCAAAATGTGTCGTTTCCTTTTCTGCCACAAAAGTGACCTTTAAGGCACTTAAAAACAAATGCTCTGGCAAAGAAACTACATAGTTCAGAATAACCAGTAACCACTGGTCAGGTTTTCTGTTTGATTCATGTCTGCAATCTCCAACCACTTGCCTAGTGGCTACTTTGATGGGAAAATAGAGCCCAGTCATTACAAATCTCTCCCATAAAACCTCTTTGGCATGAGTATTTTCCAAGGAAAAGGTTCTTTTTTCCTTTCCTCCTTCCTGTACCCCTGAAATGAGCATATTCTGACTACAATAATTTTTTTTTTTTTTAATTTGAATATCCCTAATACCTTTAACTAGCAGCTGCTGGGTACTTATTTTTGTTAAGGAGTGAAGTAGTGTGCTCTATGCAATGTGGGAACTGGCCTTTCTGGAGAAGAGGCAGTCACTTGTGAACATGATTAATGACAAATTCATGCTGTGATGCTGATTGGGTGCTTGCTTTGGGTGGTGTCTAAGGAATTTATTAGTGGGTAAAAACAGTTGGCAGAAAGATCAGCTTACTAAATGGGTCTAGCAGAGATTTTTCCTCAAATTTACTACACGTTTTAGGATTGCAGGGAAGCATCTCTCCTCAAATGTGTTGTTAGATTCCTAGTGGAAATACGTGTCAGATATTCACAGTCAGATTTCATACCTGATTTAATCTCTACATAACTGTTAATTAGATTTTATTGATTATCTGTGTTAATTATATATTTTAAAATGTCAATTCCCTTACTGCAGGGATCCCAGATCATTTGGGAGCTTTATTTTTCCCTTGACTTAGTCATGTCTCCTGAATATAACCGAGGAGAGCAGGAAGCAGCATGGAGCTGTGCGAATTGCTCTCACCAAGCAATATTTGACCTTGGGATATCTTTTCTTCCCTTGCAGTGACTATTTCACTGTCATGGGATGAATTGTCCCTGAGTCCTGTTAGCACCAAGCTGTGGATAATGAATGTCCAGAGCAGAGAATGACTCAATTCTTCCCAATGAGTGATACAGGAAAGAACAAAACAAATGAAGAAAATGTGCTGCTAAGGCCCAGGCTCTGCAATCTGAGTCAGCCACACCTCCATTGGGGTTCTATTTCAGTATCCTTTTAAATCATCTGTTCCTCTGCTGAGATCCTTTATCGTAATGCAAACAAGCTTTGTGAGCTGGGCCTTCTTAACAGGCCTGAGATGGGGAAGGTTGCTGCCTCAGCTGGGACGGGGTTCCACTTACATGTTTGGAAGAGATAGTGTTGACAAAATTAAGTTTAAACTATTTTTTACATAAACATGGTTATTTTGTCAATCATGCCAATGATTGATATACTCCATATTGGTAACTGACTTTTCAGGGGAAGGAAAAATTGAACTTATTAAAATATTTCAAGGCAAAGATGAGCACATGATATGGATGCCACTGGGGCAGAGATAGCAGCAATCCCAAGCAGTATCAGAATCATAGAAACAGGAACCTACAGTATTTGTGAAGTCATTTAACCTACTTCCCTACCCCAGTGCAGGATTAAATTCATTTGGTGGAGTTTCAGACAAAGTGGTACATGAAATGTTCATTTACACTGCTAGGCAGAATTTCAATTTGCTTGGGTTACAGAAGTAGCTGGTGAATACAGCCTGGAGGGGATGTACCTCTGCTCAGAGGCCTAGTCTGGGATTTGATACCTGTCAAGCTAATTCTGTGATCCATCAAATCACTTTGGTCATTCTTTCTCCATTGTACTGTGTGCGGTATACAAAAAACGACTGAGCTGGCAGCAAGCACCTCTTGGAGCACTCAGATCAATGGGGCCATACAAAGACATCGGTTCTCCTCCTTTGAAAACCAGCATAGCCCTAGGGCAATGTATGTGATTTACCAAGCCCTGCTGGTGGGACAGTGCTGCTTTGTTTTACCTGGCACTGGGAGCTCAGGTGTCATTTTACTGTTCTTTATTACACGATGCAGGTGTGCTCCATCCAGTACCAGGAATCTCAGGAGAACAGGGTTTATAAAGCAGCTCACATCAGCTCACACATAGAGGGACCTACGTACACAGCCACACCACCACTCGTTCATCACAGGTACCTAAATGTATTCTGTTGTCTCTGCCTCCCTGGACGTGGGCAGTCGCAAGAGCATTTGTCCCTGTGCTGCTGTGTTTTGTTATTCCAGTAGATGTCCCATCTGTGAAATAAAAGTAGTTTCCTCCTGTGTCGCTGTGGTGATTGCGAGGTACATGGTGACAGGGAGTGTAAAATACCCGCAGGAGACAAAAGTTCAGAAAATCTCTACTGGTGTAAGGAGTTTCTTAGGTCGTTTGTCCCTCTGCTTGTCTGAAGTTATTCTGGATTTATATCATCCTGATGGAATCATCAAGTCTGGGTTGGAAATAACAGATGGATCTAGCATGGCTAAATGAGAGTCTCGATCTCGAAGCTATGTCCACAAACTCTCCTCCAGCTCAGTCGCAGGCACAGTAACCCCAGTCCCGCACAATGCCAGTGTCCTGTTTCCCTTCTGCCGTCGCTCTCTCTCATCCCGTCACTGCGTTTGCATTTTGTCCGGCTCACAGGCAGCTTGCAGGAGTGTTTGATCTCTGGTTTTTCAATGGGTGACACTTTTCCTAAGGCTATCACCAGGAGCACAGAAAGGCGTCTGCTCATCCGTAACACATCTGAGCTAGCGGGGCGCTAGGCTCCTTAGGACCTGTTAACGGGGGCAACGCTCATTTGCCTTTCTAAGGGTGGATGTGGAGAGCTGTGGTGGAGTTTGGCTGGTTTGAGGTGGTTTGTTTGGAATTCTCTGCTCATACCGGCCTGGTTTAGCTTCTTTACGTTGCTTTTTCAGAAAAAAACCGAAAACAATATTGACCAGGGTACTTAAACTACTAAGTAGCTTTGAATCTCTTGCAGTATGCTCAGTTTGACCTGAATCTGAGGCTCTTCTGCGTTAATTCGAGTTACTTTTAATTAGTATATTTTATATCTTCCGCACTCACTTGTTTTAGCTTCTTGCTGTTACAGTGTGTTCATATATGTGTTGTGTCGGACCCTATAAAAATCCGTTTTTTGAGAGCTTTAAAGATGACAGTGCTGTATGAAACTGTAGTATGCTTTAATCACATTTTTTCCCTTTTCTTCTTAATCAGCCGTTATGGGTTCTGCCAGACGGTCAGATTACTGTCACCATTCGTCAAGAAATCTGCCTCTGTTCTTTATCCTCTCTTCCTAAATCAGGGTACCCTCTTCTATTCCGTATTTATGTAACACTCGTCTTTCAGAGACCTTTCCTTTTCCAGCATCATTTTTTTTCTCTTAAAACCAAACAGAACAAACCAAACACCCCCACAGCCCCCACACACACCCACACACCACCCCGTGTTGCTGATGGCCCATTAAGCACCACGGACACCAGTAAATTCAGCATATGCCAGAAGTTTGCTGCGGTTATTCCTCAGTCTGACGAGAGCAGAGCTTGTCAGGCTGGTCCATGCATTCCAGACACTCCTCCTGTTACTCACTAGAGCTGCAGCCTTCCTCTCAGGCTGAATTTAGGTTCGAGTGTCTTCCCTCCCCTTAGCCTTTTTAATCAGATATCATCAAGTACATCAGTAAATGACTTGCTTTACCACTTCCACGACTAATGAGCACAGGGCAGAGCAGTGAGTCCCCTAAAAGCTCGCTGGTGAATGGATTGATTTCAATCCCTTTGGAAAGAGACCGTTTTGTCATGGTGCCAAGTGAGGCATCTCGTTCTGACAAATTCATTTAAGCACAGGCAGTTCGTGCAGGAGCCACATGCTCAGCTGACACACTGGCATGGACTGGTGATGGCAGCAATATTAGGAGGTGCTTTGGAAGAAGCTTAGACCCTGATCCTATTTACAACTCACTGTGAGAGAACAGATTTGGCAGCGGACAGACAAGGATTATATGTTGCATCAGTAATTAATATGGTCCCCTGGGTTTTAAGTATGTATCCACGGACACACTTGGTGTTACATACATAAATGGGTGTTCTGCAATACATATATATCTTTTTAATATTATTTTTACCGAAGTCATATGAGCAACACATTTAAATATTTTTAATATGCCTCCAGTCTCAAAAAACCCCAAAAAACTGAAGAACACAAAACAACTCACAACAGCAACAAAACACCACAAAAAAACCTTTAAAAAATAATAGAGTTTTGAGATAAGCCTACAAATAGAGTTTCAATTTGTAAGCCTACAAAAGGTGGGAAAGCAAGATTGTGGTGGGGGTGTTGCTTGCATTTGTTTAATTTTTGGTTATTTATTTACATTTATCTAAAAACAAGGATGATTTAATTTAAAAAAAAAAAAAACCTTTTAACTATACAGTGAAAGCAAATCTTGTAACTTGAAATCAAAGACAGAATTCCCACACCTTTTGCTAGTGGCTATTATATTTTAGGCTAGTCAGAGTAAGGTAGGAAAACCTCTGGAGAGCACTGTGCAAATCCTAGCTCTCAATGTGTCTGAGATGTAAAATAATAAACCTGATTTTTTTGTGTCTTGTTGATGAGTAAGACTTCAAGACTAGTTTATAAAGGATAAAACTTTACTTTTTTTTTTCCTACGCTTATAGTATCTTTATTTCCTATATGGGCATAATCTTGAGTTTCAGTTCTTTCTCCCTGACTCAGTACAGGCAATTCATGTCTCATATTTTTCCTTGCAAGCCTCAAGGATTTATGTACTTTTCTGGGAAACACAAACCAGCTCCATGGTAATAAGTGTTTGGGGACCTTAATACTTCTTAAAGAACAGATGATAAATATAATAATAGGCTGAGTTCAGCTGGGTTCAGCTGAAGGTGATGAAAGTTGTAGTTACCTTATAAAGTACTTCCTTAATGGCTCTTTTATATATATATATGAAGTATATAGTTTAAATTATTTAAGAATTCAATTGGAAATGTTTCTTTGAAATTTTGAGAATTATATACTGTGGCACTGATTGTTTAATCTGGGATGTTATTGATTATACCCTGATGCTGACAGAACTGTTTTTCTTCCTTTTGTGGCTTTTTCACCTTCAGAACTTGCACAAGGTGGCTCAGATATCCACGGCCACATTCAGTGATATGTAAAATTAATAAATTATAAATCTCCAGCCAGAGTCTGAACTTATAATTAAAAGGAAATGTATTGGCTTTTTTTTCACCAAAGTTTATAGATATTCTTAGGAAGTCCAATATGTAGACATTAAGTTCCCTGAGGTTTGCCATCCAAGGCCTGTCTGTGCCACAGTTCAGAATGGAATCTCTTCTTTTATTACTAAGATACAAAATGAATATATTAAAAAATATAGCCTCAGTTGGACATGATTACTGTATGACATAAATATCCACACTGTTATTAGTATAAACTGCAAAGACACAAGTGAAAATCCCTTACCTAGTTGTACTTTTGTGCTTGGGTAGTAACTGGTCTAAATTTAAAATCAACAAGCAAATGGAAGATGTAAATAAGAAAATGATCCAGACTTCCCCAGCCATCTGCTTGAAAAAGTATATTTGAAATCTAGGAAATGGGAGTTACCACTATTTGGTTTTCAGACCAAATGCCATTGTAACTCAGCGACTAAATTAGTAGTTGTGATTTAGTGAATTAGTTGTGGCTTTTTTATCTTTCTATTTCCCCATTGTCCTCAAGCAGACTGTGGACAATTTCTTGTTTATTTTGGTTTATGTTTGTCATTCACAGGTTATTTCAGCAAATCGTTGCTGATTGGCAAATCGTTTGAGTTCCTTACTGGGAAAATTTCCTGTTTGTTTTCTGATGGTTTGGGCTTCGGCTCCACAGTGAATTTCACATGTACAGGATCTTCATTGGTTTGATGCTCTTACATGAAATTTTAGGAAGAGTAATTTAGTGCAATGAGAGTAGAAACCAAAATTAACATCTCAAACCTGTCAGAACTGACGTTTCAGTTACGGATATTGGACCTTATATACTTACATATAGTTCATGAAGAACTGTAGGTTCATGGAGACTGTACAAAATCAAAGACACAATTTGTCAGAGGAAAGGAAATGATGCAATATATTTTCCTCTGTTCACTCATACTCTGAACTGCTCTGGAATCACAAGTTATTTTTAAACTGCAGAAAAGAAATATACAAGTGAAAATGCAAACTCCTGTTACACGGCTTTTCTCTGAATTTTTTTAAATTTAGAAATAGCAAGGGAAATTTCTACATGGATCTTTCTCAGCATGTCTGTGGGAAGAAAGATGTGTGCTAAGGTCTTTGCAAACAATTCGATGGGTGAAGGTATGGGTGTTAACGTCTTTGAAATGGGTTTTAATGTCTCTGCTGACTTTGTGGGGCGGGTTCCCTACAGTTCAGTTTGGCTCCTGAAACAGCCAAGGGTTTGCACAAGGCTGAGCTTCTGAACTTTGGGGTAAAATGACAGGTTCAAGGGGTAATGTGGGGTAAGCCATTCGGGAAGGCTGTGCCTTCCTAGCAGCTCAGCTGATGGGGAAAGAGAGAGGGCAACATGCAGCCAGGAGATGACAGTAAAAGGAAGCTGCGCCCTGAAACCTCGAGAGAGAAAAGCCCGTGGGCATTTGCCTCGGTGGACTCCCTCCCTTTCTTTGAATAAAGTTGCAGGACTCCTCTGTGTCCTTTTTGGACATAAACCTCTGGCATTTGTGGGTTTTCCTGACATCTGCAAAGAGTGCGGCAGTTGATATACAGGTGTTGTATCATAGTGCTTCTTATGTCAAACTGATGCATATTTGGGGGTTTGGAGTGTGAAGAAAAGAGTTTGTACAGCATCAAGGAGCCTTAATAAACATTACAACGTATATTTTGTACTGAGAAACAATAGATTACTCTTTTTTTTCTGTAGCAGATGGGGCAGATGATGAATGGTCTTTACCTCCTTCAGGAATTTGTGGTTTTATTTTGCATTCTGGTTGATTGAAGGAGAGGAATTTCTCTCATTCGCTGCTTAGATAGAAAAAAATACTATTTAAATATTGTGTAGGGATTTTTTCTTCTTTCCAAAAGGTACTTTTAAGGCACAACTTCTTTGGGATGCCCTTTGCTTGTTATATACTCTTGCAAGGCTACTGTCACGCTCTTAGCTGGAGTGTGGCTGGTGGCAGAGCTTACAGAAAAACTGGGAAAAGGTTCACCTTCCTGAGGAGTGAAAGAGCTGCTAAGACTAAGTGGCAGAAAAAGAACCTCGATAATGCCTCTGCACAGAGTAGTTACACTTTCTAAACATTTGGGAAATGGTGATAGTCAGCACTCACACAGCACAGATGCGAGAATGGGATGATTCACTGGCAGATCTATCGGAGGCAATGCCCAGCTCAGCTGTTCAGCCAGGATTTTGCTCTGCCCTTTAAACTCATCCATTTGGATGGAGCAGTCACCAAATCCTTCATCTCTGATAACTCATACTTGCTTACAACCATGATATCTATTTCCTTACGATGAAATACCACGGTAGTGTTTTAGAATATTATCTTGTTACTAGACAAATAAGACTTACTGTATTTAGTCTTACTGTATGGACAGTGTGGGTCCAGAAGTAACATTTATTAAATGACTTTACACTGCAAGTAGCTCCTCTGGAGAGTAACAGTCACTGATTTTCCATTCCACACAGAAAGTAGCATCAGGTTATAAAAATGCCTTTAGAGTAAAAGTAATCCTATTTTTATAGCTGCTTGATACTGTGGAAATTAGCTTGCTTGGGGCTTGCTTTGCATTAAAAATGTTTTAAAAATTGGTATGCCAGAAGTGTCCATTATTTGTGTACATTATTGATTTACAATCTCTGAGTAGAATAACATGGATAAATTCTCGAGGAAACACAAATACCTGCCTGTGACAACATGACAAAATGACGGTGGTGAAGATGAAACGTTTGTCAATAGTATCTGCAAATGCTTCCCTCACCTGCAGGTTGTCACTGTCACCATCACCCATTTGGGTGTGGCCAAATACCACGGAGATAAGGTCCCAGTGCCACCCCATTCACTTCTCAAGTGCACCAGATTGCCTGGTGTAACCTACTTGTGACTTTTATTGGATATGTCAGGGGTACATGCTACAGTCTCAAAAACTCCTGTGTGATGATGTGCTCTTGAGCCAAGGGTTAGATGAAGATTAGGGGGAACATCAAAGCTGCAGTTAAAATGAAAAAAGATGAGATAAAGACAAGTCATTAGAAATCACTTTGAAGTGTTTACAGATTAAGCCCTGTCTCTTTTAAGTGGAATACTTATCTGCCTTTCAATATTGAAATAACAAGACAGGACAGGCAGTGCTTCTCTGAAGGGTTATTGTATGGCTGTGCTCCGCTGAACAGCATCAGACCAGAGGCAAGTGACTTCAGTCGTGAAACACCTGTAATAATCCTTTAAATATCTCTCTATACCGACGTTAAACAAACCTTTTGAAAGTGAGAAGACCACACAGTAACACATTTCCACATAACTGTTGTAGATTATGATGTGACACTGACATTGGCCAGTCTTGAGGATGGCTTTGAATGTGATGCTTGTGTTTTAGAACAGATGATAGATAGATCTTCCTGTAGGATATTTTAATGACATTTTACAAGTAACAAATGTATTACTCTTGATCAATTTGAAATGCCTCATGTTCCTGCTACCTGTGCTTATCCCTTTTGGCCTGCCAATCTCATTACAATTGTTAGAACAAGCACAGGAGACCTGGTGGAATGTTACTGTACACATGTTAATGCAAACGAGGGCAAACTGAGTCTCAGAATGTTTTTCTGCACAGAAAGGGACTAGTGGATATATATTTTGAGAAAACTCATGACATTCCACAAATAATTCTAAATATTCATGGCCATACCGAGAATTACTACTTTTATGGTGTGAAATTAAAAAATGGGTTTTGGTTGGGTCTCTGTACAAAGTGCTTTTTCCCTGGAGAATCTGCAATACAAGGGTTAATGGAATCATAAAGTAATTTATTTTGGAAGAGACTTCTGCAGGTCATCTGGTCTAGCTCCCTGAGATGAAATATAACAAGAGAGATAGATGGGAGGCAGGAAGGGAATAATCAATACAAGTATAAAAAGTGTGCAATTCTCATCCATGTCGAATCACAGCCACTGGATGCAGACTTCTGTGTTTTAACAAGTAGTGGTGAGTTGTGACAAGTCCTTTGAGGGACAGCTTGATCAATAAGTGCACTGAGAAATGAGTGGCACTGAGCAGGAAGGGGAGGGAAAGGCAGGCGTTTCTGCTTTTCATTGTGAAAAAGAAATTCACTATAACGTTACATTTGCATTCCATGGAATGGTTTCTGTGCTTGGCTTTAAAAGCAAGATACTACCTATAGGTAATGGAATGAAATTCACTGTCCTGCCAAGTAACAGCACTTACTGGGAAAACCTAATCATAATAATGGCTTTGGATAATTGTAACTACACTTCATGGAAATATGGTACCCTGAACAAATATCTTCTGTGCAGTTTTAGTGCAGCCTGTGTATTCATCCCTTCCTTTGAGAGCTGTTCCCTGTAATTTCTGTCAGGGCACCTCCCAGGCTGCTGTAGGAGGGAGTGTGTTCCTGGTTGGTAGTAGCTGGTCTCCCAGTAGGAGGTTGGAATTAGATTGGGTGTTACCTTAATCTGAGGTGAGGGGAACACATTGCTAAGGTAGCTGTAAAGTAAAACCCCCTGTGTTTGAATGAACCATGAACACATACAGATGCCTGTGGTGGGCATGAATTTGTCCTGCCTGCTCGTCAGTGGGAACATGATTCCATGAGAATCAACTTTCCTGAGGTTCAAACCCTCTTTTCCTGATGATGTGAAGATGCAGGCCTGATAACTGAGATGTTGTAAGCAGCTGGAGTGCTCCTTGGTTCCAGAAGTCTTTTTTTAAGGGGATAAATACTGCAAAATGATTACCTGGAGGCCTTCAGGACTCATTGTTTAGTCCCAGGTTGACTAATGTGAGCTCCATATGCATCGTGGGGTTTGTGGGTCCCTTTCCATAAAAAACCTCTGCATTCCACACACATTTTCCTATTTATTTTTTTTTTAAGTACCATTTAGAATACAAAAAAGGAGTTTCGTTTTTTCATGGAAGGAAAATATTTCTTTTTGACATAATGCCTTTCAATCCACATTTGATGCCTTTTTAGTGTTTAAAATTTTACCATTAGAGTTACAGATCATTCATCATTGTCATTGCTGGAACTGAAGTTGTCTAATTGTAGTGCTTTCAATATGAGGAAGACTGACTACCCCCTTCCATGCTACATCACTGCCATTCTCTACCAAGAGACCTGTGTAGTTTTTGTCAGGGCTTGCTGAAGCACCTGATGAAGTGCTGAGAAGCTGAATATTTTTTGTGTTTGCCATCTGGTTCTGATATAAAGAAAAACTAAAGAATCTCCACAGCAAGCTGAACAGCGAATTTGATTACATTTAATATGTGTTTCTGATAATGAGAGAGGTTTCTAGGAAGAAGTGATGTCCCAAACTTCACGGTCCAAAGCAGGAGATGGAATGTGCAGGCAGTGCCCGCTGCAGGTGCACAGGTTGGGTCAGTTGTGTTGTAGCTGGATGTGACAGCAGTCCCAGCCTGGGAACTCTCCTCAGGGATGTGTCCGTCTCCCTGTGTGCTTCCCTGGAAGCTCTGAGCATGTGTGGCCATAGCCATGGCACCGTGGATAGTTTTCCTTTCCGGGGGTGTTTCAGTTTTGCTTAGCAATAGTATTTTCAGTTTAGCAAATACTCTTTGCTGAAAGGTTCAAGTGAAATTCCAAACAAAAATGCTATATCATAATAAAATCCCCTTGGGTTTGTCCTGGCATGACACTACCTGTGCAACTGGCAAGTACTTTTTCCTCTGAGAGGAAGGTAATTTTTTGGTAATGTGCACATGACACATAATTTTCACGTTAATGCTGTTTTCTGCTTGCAGCAGTTAAAGGCGCAATATTTGGCAGCATTCCTGCTAAAAAATATACTTTAGAATATTGCTGTTTCATTATTTTTTCCCCTAAATTCAAAAATTTATTTGGATTAGAAATGAAACAAAATTATACCTTTATAAAGTACATTTGGAAACTATACCCAGACACGAACTTCCAGCCTCTCCCCATCAAACACAAAGTGCCAGAAAAGACATCCTGTTAGGTGAGGGAAATAGATACAAGGAAATCACAGAATCCCTGCAGATGGTTAAAGGGGTATTGAAAGGTCTCTGCTGTTTCAGAGCCTTATGGGTATCAGATGTTGTATTGTATCTTGTGTGGAAGGTTTTCCCTTAACATGGGGATAACCATCAGTATCACATAATAGGAAAGGTTATTAATCATTCATGAATCTTCTATCGACTATTGCTAAATGTACCTTAGTATGTAATCCACAAGACATAGGCAAAAGAATTTGGAAGAAAGCCGTAATTTATGGTGAGAATTCCTATTTTTGTCTGCTGCAGGTTTCAAGATTGCTTGAGCTTTCCTTGCACAGTGCACAGCTGAAGGGGTCTCAAGCAGTTTCCTGACAAGAATAATTTTCAGTTTCTATTCTTTTTGCCACTTTTCCCCAAAATTTTCAATATGTTAATTCATTACGGTTTGTTTTGGTTTGTTTGTTTGTTTGTTTTTTTCTTTCCCAGTGGAAAACTGCGGAGTGTTTGTATTTCTTCGCTAGGTGAGGAGGATTGGTAGATGAGTTGCTTATTATGTGTCAGGTGAGAGGAAGCTCAGGCTGAGAAGAGCAGGAAATAATCGTTTGATGAGAGTAGCTGGATTGCATGGTGGGACATGATGGGCTTCTTGTTCTGCCCGAGGTGTTTGGGTGGGAGAGCACTTCCTTGGATTAAAATGGTGATTAAAAGCTGTTGGATTGATCACAGAGTTTCTATTTTAACTTGCTCTGTTGCACTGTTCAGCTCTCTAACAGCATGTAAGTGAGGAATGCTGTCTGTCTTTATTCCAGGTCCAAATCTGTTTGGGATTTAGCTGTTTGGGGAATGCACAAGGTGATGTTATTGAAACACAAAGTTTTCCTCTCTTGGTGCCTTGTGTTACTCTCGTCGTTTAGGAACTAATGAAGGATGCCATTTACCCATCTGGAGCTTTCTCTTCCGATCAGATTTCTAAAAAGGAGTTTCACAAACACGTCAGTACACAGTAAAACTGTTCCCTCAAATTATAACTCATACTGCTAAAATACGTGACTCCCTCAGATACATTTCATCTACCTGCCCTTTTTGTTTCACTTGGCAAGTAGAAGGTGGCAAGAAAAGTCTTTAGGATAAACCTTTATATTGGAGTTGTCAGAATGGCCTAAGGGAATTCATGTGTCAAAATCCCTGCCCCAGCCAGAGGCTTTAAAACAGTATTTTATTCCTGCCTATCAGCTCATCAGCAACGATGGAGCCAAATTAAGTCTTTCCATTCAGTCAGGTTTTGTGGGCTAATGTTAAATAAGTGTTTTAGCTGAGCCACTGGCCTTTTTTTTCTGCAGCATCTGCTGATACACTCCAGGGGTTTCAACCCAAGGTCAGGCCCACCTTGTAAGGTCAGGTACATCCAGCCCAATGTGACTTCAAAAAGCATCATTTGCCAAAAATACTCTTTTTGGGGGGGTAAGATTATTTTTTCCACTATTTATTTTTATTGTAATGAGAGATTATAGTACCTAAACAAAAACTGGTAGTGGTTCTAATAAATTAATTTTCCACTTGTTTATATCGTCGAGGATTTGTGCCTATAAAAATTTTTATTGACTACAGCACTGTGGATGTCTCATTAAAAACATTCATCGTTGTATGCTGGCATCTTTTATTATGTCATAAAACTGCAATGCTACATAATGCCTGATTTTTTTTACTCCACTCTGGTAAAAAGCTTAAATCCTGCTTTTCTTTTGAAAGGTAGATAGGTAGTTTTATATTAGCAAGATTAGAGCTAAATGTTACCAACCTCAGCTATGTTCCTCAGGGAAAGATGAAACAAAATCCAGTGAGATGGTTTGGAGTTGGAATTCTTCATTTTAGACATATCCATTACCATCGATAGGTAGTGTGAGACAGGAAGTCTGTTAACTGCCTTAAAGAAAAGGAGCTGCCTGATTTAAATTTAAATTGTATTGTTCAACAATGTTGTGTAATTAGATGGAAAAGGAGCAAAGTCCTTTTATTAGAGATGTCTTTGTAGACAGTAGCCATGAAAGCAGTGGTTGATGCTAATTACCATATTTTGTTTAAACTTCCATCTAAATGAAAGGATCATTCAATTCCGAAGCTGCAGCCATACAAAAACCACAAGTGCAGTTGAATTGCTGCTGCCAAGCAGATGGGGCTTTGATCAGAATAAGTTATTTGCAGCTTTATTGTCTGGCTGCCAGGGAGGGGCTTGTATTGAACCACCTCTCTCTCAGAAGAAGGGGAAGGGGAGAATTGAGTCTTGCTGATGTAAGTTCATGGGAGAATGAATTTTCCCATTCTTAGATTATTTTCGCAGATGAAAATCCAGTGTTGAAAAGAAGAGCAGTAAGGCACTCGATATCGGGCTGCTGTAACCTGTCAGATGGGATTGGTAGGAAGGGATTGGAATGTTTATTTTAGAGGAATAGAGGGGGAACACAGTATGGGCACAGCTGACTGCATATTTCTCCAAGGTCAATTCTGCCTAGAGCATAGGAGCTAAAACTTGCACTGCTGTGCTTTTTCATTATGTGTTTCACACTGCATGGGATGGACAAAAACTGAGCAGCCTCACACCTCCGGGATGCTTCCTGCAAAAACAGTGTTAGAGATGGCCATTTACAAAGCCATCGAGAGAACAGGACTGGGGTTAGTGAGAAGGAATGCAGAAGGGGCTGAGAGTTTAGGGGGTTTGGGGAAATTGTGGGTTTTTTCCAGTTGTACAGTATTCCATGTGCAAAGGGATCTTTATTTACAGCAATTCACTGATACAGGAACTGATTTCCAACAAAGAGTGGAGAAGGAAGGAAACATTACCTGGCACTGTGTGACTATGAGGCAGATCAGTCTAAAAGTAGAAATGACAACTGTAGACCAGGACTACTCTGGAAAATGCAGAGCAAACTTTTCTATTTTAAAATTATATTGGTACTTCTCAATCTTGTTTCCCAGTGAAAGTCTAAAAGTGAGAATTAACGATTGGTTCTGTGATCTTGTTAGTCAAAAAGTCTGGCCATGAACATGGTCTTATTCTGACCTGTACCATAACTATCTAGATTCAGGCATTAAAGCTCTCTCAAGCATAGAAATGCAAAGACAAAAAGGAGGGGAGTGTGGGGTAGGGGGAAAGCCAAACCCAAATCTGATAACTCTGAATTTCTTCAGTGTTGCACTACAAATACTGTGGCAGAACTGTATTATTCCCAGCCAATTACAGTTGGAGGCGTTCTGAAGCCACTTTAAAATTACATGTTTTTTCCTTTTTTCTGAGATGCTGGTCCTGTTCATGTGCATGTTTGTACAAGCTGGTGCTCAGTGTTTGGGACTTGGCCATGCAGATGAAGCTTGATAATGGTTTATCCCCAAAAACCAGTGTGTGGTTTTTGAGATCTGTGTGATTGGTACAGTTGAAGTGGACTCAAGATAAAGCGGTAGACTTGCTGAGACTGGCTTCCATTTTCATTTACTCAGTACAAAACCAAGCCAAGTCAAAATGCTCAAAACTCGTAATTTAGATATATTTTGCCTTTTTTTCCTTCAAGTTCATTCTTTTTCTTTTACAGTTGCATTTCTTGTCCTCTCTCTGAAAATATCTCCATGGTGCTTTACACATTAGAGGGATTTCAAAGGAAAATACTATAACAATCTAAACCTTGTGTAAGACTATCTTTAAAAAAAGCATGAGAGTTTAAAGTGAAAGGGTATTTCTTAGCACTAAGAAATTTTAATTATTTTATTAGTCCAGCTTTGTTTTAGAAGCACAGTAACATAGATGTCTTTCAGTAAATTGAGTGTTCCTCCCAAGACAAATAAATATGAACGCTATTTTTGTAGTAAACAAAGAACCCCAAATTTGTGTTAAATCAAACAGATTTTGGGTGCAAATTCTTATGCTTGCTTGAGAATTTTTAACCTCTTCTGCTTGTTTGAGAATTTTTAACCCCTCCTGCTTTGTCCCTGAAATGAGACCATAATAGATTATATGTTTTAGTAGCTTATGCAGTAGAGTGCTATCATAAACATGGGTCATCTGCTGTTCTAGGGGCAGTGAACATGGAGTTAAAGGAATTTTAGAGAGTGCACTGCTGCCCTAAGTGGAGTGGTAAGAAATGAATGAGGCACCCAAAGCTCCAGCTCTTCTGTAGGGATGACAAGCCAAAACTACACTTAGGAGTAAGGGGATCAAATACTTGTTCCAACACTGTATCAATCTGATTTTCTGAAAGACATTAGAAGAATTTGAAAACTCCCAGGCCATAATTTTTGGAAAGCCTGTTGAGTTGTAAGATAGGCTGTCTTCCCCCCTCCCCTCCTCCGTGAGTGATGGTGAATAGGCGAAACATTTTTGTTGTATTTTTTGGCAGCAATATCGTTTGCAAAAAAATAAAAGTGAAGGAGAATTACAGAAATCCTAAAAAAAACCCTCCTTTCTGTAAGTTTTGGCTTTTCTCCAGGTACAGAAGGCTCAGTGGTGATGGAGAGAAGGCATTGGTGACAGGCAGAAACTTTGAGGTTTCCAGTTGTGTTTTGGTTTCTTTTTTATGATAATGGGGCAGTTCAGATTTCTATCAGCTGTAGCATTTGGTTTAATGAGAAGGTAAAACGCTCATGTTTTGATCACACACAGCTCGAATTCAGTGTGTTTCCAGCCTAATGAAGAAGTTCTGCTGTCTTGCTGCTGAGAGTGGTGCAATACCCGGCTGAGAAGAGCTGGGTCTCAAATGAACACTCATTTTCAGTGCTAGACAGTGGGACACAATGGGATTGCTCCCAGAGATTGGCCTGCTGCTTCTCTCTTACTGCCTCATGCCAGGGAAATACCTGGTGGAGACAGGGGTATGTGTAGACAGTCATGGCTATTGGCTCTTGGTGATTTCACAACATTTCTTTGATCAGTAGAACCTTTTCCTCAGTAAAATGTTCAGATCAATCCTCAAACTGAATTTTCAGGTGACATATTATGGTATCATTGAAATACTTTTTGCTATTGAGATAATCCTTGACATACAATTAGATGCAGTTCTGAAACTTTTCAAAACTGGGATTGAAAATCTTTCCATGCCGAACTTGCCGTGGCAAAGGCTAATACATCTGCATAATCGGTATTGCTTAAAGACCTGTGCAGATGGCCACTCCTTCCACTGATCCGGAGCAGAAGCCAAGCGCTGACATTGCCATTTGTTATCTTGACAGTACAATGGGTGTTGCAGTCTAATTTGCAGTTTGAAGAATTAGTGGTGAAGTGATAAGAGGAGATAAAGATCATAATCTGTGTGAAGTAACAAGGAGCAGGACAGAGTTGTGTCATTTACTTTGATGCAAATAAGGCATTTGTTCTGCATTGTTCTGATAGTTCAAATGAGGTGAAGCAAATGCAGAAAATGTGAGAAAGTGTATTTGTGAATACTTACTATACCTGTTCATTTACCACCAAGCTATGCTAGAGACTGATAGATCTTTATCGGCTGGTTCATATCTTTATATTTGGACATCTTTACCAGAACAAAATAAAAGTGGTTAGCTGAAGAGCACTGTACTCATGTAGCTTGTTTTCTTTCTGCTTTGTTTATTTGAACTTCAAGGTATTTCATGAACCATTATCACAACAACTTCCCGATTAAGAGATTTCTGTTCTTCTTATTGATTAATTAAAAAATATAAGGTGACAGCTCTGTGGCTGCTGTAGCGATAGTTTCAAAATAAGAAATATAGTATTTTTTTAAACAGGAAGGAGGAAAAAGCAAACTGAATGCCTCCTCACGTGTAAGTAATCTAAAACTGGCAGCAATTCGGAGAACTTCCCAAATTGTTAAGGGTAGATTACAGCCATTTGGCATGCTTGCCTTGGTTGTGCAATGACATTTAATGCAGTAGCTGGATGATTTCACCATATTTTGGGGGGACTATGTAAGTTCTTAAAAGCTTTCATGTAGTGACTTCAGTCTTTTCAGCCTCTCAGGAAACAGTTCTATTTTTGATACTCGAGTTTAAGAAGTCTCTATGAAAAGCATTAAGGATTACTAAAGCAAAAGGCTCTGTGGGTTATGGATTTGTGTTGCTTGGTTTCTGCAAAGCTGGTGGTGCATATATGGGTGGTTTCTGATTTATGTGTGGAAATGAGTGCTCCCCAGGTTGAGGGTGAAATCACAGTGCATTCATGCTATTGTACAGAGCTTCTGCCTTTAGACTCTCACCTGAGGCTCAGGATTCCCATACAGCTAAAAGTAACAGATAGGTACTTATATGTGTAATTTATACATATAAATTACAGGTGATTTACAAGGTAACAATAATTGTCACATAACTAGCTGATCTCTAGACAAGCGTGCCCAGATCCATGTAGACACCCCATTGCTGCCCTCCAAGGGTGTGTGCCCAGTGAAAGGACAGCAGCTCTGACTGTCCTGTTTTGAACACTCACACTTTGTGGGCTCTGGGCTCTCAGCCACACCTCTGCAGCTATGCTTGGTCAGACTTCCACAGCTTTTGATGACCTCATTTTATAAACATACCTGTTAACACCTCTGAATCACAGCAATCTGAGAACCTGTTGATGTGGAAAGGTTGCTCCATTCAAGATTTTAATCTCCATGATGAGCTTTAATGTACATTTTGTCTGTTCAGTGGCCATCGGCGTCTCCATGTGTAGTGAGTTGTGACTGACTTCTGTTTTCTGCATAGTAGAATTTTCCTCAAATTATGTTCAAAGAGCAATATTTTTACAAACAAATATTCTTCATACACATGGCCAATCTGCCACTCATTTCCAATTGATTCTACTCACAAAACAGGTGTAATTAAGGAAGTATTTTTAAAAATACCTGTCCTGATAGTTCATAGTAATTTTGTAAACTTTTACTAGAACATTAAGATTTCACAAGGAAGGCTTTAGTAGGGTATCAGCAGCATATTTAATCTAAATGTATGGTTCTGTGATAGATGCATGAAAATGCATGTAAATCTAATTTCCTAAAAATAAAAAATACAGATTAAAATAACAGATCCTAGTCTAAGAAGGCTTTCCTCCACCTTACTAAAACCAATCTCTTTCAGAGTAGGTTCAATAGAACACTGATTAGTTTCACTAAATTGATCCTTTTTGTTCTGCTCTAAGAAAATCTACATGGTGAATTGCTTAAAGAATTGTTGTTAACTCATACATTGAGAATTATCTTTTTCTAGAAAGAACATAGTTATGCATTTAACCAATTTCAGGATTTTTTTTAATTTAGAGAGAACTTTACTTTTGCAGAGGAGCTCTGGAAGGACAGACTGGAAAGGAAACAGGGAGAGCTTCCTCCAGGTTGTTTTGCTAAGGAGTATTTTTCCCTTACAAGACTTTCCCCTCCCTGTTGGCTCAAAGTCAGCAGTGACTTTCCTGGCATGCTTGAAGCACAGGAGTAATGAGAACACACTTCTGGAAATGTCTTTGTTGTCTGTCGCCCTTGGAACTTGTCCTTTAGGAGGGGCTTGTCCTTACAAGCGTGGAGGAGGAACATTCAGCCTTAGCTCAATTCCTTTCCCTTCGATTCACAGAGTGTGGAATGGGAGGCTGCACGTGTTCCTTGGGCTTTCTGCAGGTTTGTGCCTCTGTCCCCTTGCTCACTGACCCTGTGGGGATGTCACAGGGACAGGGGAGGGGACAGCTGAGCTGAGCTGCACCAGCCTTCATGCTGCTCCTCAGGGTTTGTCTGCCACAATTACTCCAGAGCTTGACATTAATTAAGACTTTGGTACATTGCCTTGAAGATTAGTTAATCCTGTCATTGTTTTAGAGCTGACTGCTAATGCAATTAACAGATATTAATTTCTGTGCTCTTTACAAAATTAACAATAACAGATTTCCATATCAGCTTGGTTTTTGCAAGCATCTTTCCTCAGCTATATGGCAAGATGGTACTAACTGGAGCAATCTGCAGTTCTACTTGGTTTTAAAAGTCCACCATTTAATTAGGCATGTCTTAAGACGCCCTAAAAATACATTTCAATTGTAGTCACCTTCAGATACCTATACCAAATACTGAGGGTTTTTTTTTAATTTCCATATTCTCAAAGCAACATTACTTCAATTTACAAGATCTGTTGTCAGCAGCATGAATTAATGTTATCAATCTACCTTCCTCCATACATAATTTTCAAAAGCCTGCATTTTGTGATGTTGTAGTGAAAAGGAAATTGGTGCCTTATTTGGCTAAATGATGGTGTCTTAGTTTGGAAGATGTGTCTGCTAAGGAAGGCAGGAGCCTCCCTTGGAATGGTAAATGTAAACCCCTTTCCCTCAAATTCTTATAATTTTGAAATTAAGAGCTCTCAGCCAAAGATATGAGAATAGGAATAACAGTTCTTTACTAGTATGTATAATAAAGCAAACAAACAACAACAGCAGCAATAACAAAAGCAGAGTCCAGTCCCAGCCTTGTCTGGGCTGTCGAGCACTTTCCCCATTGGTGCAGTTCCAGTCACAGCCACCAGGGATGCTGGTGGCTCCCGGCCGGGCAGGCGCTGCCATGATTCCCCGGCGGGAATCCCTCGGGGAGCACATGGCAATGGCGGCTGGGCCAAGAAGGGAAGGGATGGAGCAGAGGCTTCACAAACTATGGGGCAGCTGATTCCGCTGCCCCAGCAGGACTCTTGGAAGCAGCAAGCTGGGACGGCAGGATGTCTTGGCAGGCAGGGGTGCGGGCCTACAGTGCAGCGAAAGCTTACAGCAGTGCCAAAGAAGGGGCAGGGCAGGGAGAGGTGAGTACAGGATCCCAGGCACCCGAGCAGATGGTGATGGGTCCCTCTTTTAGTGAGGCAGGTGATAATAGGGTCCCAGTTCAGAGGCTGCTCTCATGAGCAGAGACTCACCCCATGGCAGGAGAAGCAGCTCTGGGCTGGGCTCTGGCAGCAGCGAATTCCCTTCTCCAAGCAGCAGCTCCGACCGTCCCCCTCCAAAGCCAAGAGAGCGCCCATAGCTGACCCAGCCCCATCCTTTACCTGCCCAGTTCTTGCGGTGTCTCCGCCCTTCAGAGAGAAACTCCCAGGTAAGAGAAATGCAACCAGATGCCCTCCTCCCCTGAGTGTGACCACTTCTCTTGTTTTTCCTAAGTACCCAATCGTTAGTGTTTCTTAGCAACTTATGGGGAAAAAAAATCTGTAAGTAAAAAGAAACAAAAGGAAAAACCTAACCCCCAAAAGATGGTTATGTTGAGATTTTGTTATATATATTTTTTGCTGCTTTTTAATTTTTTATGGCTCAAATTGGTTACAAAGGGCCCAACACTTAATATTTTTAAAAAATTTCCCATCGGAATTTTAAGCAACTTGCATCATGGTTTCAATGTTATATAATTAAATCAGATCTTGAATTTATTTAATTTAAATTTTCATAGATATGTTTAGCATCTTCATTTTAGAAATCTTTTCCTTACCTGGAATTTTTGAGGGTGTAATTTTGGGATTTTGCTGGTTGGTGTGTGTATGGTGGTTTTGGTTTTTTGTTGTTTTGTTTTGAGGAGAATTATCAACACTTTTTTTGTTTAGTGAACAAACATTTTTTGTAGTGAAAATCTGTAAATATATGCAGTTGAACTAATATTTTGAAATGTTGATTGAATTGTACTTATTTTTTCGATTAGCTGGATCCATTTTATCAGGAAAAAAAAACAACTGAGAATGTTCTTAAGAGTTCCTTATTCAAAGTAAAGTGTAACTATCTGGAAGCCCAGAGAGAGAAACACATTCACAGGCAACCATGTCTCAAAAGCAAGGTTTCAAACGTTTCAAAGGCAAACAAGCAATTATTTAAATAATAAAACAAACACCTGCTCCTTAAAAGCCAAAAGCAGAGGGAATGCAAGCCCCCTGCAAGCCCCCAAGCAAGCACACACTCCTGGGCAGGCTGAGTCACTGCCTCGGGAGTTTGTGACGCAAAAAGGCTCCCCAGCTGAACAATTTACTCAAGCTCACAGCATTCTCCTTAAATAGCTGTGCTTTGCCGAGTGCCTTTTTACTGAACGTGTTCTTTGTTGGTTTTGGGTTTTATGCAGCATCCTCCTCCTTTCATCTCTTAGATTTTGAAAACATTTTTGACAGTCTGATGCATTTAAAAAAAATATATTTCTGTGTCCTGTGTGTGGGATTTATTATTTTTTTTTAACCTAAGAAATTGTAAAGGATCTTGTCAAGGTTGAGTTCTTTGTGTTGATCTAAAGAACTTGAGTTAAAAGCTTTTTTAAGTGTGTGGCAACTGCATCAGCAATTTATATGGATGGGAGATCAGCTATATAATAAATAACTCGCTGCATATTTCTAACTTCTGAAAGCCTACTATCTTGTCCATTAAATAACTTTCTTTTAATTAAAAAAGTGTCTAATTAAGCATGTGGTAATGTTATTGTGTGATTAAGGGACGTTTCATTTGAGCTAGAATTAATTTATTTGCCAACATTTTGACAGTATAGAATTTAACTCCATCTCTGACTCGAGCTTTCTGCATGGCAGTAACATTATTAGTTTAATGATAGAGCTGCTGAGTTACAATTCAGTGAGTGTGCAATTACAGAGCCTCCTGAGTAGCCTGTCCTCCTGCTTGCTCCACTGGCACAGATTTCTGGGAATGATGCCCCAGAGATGACTAACACTCCATGACTGTGGTTCACTTCAGCATCCCATGGTAAAACATTTTGGGGAAGAGAGGCCTGTGCTCCAAAATGATCTCTGGAGGGAAGGACTGACCACTCCCCCGCTACTCCATTGTATCAGGTTTATCAGGGAATGCTCAAGTCCTACAACTGACAGGCAACAGCAAAATCTGCCTGCACACCCTTAGCCATCACCTGCTGTGACTGTGTCCTCAAGCTTTGCTTTGCTTTCTTCCTGCAGAGCTAGGGAAAGGGTATACATGGAGGATCATTCTCCATCCATCTCAGAGGAGGTGGGTGGGGAATGCAATTTCATGCTCCTCTGAGCTGCCTCAGGGGCTCTCTCGAGTGCCCATCACCCAGCGAGGTCCTTGTAGGGGGTGGCAGGGCTGGTTTTCCTTCCTGCTTCACTTTCCAGTCTGATTATGCAGGCTCCTGCTGGAGGCACCTGCATGCTCCTGAGAGCTCATGGCCAGCCACTGCCAAAACCATAGAGGATGTTCTGCTCAGACAATCCATAGTACCATGCAATTATTAATTTAGATACAAAACGGTCAGTCTTTCAGATGAAAGGAGCTCTTGGCACATCCTGTTTCATGTACTGACTGCACTTCCTGGTGTCACCAAGTGAGGTATGTGATAACAGGCTGTTCTCCTGTTAAAATCTTTGGATCATGGCATCTAGGAAGAAATTAATTACAAGTCAATAGCTTGTAGGTAGGAATGCTGTGTTGCAGGCTATATGTTGGTCCAAGTAACTGGAGAGAGGAAAAAAATTAGAGTTTATGAAGCCCTGGTTTAACTTCCAGCACAGAAAAATCTTAATTTTTCCAGTCCTGCTCTCCACAGTTTCCATTAAATGTCCTTTTTTTCCCAGTGAATTCAAGGAAACTCAAGCTGTTAACTGGCTTGTAGGATGGTGTTTGTAGCATGGAGTTGGTCCCAAGCTAAATGCAGACTAAAATTTGGAAAGCAGGCTCAACTTAGAGACAAAATATGCAATAGCATTAACTCCTAAGAAAACCAGATTGTTGTAGTGGAAATTCTGCCTGACTCAGCTACATCAATATGAACAGGACCATTTGATTGATGACAATGTGCAACTCCAAAGGTGAAAAAACAAGGATATCTCCAGCTGCACACACACTTCATTTTCATTCTTTTGAGGGTTGGAGCTCTGCTGTGATAGAAATCCTGGGTCTCAAGGTTTAGGGGCATTTACAGCAAAATTGCAGATAACAGATGTGACTCTCTATTAGTCCTGAATATTTTTTTTCTTCTTTCTCTAAACAAATTAACATAGTCCTGTTTGATTTCTTTTTTTAAAGTTGTATTGTATTTTCTCTGTGCTGTTATGGTAGTGGGCTCATCTTGATCTCATTCAAAATTCACATGCTTTCCAAACAAAAGCTCTCCTCAATGTGTTCCTCATCCTTGTTCTTCCATGTCCTGCTGTACTGGTGTCACAACTGAGCCCCAGCTGGAGCCCCACAGAGCCCCTCACTCTCTCCCTTGTCAGATGGGATGGAGACAACGGGAAGAGTAAAAGTGTCAAAATTCATGAGCTGAGATCAAGACAGGTAAAGCAAAGCAGAGCAAGGAATGCATTCATCCCTTCCCCTGGGTGAAGTGCTCAGCCATCCCCAGGACAGCAGGGCTCTAGCAGTGTAAGGTGACTTGGGACAACACCACCATCGCTCAAATGTTCCCTCCTTCCCTCTTCCCCCAGCCTTTCTAGGATCAGCTGTCCCGGCTGTGTCTCCCTCCAGTCCTTTTGCACCCCCACCCCACTCATTGCTGGGGTGAGGAGCAGAAAAGCCCTGCAGCTCAGCAGTGACAAAAACACCCTGCATTCTCTACACTGCTCCCAGCACAAATCCAGACTATAGCCCTGAACAAGCTACTCTGAAGAAAATTAACTCTATCCCAGCCAAAACCAGCACAACTTGTGGGAGCAGCTGTTACTACAATACCACCTTTTCCCCCAGCTGGCAGGCAGATGGGCTAATCCACAAAGAGCCACTATTTGTTCATGGATCAATTTTCAAAGTCTGAAGTGAACAACTGACAACCTTTCCAAAGATGCTGAACATGTCCATGCCTGGGCAATGTTTCACAAAACAAGAAAAGTCTTTCAAGGCTTTTAAATATTCCTCTCTCTCTCAGAATAGGAAGAAAGACAGACCACAGTAATTTTTTTTTTAAATTAGGAGGTTGTTTTGTGTACCCGACTGTGCAAATGCTCTGCCTTTTTAAATTTCATTCTATTTTTCAAGACAGAAAATATTACAAAAGGAAAAAGGAACGACTTTTCTCTCCCAGACAGCAGCAACTGCAGTAGTTTAAGTATTTTACAAATTTGGCAAGGATCATGCCTGATCAGAAGACTGATATGCTTTCTTGTATTGAACTATCCTGCTGACCTTCCTGCTCTTTATTGAAATATTTCAGTTTTATCGCCTGTTGAGACACCATGTCCTTGCTGTTTAAATAAGATGTAAAACATTTTATCCTTTTCTTTTTCTTTTTCAGTTTTTAGAGAAGCGCAAGATGGGCTAGAAGTGCCCTTGTTCTTTCAGAGTTTAGTTAGCAGTGGGGTGTATGCCAGAGTAAATCTGACACTGTGTAAACTGCACATAAACCACCATAAGAAAAAGCTGTATTGGAGGGCATTTTGTTACTTTATGAAGCCTATTTTTAAATCAACCATAAAAGATTGGAAGATACGTTAATTACGGCTGAGTGTGTCAAATGATACGATTGTTTTCTTTGTCTGCTCAGACCTTAAGTTTCTCTTGCAGAAGTCAGCCAGTGAACTCTCCCCTGACAAACAATAAGCCAGAGCAGTGTCTGGCTGCAGCCCGTGCTGCTTTCCTTCACAGAGGTGGTACCTCTCTGTGCATCGTCCCAGGCAGGGCTGGCAATACCCTCAGAGACAATATTAACAGTGGATTGCTGCCCTGTAGGGCCACACTTTTCACTTCCCAGCCTAGGATGTCACAGGAATTGTACCAGGTTTGAAGGGAGGAGTGGAAGTGCTCTCCTGGCCCTGGCGCATTGTGTGCCTTTCACCTTTGTTCACCATCTGTCCCTGCTGGAGCTGCTGGCTGCCGTCTGAGGGCTCAGATGCTCTGATTAGATGCTTATGGCACCCTCAAAAAACCCCCTCACTGACCCAGAGACAAACGGGTGTCTTTGTAAGGCGCACACTTCCCTATCCCCGTGGCGCTTTTGTGTACACCCTTCCTTCCCAATAGCCTTTTGTGTGCTCAGACCCCAGATGGTTGCCTGCAGTCACGGCCTTTAGCAGAAGAATCATATTCTAATTGTCTAATGGATAATAAACAGTACTGACTTTGCTTCTGGTGTGAATTGGATGTCTTCAAGTCGAAGAAACAAGATCTCCTGGGGAAAGTTGCTGAAGATATGTATCATTGTAAATCTCGAACTGGGGAGGGAGGGAAGCTAACTAAATTAAAACTCTTTATTGAGTTTGCTGAGGAAACAAGCACTGCAGAAGCTGAAGATTAAACCCCGAAAATATCATAAAGTTAGTAGTGTCTCTTATATCCTGCTTTCTAGATCATTGCAGCTAAGCAAATAATACAGCCTTTTTTCTATGTTCTGAATTCACATGGGCCATATTACATACCTGGGATGTTTAGCACTTTATTTTTACTGAAACAAAATGCTTTTGAGAAGACTTTACAGTTACGGACTAGAGTATTCCCAGAAATTTCCAGTGGCAATAATTAAAAACCTCTGAGGCTCTCTTCCCTCTCTTCTGCCCTTCAAATAAGGGAACAGAAAAATGTGACACATTCTGAGAGTTTCAGATGGAGTTTCCTGGAGTTTCAGATGTTGGTAGTCAGTCTGAGCGAAAAAAGAGTCCAAACTGGTATTAGTCAGGCTTAAGTGTTAACTTTGTGTAAGTATTCCAGGGCTGGAAAACAAAGGTGTAGGGTTTGTTGTTTAGTTTGGTTTTTCATTTGGTTGTTTTTTAATGGGATGAAAAAAAGTGTTAATGTAATTTTTTTTTTAGCTCTCAAAGTGATGTTGCTAGGACATGTTTTTCTAATATCTAAATAGAGATTTTAAATATTTTTAGAAGCAGTAATTATCACCAGGCTTTTTAACATACAAAATAAGATTATGAAATAGCAAAAGATTTAGGGGTACTAATGGTTTCAGAATATTATATATACATATATATTTAAAAAAACCCCTCTAAATCAAAGGTGAATGTCTGAAACATGCAGAGTAATAGCACAAGTGTATTTTTATAGGAAGGATTTGAATAAATCCATCTTTGATACAGCTTCCATAAGTTTTGGGAAAAGCAGGATTTTTCTCCCAGAAGCAAAGCGGAATGCAGGATAAACCGTGGCATTAAAAAAAAAATCTTTTTTGGACCTACCTCTTCATTTGTCTGATAGTTATATGTTGAAATCTCATGGAAGTTACCTACTAAGCAATTTAGGAAAGCAGTTTTGAAACAAAAGCAGTCTGTTTCAGTTGAAAAATTTCTGGGCACTATGTACAAGAAACAGATCACTCTTACTTCCATTTCCAAAAATACATGGTGGGGAAATCTGGGTGACAGACCTACCCACATGAGCTCATGACAGGATTTGAAAGAACAGCTAATGTGCTATGGTTATGCACACCCAAACTGCCTGTGATCCAAAGTATGCACCTTGTGGCTTTCCACAACTAATTATTTTAGGATGTTGTATTCACATTAAAAGAAAAAATGAGGGAAAGACCATTGCAGCCATTTTTTGCTGACTATAGAGTCAAAACTTTCCTGTGGGAGGCCATAAAGACCAATTCTCTCACTGGCTTAATGGACAAGAACCAATATTATCAAAAGTATCAATAACATCTGAGTTTCCTCTACATGTGTAGTAGCTGAGGTAACAACTTGTCAGTGTCACTGTCCTGTCTTTTAGCAAAACAACAACATTATGTACAGTGTCAGCAGTCTTTTATACTGCCTTGGGTTTGGGTGGTGTTGTATCAGCCATTGTCCCAGACTCTATATCCATCTCTTCTAACTGAAAAATCTGTGTTTAATTTTCCTCTTGACATCCATGTTCCTACAGCTACATGTGATTGCTGCAATGTACTGAAGGCAGCATGATGTAGTAATACCACTTGAAATTAAAACTAGTGCAAGGCATGATTACAGTTATTACTAGAGTTCAAAGCAGAGCCCACAGTGTTTGGGATGTGAATTAGCCACCAGTCAGGTTCTGATGGGCTTTGTGGCAGTGTAATGACTTAAAGGGTCTGATGTAGTTTCAAAGCAAGTTTTAAGCAAATGTCTGTATGACCTGGACTGCAGCAGGCAGTTGGAGGAGCCAGCAGGAGGCACAGGCTCTGTGGACTTCCCAAACAGGAACTGCCGCTTCAGAGATCATTCTCACACAGAGGTTTCTGTGTTTGGAATTTGCTCCTTAGGTTACACAGAACCCAAAATAAGTAAGTAGAGTGGGTTTTGGATTGTTTTCAGTACTGTAATAACGATTTCCATTGTTTATCAACTGACTCTGTTGGATCCTCTGAGATGTCCTTCCCCTGTTTACTGCTGGCCCAGGCCAAGGAGTTGTTACAGTGTTTAAAGGAAAACCCTTTCCTAAAAACCTTGTACTCTCTTCTGTGTAGGTGAAAACTTACGGTTGTCTTTGTCCAATGAAATTTTGCCTGAGAGAAAAACTTGAATACCAGCTCCATAGAGAAATCAGCTCCTTCAGACAGTGCTTGAGACCGTGAGCTCTGGTGGAGATGACACATGAGGAAAATGAAGGAGAAGTTGAGGTGCTTTCTTCTTACCTGGGATTCTGATTTTTTTTGGCATTATCTCATGTGTTTGGGAAAGGGACTTGACTGTGTTATAGGACTTGAAGTACATAGTCAGCTTTGGAAATACATCTGAGAGTGCAGGTAGCTCTGCTTTTGAATAGATGGACTTCTGACATTTTAAAATACTCTACTTTTGAATTGTTAAGTATTTCTGAATGCCATCCTTATTTGTCAAATGTGGTGTGCAGGATCTTTATCCCTCAGTTAAGGATCTTTGAACTAAGGAAACATTTATGCAAGTGCTGATTTCCTAATCTCTGTGGGGTTTTGTCATTTGCTTGTAGGGGGTTGAACTCTAAGAAGGTAAATTCTAACTTCTGCCCAATGACCTAGGGAAGCAGATCTTGGTTTCGGCAGAAGTTTGTCAGTTCATTAAGAGATGGAGTACCCTGGCTTCTTGGGTTGGTTTTGCTAGGCTCCAAGGAGCAGTGGTAAACTCTGATTTCATGGCTACCAGGATATGGCCAGGTCAGAATGGAAACACCCACGTAGAGAAGCTCTGTGCAGTGTTTTGAATGGCTGGAGGCTTCTTTTCTTTTGAAAGGCAGAGGCTTCTGTGCTTCTCTGGCTACTTTCATACAAAAGTGCAGCGTTCATGGATGCAGAGCTTTAGGACTGGAATACTCTTAAAGTTTAAGTATCTTATGTGGGAATTTTGTGGACTTTATACTACTATAGTTAAGGTCACATCTTCACATGTGGACATCTAAAATGCATGGAAATACAGATTTTCATAATGATTTTCAACTTTGGCTCCTCTGTAGGAATGATGACTGTAGTATTGCTGTACTTAAGAGGGCTGTTAGAAATAATACACAATACTTAAGCACCATAAATGGAAATTATGGTGCAATGAAACACAGTTCTTTACAATCCATAAATCTCAGATGTGTATTTGTTATGTTTTATGGATTCTGAATGGGCTTTGTCCACACTGTCCATCAACTTACAACATTTTCTCTGTGGCCTCACTCAACTCTCCCCTCTACCTTTATCTGGAGCTCACCCAAAACTCCAATCTGGAAGTAGCAAGAATTCCAGGGATGTAGATACACAAGATCTTACAGCAATGCCTAAATGGCCTTTTGTTGCAAGTTCCTTCTGCCTGTGCTGGGAGACAGCTCTGTCTGGACAGCAGGGCAGCTGCAGGGCAGCCTGGAATGTCAGCAGAGCAGCTCAGCCTGGTACTAAAAACCAGAGCAGACATAGCCACGCCACATATAGGAGTGCCCAGAAACCAGGTGGGTAAATATTAGAGATCTGATGAGTTATTTAGATGGATCACCGGATCAGGACTCAGTGCTTTTGTGAGTGTGTGTAGGAAATGTTTCCTAATTGCTTCTGAGTGGAGTTGAGGGTGTAGGAAGGTTCACCATGCAATAAAGTAGGACTTACTTTGAAGGTGAGTGTGTAGGGAAAGGACATACTTTGGCAGTTACATTTTTTTGGCCTGTTTGCCATTAGATGCCAGGATACAACTTCAAATGATGCGTCTCAAATGAAACACAAGTAGACAGCAGATTACGATCTTCTTGATCTAAAGAAGATATAAACTTTCTTTTTTCCACACTTTTTCTTAACTGCACTTACTGTTTCATGGGCAACAGTGAACAACTTTTACTCTCAACTCTGCCCAGCAATTCCAACCAACTGGAGAGGCAGAAGATTTCTCACCTGGCCCTCACCACCTAACCATGGTGTTTCTCAGTCAAGCATTGTGTCTTATTCTCAAGATTTCCTCTCTGACTGTGATTTTTATTTTGTGAGGTAATTTCCAAGTAGTGGAAGACTTTGGGGAATGTGAGTAATGCACAGTGCTTATGACACAGCCTAGGTTCTGTTCTTTGTGATGCACAGCTCCAGGAACCATACCAAATGGTTCTTTTTGTTGACTTTGTGTCACAGAGTTTATCTTGAAAGGTTTGTAATGTTACACAAACATGTGCCTCTTCCTCCCCTCCCCAGGTATTTTACAGGATCAGCTCAAAAGAATGGGCTGTATCTGTACCATGCTCAAGTGTGTTTTAAAATCACGTTAATATTTTAACAGGTGATTGTTTCCTATTCTTTATATTCTCATCTATATACAAATAGCATGCTGTAGCCCTCATTCATCAAAATGACACTTTCTACACCCTCAAGTGTTTTCACATTTGCACATGAAGCGTGTTCCCAAAACTCTGTGCTGCCTGATTGATCTCTGCATTGTGCACTTTTCAGACCAATGTGTCTAAAGCTGGCTGAAAAGATACAAAGCTTGACTTCTAATGTGATTTCTTTAATCTCCTGTAGAATTAGTTTTACAAACCATGTAGAAAGTCTTTCCAAATTCGCTTTTTGCATCAAGCTTGGCACAGACACGAAGGACCACATCCCATCTTACACTGGAAAACACAAACTGCTGGCTGCCAAAAGAAGTGTTAGGAGACACTGGGAAAGGGTGTAAGAGAAATAAGGCTGTTAAAAACTGAGGAAAGCAGAACATCCTCCAAGGCACAGACTTGCTCAGCTGATTGTTCAGACATGGCTCATTCTAGGGCTCCTCTCCCAATTAGTGCCACAGAACAGACATTAGCTGGTGCTCACATGCAAGAGGAGGATTTACATTCAGTAACTTGTCTGCTGGTAAGAGCACAGATGACTACTCATGTCAAGACTTCCATGTATGTACATATAAACCAGACAAACACTGCCTGAGGGAATGGGAAGTGGCAGAAAGCCTTTCCTAGGCATAAAGAACTGTGGAGCAGATAGGAAACTCCCATTCATCCAGTGCTTTCTATTTACTGTACATCTCAAAGGCTGTGGGGATGGGCGTGTATGCAGGGTCTGGAGAGGAACTGGAGTTTAATACTCTCTTTAAAATATTTCATTTGGGTTCAGGAATGCCTGATCCCTTCAGGCACCACTAGGTCCCCACAGAAGGGGTGCTGCCATTATCTGACACATTTTCTGCCCACATGGCATGTGTGAAACACAGCCAGTTTTACAGCAGCTTGTATGGAGGATTTATTGACTGAAGACTCTCAAAGAATTTGCAGAATTTCCTTTCCATTTTTTAATGGTGTGAGCATGGATATTTCTCTTGTCTGGCTCTGTTCTTTGCTAAAAGCCTGTCTGAACATTTTAGTTAAAGAAATAAAAACACTGTAGAAATAAGTTTCAGCATGAAAGTGGGGGGGGGGGGAATTTTGCCCTCTCCATCACTAGAAGTATAAAGCATAGGTAGAACAGCAGAGTTTGAGGACGAATACTAATCAGAAAGGTTTTCTTCACCTTTCTCAATTTTTATTTTCTTAGTCCTAGAGGAGATGGTTATTTTATGTCACCGTTCTGGTTTAGGGCCTCTAAGAAAAGATAATCTAGTTTTGGGGTGAGAAGTGCATACCCTGAGCAGAAGCAGCAGCTAACATTTCTTCTCTTGAATGTGGACCCAAGCACAGAATGCATGAGAGAGAATAAATGTGTCAACCTATGCCGGTGTTCTAGGGGGCAGAGGGGAGGGAGGACGGCTTAAAACCGAGCCTATTAGGCTTCGAAACCACTGCTTTTCAGGTTATTATTTACTGATATTAATGAGTAGTGATCGAAGCACTTACCTTATGACTGTTTTGTAACTTGCACTGGTTTGACAGGACTTGCCTTGCCTGTAGGCTTCTAGAAGACGTGAAGCTCACCTAAGAGTGTGGGGTTGGGTTTTGGCAGCCAAAAGTATAATTAGAGTTTCACCCGCATATGTCTGGCTTACAGAGCCCGGATAATGCAAACCTCCCGCCTCCTCCCGGCAGCCCCGAGGCCGCGTGTGCCGAGTTTTCACGGCAGTGTCCGATGCGCGGCACTGATCCCGCGTGCGATCCCCGCCCGGCGCCGGCTCGGCTCTGCCTCGCACACCATGAGCCGCCCGCAGGGACTCGCCAGCAGGACTTCGGGCACCACCTTGCTGCTTCCCCCTGCGAGCGGCACGCCGGAAGATGCTGCTGTGCTGTGCCGGAGGTGCGAAGCCGCTCGCTGTGGCCCGTAGGGCGGTGGCGATGCGGGTGGCGATGCCGAAAGTTTGCCGGTGCTCGAGGGTGACTTCCACGCGTGAGCGGCGGGGCCCGGCGGGGCGGTCCGGAGCGTTCCGGCCGGGCTGTGCTCTGCGGGTGCCGGAGCCGCGCCGGGCCGGGCCGGGGGGAAGGGGCGTTGCCATCTGCTGTTAATTCCGCGGTCATTGGATTAGTAACCAGCGGTGATGAGATCAGCGGGATCGACTTTCGCGAGGGGGCACGGCGCTCGGCGCGCTCCCCAGCTGTGCCGGCTCTCGCATGAGGCGGCGGCGGGCGGCCCAGGGGGAGGCAGCGCGCACAAAGCCCGGTAGCCGCCGCAGGCCGCCGCCCCCGGGCAGGGCTCCCGGGCGGCCCGGCCGCCCCGAGCCCGGCAGCCGCCCGCGGGCCCCCGGGCGCGGCGCCCGCCTCGCTCCGAGCCGCGGCTCCCCCCGGCCGCCCCCGGCTTCTCTCGCCTCCCCGGGGCAGCCGCAGGCAGCCGGCGGCGGGGAGCAGCCTCTGCTGGGCGGGCGCGCTCCGGGCGGGGAGCACGGGCTCCGAGCGTGGCGAGCTCGGCCACGGCGGCTCCCGAGTTTGTTTACTTGTGCTCCGCGGCTCGTCCCCGGTATCTCCTCTCTGCCGGCATAGCGGATCGGTGGCGGTGCCGTGCGGGGGGTTTATGGTAAGTTTGCGGTGGGCGAATCCCTCAGTTCGTGGGAATTCGGTGTTTTGTTGCACAGTATGTAAGGACGCGTTTGGTCGGGGGTGGGGGGTGGTTCTTGTTTGATTTTTTGTTAGTAGTGCTGGGTTTCAAGCTGGTGTATGGAGAAATACACTTATGAGCCGTTTTCTGCTTTATAATGAAGTGATTTACGAGAGAAATTAGTTTTCTGAGCTATGTAAGAGAATTATTTCTAGGTGTTGACTAACTAGGGATCTACGTTTCTCATAAACTGAATGTATCTGACTTTGCGCTGCCGGACGCAAACCCTCTTGCCTAATGATTGCCACAAGCTAATGTTTTACAGTGGTTACTTGGTGCTTTTTCGGGCTGTAAAAGCCAGACCTCAGTTTAGGTGTTTAGACGAATCTGAAATACTAAACTATCTTTTCCGTGAGCGGGAAGCTGAACCTTCGTCAACGCAATCCTGAATTTGTATGCGAGACTTGAGTTTTAACAAAGAAAGGTATTGACTGATTTTGCCCTCATATTAAGTGTAAGAACTCGGAGCCAGGCAGTGGATTTGCTGTCGCTGTAAGGACGCTGTTCCTGCCGAGAGACCAAGGGCAGGGGAGCTGAACGCTGCCCTCGCAGCCCCACTCGTTCCTGGAGGGGCTCCGGCACTGATGTGGCAGCGTCCCTGCTGGCAGCGAGTCATTTTTATTTCTTTGTGCCTAGGACTTGAGTGTAGACTGCTACAGGGTGGGAAGTGTCCTATATAGAGAGAGATGGCTAGCTACCACTTCAGCTGCTGGTTTAATGCCGGCTACAGCCCTTCGGTGTTTAAGTCATACCTGATATTTTCACAGTGCTCTGTTTGCCTTCCGGTGACAGAAGCAATCCCTGATAAGATATCTCCACGCTGCAAAAGAGCTTATCAGGAGAAAGAAAGGAAAAAAAAAAAAAAAACAACAACAACAAAAAAAAAAAAACAACAGTGCCAGAGAGTTGATGCTTGTGGCTGAAACTGGCCTAACTTGTGCAGAGTATCTCGAAGGATGCTACATTTTTAATGTTGTTTCTGTAACTAAAGCAGCCCGTCAGGGACATGAATATCAAATTGCTGTTAGATTATTTGGTGCTGCTGACAGAGAAATGCCAGATACTGTACATTCTCCTTACAGCAAGCGGAAGTTTTATAACTGGCCTTAGTCATGTAAGTCTGGTTTCCTTGGTAGCTAATGTGCCTCGGTGTCTTGCTGCTGACTCCGGATGTCCTTGGATGACCGTCCTGTGCTTCTGCCAGGGCTGAAGGGAGGCTCGGTAATACCCTGCATCACCAGGATGAGAAAACTTCCCAGCTCCGTGCCTTCCTGAGGCCCTCAAGTGGGAGTTGCTCTGGAAGTACACGCTGGTGGTGTTGGGCTCCGAGAGCCCTGTGTTCGCTCCCATGCCATTGGCTTGTTTGTCTTTGCAAATGTCACTGCAGCCAGCTCTGAAGCACCGGGCTTCCTGCTCAACAGGCTCTGGGGCTCGCCACTAAGAAAGCACTGCCACCTTTTTGCAGGGAGCTTTTCAGAGTTGTGAGACTTCTGGAGTTTTGGTTTGGTTTGGGGGGGGGTTTGTTTGGTTTTTTATTTGTTTGTTTTTTGGGGGGTTGTTCATGGCGGGGTTTTTTTTGTTGTTGTTTTGGTTTGGGTTTTTCTAAGAGAAGCATAAGCCCCTCATGAGAAGTACTAGTTGGATATCTTATTTCTTGAAAGAACCAAAACTTCTGGTTTTTGGTTTGACCAAATTACAGTCATCTTTATGACTCGTGTTTGTGCAACATAGGAATTTGTGAATGATGGGACATCTCTCCTGTGACTCCACAAGCAACAAGTCATTAACTTGTCAGGCTTCATTGTTGCTGTGCAAACTTTTGTAATGGATTTTCCATATACCAAGAAAATTCAAGGCAGCTATTTTTGTCTCATTTTCCTTCACCATCGCTGTTTTCCCCTCTTCTGTGTATAGGACATTGACCTCTTTTTATGGAGAAGGAAAGTAATTTTCACAGTGGTACTCAATGCCATGTCGCAGGACTCCATGTGATGGTTACTTTGCATTGGCTTCTTTTAATTGAAACAGATAGAGTTTTCCTATGAGAAGCTGATTTGCTTACACATTTGAGACATAGTGACAGCAATTGAGGAAGAAGGCATTACATGAGATATTATTGTAAAAAATCCTTGGCTGAAGTGATTAGCAAGATCATGCTAGATATTCAACTGTCCCATTCTGCTAATTCTTCACAGCCAAGAAGAGGAAGGTAGAAAAAGGGATGCCTTATTCAGATTCTATAAGCCATGCTGTGTTTTAGCTATCTGCTCTCTTCAGTCTGTTTGGCAGCTTGCTACTGCTGCACTGACATCCTTTGCTCAGTTCTTTTTGTACTGGGCAACTTCAGTGTAAACTTGAGGCTCTCACAGTGGTAAATCCCAAGTTGAATAATGGTAATGCAGAGTGGCCTTGATACATCTATTTCCTGCATCAGCTAGTGGGGATAAATGCACTGTTCTTAATAGAATATCATGTAAAGGAAATGTAGATGCATTTTCTTCTCAGCAGGTTTCCCAGGACAGAGGATGGATGTAAATGTTGCTGGACTTCATAAATCCTCTCTGAAGACTGAGGTGAGACTGATGATAGAGAGCAGTGGAGGCTGGTACTGCTGGGTGCTCGCCTTCCTGGCACCGACCAGAAAGCAACGCTGGGCTTGTGGCTCCAGGGATGAAGGGCTCCATACTGCAGAGCTCTGGGGAGATGGACGGATGGATGCAGTTCAATTGAGCTGTGTCAGTGCAGTATGCACCTTGAGGCTAGTGGAGATGCAGGCCACACGTGTTGTCCTGGGAATTTTAAGTATTTATTAAGCCAGCATAGATCCATGTTCTGTGATGAGGGCATTGGTTAAACCTGCCCACTGAGCAGGTAACCAGTTTTTGAAATCAAAATTCTCTGTGAAGTTTCTACATATGGATAAATATTTGCTTATAATTCTGGAAGTTGGTGTTGTTGGACTGATTGGAAATCAACAAGTGCTGTGGATTGAAACTTGCCAGACCAGATAGCTACTTTGTCCAGTGTATTTTTAATGGGGTTGTGTACATGTTGGTGAATCTGTGTCACTCTCTGCAGCACACACAGCCTTCGGGGGTGGCTTTAGGCTGTCTTTGCAACATGCTCTGATAGCTGACATAGGCTGTGCTGTAGGATAAGATGTTAATGCATCACATGCTACCTGGAAGAGCAGTTCATGTCTACTGACTTCTTTGACTTCAGTCAGCTCAGGCTCAGGTTGTTTGTGGGGGTTGGTTGTTTGCTTTTTGCCTTGAAAAGGTGTGTGTGCATCACTGCCACTGGTGCTAGACTGTGTGTACTGCTGATGCACTGTAGAGTGCTGCTTCAGAAGGGCTGAATGCAGCTTCACTGGTAACTAACTTTCCCAAAGAACTGGCTGTTATTTTGGTACAGTGTCCAAGCTGCTATTGCTTGAAGCCAGCAGTGTAGTGTGCTTGACCTGTGCTCCCTCAAGAGTTAAAGTATCTGAAATGGTGCATGCGGTCTGAATCCTGCTTTCAGGTGATGTTTTCAATGATGTCAGGAAATGCCTTTTCCTCAGCTGCTTGTACAGCTCTACAGCCCACAGCCTTTTAGATTGGATGGTGATAAAGCTAAAAGTTACTTTTGGTTTGGTTTTGTGTGTTTGGAAAGCTGGCAGTATACTCAATAGCTTCACAGCCTATCAAGGAAAAATCCTTGCCCTGAAGAGATTTAACAGTCTGCTTGGTGGCAGCATGGAAAAATGCGTAAAGGAGACCTAGAAAATGTGGGTGATGTTTTTTGGTAGCAGTCATGTCATGGTTAAGAGATCCGTACTCACAGGGTGCCATGACTTTAGGCTAAGAATTGCCATTTGACTGGCAGTAATTTATAAAAAATTGATGGCTTTATTTTGGCTGCCTCTGCTCTGTTAAAGACTGGCCCATCAAGAGTGCTGGGCAGAGCTCACCACTTTCCTTCCTTTGGCTCCTTTTCCACCAGAGATGGAGTAGTGTCAGGTACTAACTAGCCTGTTGAAATGCACGTATGTGTATGTTTGTATTTTTTGGGGAGTGTCTTTTTTAAGTGGATGTCACCTTTGTCTCAGAGGCCAATGTGGTGCAGCATTTAATTTCTGTAGCAATTGAAATGCAGAAATTTTACGTGGTTTGCTGTGGTTTGGCCATATCAAAGAAGCATGTGAGGAGAATTTATGTCTCTTTCCATCCTTAGTAAGGGGTGAGGTGCCTGGACTTAAATGGGTGCTCTGTGACCTAAATCTGTTCATGCTGAAGTCATTTGAACGTAGAGCAATGCTGAGCAGTATTCTGTATAATTTTTTTGCTCCCCTGTCCTTACTTTGCATATCTTTGGATTGAATATTGTGGGGTAATCCTGCTCATGACAAGTGTCAGATGACAAGTTTTATTGTGTTGCATTGCAGAGTGTGGTGACTTAGCAACTTTATCTTTGAGGATTTGTCAGAGGCTGAAGGGACAAGTAAGCTTTGGTGTGCAGTGTGAAGTGCAGCAATGTAGGAGATCTATCTTGGAGCTGATTGCAAGCTAATTCTTTCAGAGCTGTACAGCAGACTCTTTAGATGAGTTTGCTTTCTTGATTTAAACGTGCATTTCCAAAAGCTTGTTCTTGTACTGCCTTTCTCATCCTAACCTATTGTTGAAGTCTGGTGTGCACTCATCTGCTGTTGCGCCTTTCCGCAGTAACAACTCCTAAGGAAAATTTTGCCAAGAGATTTTGAGAAAAAGATTGGTTGTACTTATAGTGCCTCATCAGCAGGATGAGGATTTGCTGCCTGCAGAAATGGGTCCACGCTCTGAGAACTAACCACGGATCCAGAGTGCAGGAGCTCATCTCCAGAAGCCTCCCTTAGCTGGGATAGGGAGCTGCTGAGGGAATTCCCTGTGGAGGGGTTGGACAGCCTGGGACTCCTTTGTGCTGAGGCAGCAGAGGCACTGCTGACAGCTGACTTTACTGTTCTGTTTCTTCAGTAGTTTTTCTGTTTGGCACCTGAATATGACCCAGCTCTTTGTGAGGGGGGGAAGCAAGGCCAGTGCCTAGAGACCATTCAAGCTCCATCTACGTGTCACAGCAGCAGCCTCATGTAGCGCTTGTTAAAAAGAGTGTTTCTTGAATGTTCAAAAATCAACATATTTGGAATTGCTTTTTTTAAGGAGCATTAATCATGCAAGAGCACTTGTATAGCTTTAGGCATGGAAAAAGGTGTGATTTTTCAAATCTAATGAAAGGTTTAGGTACTTAATTATCATTTAATTTTAACTGCGTCTCCTCTATCTCTCCTTCAAAGGAATGCAGAAACAAATTACCTCCAGCAGAAGGATGCCTTTTTTCATTAGATATTGGAGGTCATAATTTTAAAGAAAAGCCATGCTGCACGAAGTATTTACATCAGTGCTACATTTCATACTGAGAGTCTGCTGTCCACAGAAATCCCTAAGTGGTAGTTGTAGGCATAGTCATTTAGCTGTCCCTTGGTTCTTTGTTTTTCTATGAGAATATTCTAAGCAATAGTTTTGCTCTGGAAGGATGAAAATGGCTTGGAAGAAAGTTGAGTGTTGTCTTTGAACACTGAACTAATTCTCAGAAATGTTGAGCTTATTTCCTAATTAAACTATTCCATGATAGAAGCCACACAAAATTAAGCAATAAATTCACAGTGCTGTCAACAAGGATTGTATTCCTTCACATGTGAGAAAATGCCATGACAGTCAAATCTATATGTATAGCCAAAGAAATAGTTGGTTTAAGTGGTAAAGGGAATTTTGAGTTTTAACTACTTTTTGAGTTAAATTATAGTGAAATTATAAACAGTTTCTTGTTTTAAAAATGACTTTAAGGTAGCTTGGACACACTCAGCAATCTCGGGGCCAGTACTGGTACTTTTGAAACTTTGTTTTCCCAGCGTTTTAGACCTCATTTCCAGAATAAGTTCTGCTGTCATTTGCTTTTGACAACAGAATTGTTGCAGCAGTGTGAGGTGAATGGTTGCTTTGAAATAAAATTTACATGTTAATTTGTTTGTACTTATATTCCTTGCTCAGTGATGTAATTGCATGTAATTTTGTAGTGTGTCCTGTATTTTACTACATTTATGTGAATTGTTGGCTCAAGTTATAAATAATCTCAAAATCCAGTGTAGCTGACCTGGGGATTTAGGAGTTAAAATTGAAACCTGGTCCTTATGGTGTTGTTTGTGGTATTTTCTGGCTGAGACACTTTCTTGAGTTTAAAAAAAAGCCCATTAAAGTTAAAATTTACTACTTCATTTGCTTGATTATCTTGAAAGTTAATCCTAATTTGGCATGTAGAAAGGTGTACTTGTAGATACTTCAAATTTGTGTTGCATCTGTGTGGGGAATTGAGTATCTGTTCCTCATGGCTTATCACTAGTCTGTTTGGATTTAATTTGAGGATCTGAGAGGGTGATAGGAGCACATGCTGAACTCTTTCAGAGACTCAGGGTATTTTGAGCCTCCAGCTAGTTCACTTGGGCAGGGCCATTACTTTGCCCTTTGCCTAGGAAAGGAGCAACAGTAGTGCACATCTGGGCATGTGCAAAATCTGAGAATAATAAATTAAATGCTGACATTTGATATTTTTATCCCATGCTGAAGCAAAGTCCCTGTCTATGGAGCTCATTTTCAGAGTCCAACCCTGCAAGGAAGTTCAGGTGCACCATCATCTTGCTTTCAAAAATTATGATGCAGCATAAAGCAGTCAAAATACTCTGTTCCTTGTTGAAAACTATTGTCAGGCATGTAAGAGATGACAGAAGTTGTTTGAACTAAAGATGGTGGTACATCAAAGTCTATAAAAGACAGAAACATTGCTATCTCAACCTCATTTTACTGTGTTGCTGCATATTAGTGTTACATCTGGTTTGTTCCAGCACCTAACTATCCCTGCACTTCAGCATCACCGGCCTCTGATGCTGTTAACATCTGGGTAACACTTGCTGTGATATTCTCATTTCTAAGTGTACTGGTCATTCACTAAATATTTATGGAGTCCTTTGGTTTTGATGTTGCAAGATAAAAAGGGTGGGTTTTCTATCATCTTTTGTATTCAAAGGCAAATAATACATTGAAGCTAGTGATTATTTAAAATATTATCACATCAAGAAGTTCCTTTGTACTTTGTCAGTGCTGACGTGACCATTTCCAGTAGTCCAGAAAACCTTGCACATAGTTCACTGCTGGCTTGTTTAGACTAAGATGCAGTGTTGTAAGTGCAGTGATCGTCTACCAAAGATGTGAGAATGTGCTCAGGAAGGATTTGTTACAACATGTGCAATGTCTTATCCTTTGAGTTCAAATAAAATAGTTGTATTAAACAAGCACGAGCATGAGACCTGGAATATGTCTTCGTTTGTTTTTAAATTTTTTAGCATTCATATTAGTGTTATTTGAAAGAAAGGGTGTGGGTGGAGAGAAGGAAGAGAGGCTCACCTGTGAGATCTCATGGTAGCAATGTACTGAGGTGTAGACAGGGAGGGAGAGGAACATTCAACTGCAGTTTTTGAAAGTGATGGAGAAAAAGGTGATTAATTTGTCAAAGGAACTAAGGCTAAGTATTTGTCAGGATTTAAAAAATTAAACAGGGAGTGAAAAGAGGCCTCACAGGCAGGGTGCATGGAGGGAACCATCAGGAATTGCTGTAACGTCCTCCTCCTGTGATGCTCAAACTCCTGTGAGGAGTCAGCAGTGACATGGTAACAGGACTTCCCTCACCTCAGTAAGCTGCAGTGGGATGGGAGTTTGTAATAATTGGGGTTTTTTTCAGTGAGTCACCTTCAGCATTAATAATTGGCCTACGCTCCCTGCTCTTAGACCCTGTAACAAGAATCAATAGTTTTCAGTTTTCACTTGAATACACCTCTGTCTAGCAATGGTGAATGATAGTGCAAGGGAAGAAAAAATGCATGTGTTTTAGTTCATGACAGTTTGAGTGCTGAGAAAAGACACCAAAGGGAAATTCAAAGTGAAATGTCTCAACACTCTGGGGACATGAGCGTGACTGATGAGCTTGCTTTTACTGCTTTACTCTATCCACATCCTGCTAATAGAGGACATGGCAGCAGGAAGTCTTTGGGAATGCAGAAGCCAACCCCCTCCCTTTACGCCCTTTATTTTTAGATTTTGTTTTCCCTGTGGTAAAATCTTTGGAGCCTGGGTGAGCAGTGCCCAGGGTTAGAGAGGAATGTGACTCAGTAGTGCCTGGTGTGCAGTCATTCAGGAGAAGAGCAGAAACTGTTGTCTCTCACCCTGTAGCTAGAGGTTGGGGATGTAATTCCAGTGTGTATGAGTCTGACATCGTTTTCTTCTGCACATGGATGAAGATAGTGAATTGATGCAGAACTGTTCTTTTTCTTTTAACTATTGGAAGAAGTGGAAAAACTATTGGCTAAACCTGGCATCTAAATTTAGACGTCTGAATTAGCAATGCAGGAAGCAGTAGCATAGCAAACAGCTCAGTTCCTCAGAGCACTGCTGGCTGGCAGGATAGAAAATCTGGGCACTTAACAGATGCAGGCATCTCTTTACACCTCCTGGGAAAAATGTGTGTGGGATGCTGCCTCTGGATAATCCTTAAGCCAAGGCTAAACTGGCAGTTTAACTTTCGTCAGAATTCCCAGTGAAGGGGTTTTCACAAGGGATTTTTTTACTTGTAATTTTTTTTTTGGTCTGAATATTTGCTTACAGTGGGGTTTGCTTCCACAGCTGTTCTGCATTTGGTTTCTGTAGTGGTAAGGAATGTGGTGTGCTGAAATCAAAGCTGAGCGTAATAGTGTATTGTAGAAATAGGAAAAATTCATTCAGTTACTTTATTACAGCAAAGATGTGTGGGTTGATGGTCTTGGTAGAATTCAGTCTCATGGTACAAGAAGAAATTTCATTACATGTAATAATTAGCTTTTGAAATAAAGAGGATTATCTTTCATTTTAATCACCCTGCCTTAATAGCAGGCAAGAAAAACCATTGTTTTATAAGAGTCCCAACTCTGTTCTCAGTATTTGCTAAAATGACATTTTAATTGAATTCTCTATTTATGGGATTGATACTTAAAATGTACCATTTTTGTGGGTTGTTACCTGTTTCCCCCTCTGTATTAACCAGTTGTATTTTTAAAGACTGTAAGCTTCTGTCCTACTTGTCTTACAAAAAAAAAAAAAAATTCCACAAACAATTCCTTGTGAAGAGAATTATTACTTCTATTGGTCATTTTTAATGTGCAGCTCTTTTATATTCAGCAACATTTCTCTTGTTAACACAAAGCATTGTATGTATGTGCTTCATATCCAGTATGTGAATAGCTTGTAAATAAATTACAAAAGTAGGTTTGAATTCATTAGTACTTAGCAAAACTAATGGATGGTAATCAGTGTAATGGCTGATGATAGATTGTGCTGTGCCAGCAGGGGAACTGGCTCCCAGAAGAAGTAACACCAGCTCAGGAATGACTCGGGACTGGCTGGTGAACGTGTTCTTCTCCAGATGCTTTTTTAATTCCTTCAATTAACTTGATTAAGCAGCTTAGCTTAAGTAAGCAGAATTTGTGACTTGGAAGTTCTCCCATGTAGTATTTTCCCATTGCCTTAGGAATTAATTCCATTAATGTTGTGTCTGTGTAAAGCAGGCAGCCGTGGTCGCTCCACAGACACGAGGAGGTGTGTGCTCATTATGAGGGGCACATACAGGGGTGGTGCTTCCCCTCTCTGCGGTTGGTTCTTGGCAGAAGTCATAAATCACAGTGATTTCTGCACAGTGCAATTGAATGGGGCCTGACTATCTTATTTTTTTAATTGGTGTTGGAAGTTCCCTCCTGCTTAGATCACTCTGAATCCTCCATCAGGAGAGAGGAGCACACTTTATTCTCTGTGCCCTGTGGTTCCCAAGCAAGGGAGTTGCATTTCCTAGTTGTATTTCCTAGTTGCATTTCCCAGAACCTGGTGCATTCCCTTTTCTTAATGTTTTAAAACATTCCCAGTGTTTTATCTTCACAGCATGTGTCACTAGGGAATAGGGAAAGGGATGTTAAATAGGGACTCACATGGTAGCACAGAGTTCATGTCCATCTGTCTGCTTTCCTTGAAGACATCCCCTCCCTTTCCAGCAAGGATTGGGGTTATGTTACAGTATCCTATATTTTTCAGAGCACAGAAAAGCGGCCTCAGCTGGAACCAATTTTTTCTATCCTACAGATCCTTGTGGTACTGGGGAACCCACCCATCAGTAACTCTGCAGCACAAAGGGGATTGACTGCTGGGTATTGTGGCAGCCTGGAGCTCTGTGAGGCTCAGCTCTTGTGTTTACAGCTACTGGCCCAACAAATTGTTTCCCAAATTTTAAGTAATTCATTCTGGTCCTGGCTTGAAATTTTTTGTATAAATGTAAGTTATTTCTGCGGTATCAGAAGTTGCAGTGTCTTATACAGATTGTTACTAAATCCGTGCAGTAATTTCAGGATTTTAGATCTGTGTTTACAGGTGGTTTTTTTTTCCTTAGGAGAATTTCAGAGAAGAGCCTGGCACTACATATACTTTTTCTGTTCCCCTTGATTATGCTGTGTTAATAAGATGACAGTGTATTCTGATAATTGCTCATGAGTTTGCTAGCTAATGAAAGGTGAGGGTTGAGTGTGCTTCCATATGTTTCTCTTTCTAGCAGTGCCAGGTGGGGAGGTAAATATATTAAAAGGATGCTAAAAAATGGGTAAAATTTTAAGCCAAATGCAGCTTCCCAGTATTAAGGAAACTGATAGTGGGATGTACAGGAAAAGGAGGGGAAGAGATGAGAAGGAAAAGAAAACCGGAAAGACTGGGATTGTAACAAAAAGCTGTGTGCTATAGATGTGATGGATATGTGGAGCAATTGAAAATGCTTTTTTTTTTTCCTTTCCTGCCTTTGCTGTGGAGGAACACCTCTGTTCATGGTAGGGATTCTTCAGGTGGTTAGAGGTGTTACAGACTTCTGGGTTTTAACACTCCATTCAAATTTCATACTGTGTAAGTTACTTTTTTCAAATTTGCCTCTGTTTTTGATCTCTTTGACTGTGAATTGTGACAGAGTTCATGCTAAATATGAAAATGCACAACTGCTCTTGATCTCATGATTCTTGTAGCAGTTTCTTGTCCACGTAGCACTTCAGGGAACAGTTTATCTGTTCAAAGAATGGTTGGAATTTAAACCCCCTCAGATTTCCAGTATCCTCAGATTTTTTTTTTTCCTTAACCTGTTGGCCAGAAGGCTTTATCTCCTCCTCTGAAACTATTTGTAGGGTTTGTACAGTATCCCACATGGTTTTACATTCAACAGTGGTGTGATTTGTTCATGTCTTACAAGTCTTTTGCAGCAGTAAATGATGATTTGTTTGAGAAATGCAAGTTTGCATTAGGCTCAAGTGAACATCTTGGTTAGTTCAAATGGTTCTGGAAGGATCTTTGCATAAATCTACTTCATTTTATGCTACTTGTGTTGCTCTTGAGGGTGTAGTAAACAAAAACAAGTTTAGCTCTGATGAAGTTGAAAAAATAATAATTTTCCCAGTATTTGTTCAGGAATGCAGGCCATACTGAATGTGTTACAGTTTTTATAATTCAGTGGGAAAATTACTTATTTTCCTGGAGGTAGTCCTTTACTTTTAAAGATGTTTCTAAATGTTACTTTTATTTCTAAATGTTACTTTATTCTTTATCATGCAGGAAATCAAGATGGTCTGTGTATCCTGATGCAATCTAGGGTTTTGTTTCTCAGAATTAAAAACTGAGCGCTTTGTTTTCAATATATTCCACCTGTTGCTGAAGCTTAACTTGTGATTACTGATGTGCTTTCTCTTTGTCTAAAGTACTGTTCATCCAAATTTAGACTGAACACATTTTTCTCCAGGGCAGAACAGGTCCCTGCCTGAGTTATTGGAGGATCGGAGTCTGGCAGATTTAGATCATGTCTGGAAGATTGTCTGCACTCATATCAAATATGGGGGGCGCTGTGCAAAGATTAATTGGAATATGCTATTTTTTTATTTTTAATATAGCTTTTGCAAGTCTTCCAGAACACAATGTCATTCATTTTATTTCAGCAGCAGTATACCTAAAGATTAAATGCTAGTATATTTTTATTCCTATCAAAACTTGCGTCTTGGAAGTTTTCTTCCAAATAACTTTCAATCTCTTTTTTCATCCCTTTTTATCCAATGCTTTAAAGAAGGAAATATAGTTAGTAATTAATTGTTACAAATAAAATGCTGCTTAAAAGAAAATTCCCTGCAGAAGACTGCTTAGTATGGGGAATTAGAGTGTAAAGTTATTTTTGGAAATACAGGCCTTGTGTTTGAGCTTATAGATCACAGTCTGTGTTGAGAGTTGTCCTGTAGGCAGGCACAAAGCTGATTTATTTTTACCCATACCTCTATTAGGAAGTCTGGTGTGGGTTTTTTAAAGTACTTTCCTTCGGTCAAAAATACCTGGAATTGTTGGCACTTGCAGCATGACTTTTTTGAAGATGTAAATTGTTAGGTCAGTTATAGAGAGGTGTAAATGCTACTCCAAGTAGCAACTTCTTTCACCGTGGCTTTTCCTAGTTGGAGGCCCTCTCTGATTTTAACACTGCCAAGTCTGGTATAGTTTTTCTCCATAGAACAGTATTGATTTGAAAAAGCAGCCTTTCTGTTTAATCTGGCTCTAGACAAGGAAAGAGCCAGAAAGAAAATTGCCTTCCACACAGCCAGCAGGGCTTCACTGAGGGCAAACTGTACCTGGCAAATTTAATGGCCATCTATGGTGAGATTATGGCATTGTCTCACTGCTGTGAGACCCATTCTGGGTTCTCACCAAGGTGTCCTTTTTGTCTTCAGCAGTCAGATTTTTGACATTCACTGTCTGTGAATATTTAACTCCTTGAAGCCCAGTGCCTTTCCCCAGCCTCTCCTGCGTTCCCAAGTGCCCTATTTCCTTAATTTCCTGAATGAATAAAAAACAGATACAAAAATAATACTTGGTAAAACGGGAAAGCTTTTATAAGCATGAGGAAAATCAATTTTTTTTGCTTAGGCAGTTTGTTTCTATGATACTACTTTCTCCATCATCTCCACTTCTCTGTGCAATTGTTCTCTACTGACAGATGGGCTTTAGCAGTGGCTGGTGTTTGAAACAGATGAAATTCATTGCTGCTGCTTAAAAAATACGGGGTTTTGCAAAACCATTTGTTTGTTTAACAGGAAGTTGTTTTGTCTTTTTGTCAGCACTCCAAAGAAACTTGATTCCTTGCCTCACCTGGGAAATACAGAATCAGCTGTGCAATCTGATTTTGTCATGATGTTTCCTTAACATATGTGAAGTGTGTTTACTTAATTTCTGTTGTTTAAAAGAAGGAACTGTGCGACTGATGAAGCATTGCTTCCTGGTTTTGTGTCTTGTGGCTGAGTTGACATGAAATCTTCAGGACACTTTGCCTGCAGTTAGTTTTGATGTGAGCTTGTTCTCATCAGGGTTTCTTGGCAAGATGTGGCCTCGCAACCCAGCCTGGAGTTCTGTGTGCTCACTTCCAGGATGTCTGTCCTGTCCTGTAGGAGCTTACTCTTGAACCTGCTGCTGCTCTGTCAGATTTGGCTGAGAATGGCTATTGACTGAAGTAGCTGAGGGGGAAGGATTAGGAGGGATACAGATGGTGTGATTGTGTAAGTCTATTTTCCTATTAAACAAAATACGCTTTTGTTCAGCATCAAACTTGTTCTCATGCATTCGTCTCCTGCGTGTTTGTGCAAGAACAATGGCTGGGTTCCCTCCAGCCTTGCCCTCCCCCTCTCCCTGTGCAGCCCTGAGTGAGGGGAATTGGCCTGACCCCTGTGTGCATTTGCGTCCACCTGTGGTTTGTCCAAGGCAGCCTTTTGGGGCATCTCTTCTGCATCAGTCTGTTCAGTTCACAGGGGGAAGAATATCTTCAGCTCTTGTCTGCTGTGTTTGGCCAGAGGCACGGTATCTTTGTGTCTCTAGACTTTTGCAGCACTGCTGGAAGTATTAAAGTCAGGCAGGTCACATCAGGAGCTGCCTCTGATGGGCAGGTATTGTCTGAACACTGCTGCTTCAATCCATGCGGGAATTAAACAAAGACTTGGATGCAAAAGATGACAAAAGTATCCTGGTCATTCCAGAAGCATTGCAAATTTTAAGCTGTTAGTGAATGTCTTTTTATAAATGATACTGAGGCAAGGCCCTAGAATCATCCACTGCAAAATTACAGACAGGCACTGGGAGAGTGGAGCCATCTCTTGTGGAGTCTGGCAGATCTACAGTAGCCTTGTGAAGCTGTGCGTGCCCACAGCGCTGCCACTAGTGAGTGTTCCTCCTTATCCCCATGGTTACCATGGTACTGCCCCTGGAAAACCAGTTGCAGACCGAGGCTCCCTTAGGATTTACCAAGACTCGCCAAGCTTGGAAAACACTGATTCAATCAAAGAATGAAACTTGAGCTGAGGGGCCAAATTTTCACTTCTGTGTGATATGACAGTTTCTGCAGTTGCAGTAAAGTTCTGGTGAACAATTCTGTCAAGGCAGAGGAGCTCTCATCTGCCTGATTGTCACTTTCTACCATCTGCAGGCCTTCCCTCAGTCTGCTCAGGGATCATCTCTGGCACATTCCCTGGGATTTGCAACTGGCTAGACTGAGGAATGATGCTTTCCAGGAGTATTTCTCTCATTTATGGCTTTTTAACTTATTTCATTTTAAAGGCCAACTGGCTCCACTACACATTACAGCAAAAGGAACTGCAGTAAAAGAAAGGCAATGGGAATGTATTCAGCGACATTTTGAGGCCATCACTTAATGGATGTTCTGATTTTGAAACTGAAGCTGTAGGGCTGTAGAGGTAAAATGAATTGTCTAAAAAGAAAAGGATTAGGCTGGTGAAAAGTAGTAATGACTGGAGAGAAATTGCAATATCAAAATTTAATTATTCTTTGAGCTTTAAATCTCGCATGTGTGACACCTATTGGCATTACTTACTTGGTGAAGCATGGTGGGTAGAAATGTAAAATGGCAAATGATCCTGTAAAATGCAAAGTGGAGCTGAAAACATAATTTTCAATTTAGTGTGAAGCCTTTTTCATGTGCTAATTTTCTCTTTTAACATAACCCTGACACTTGAATATTAAAAATGGTCACATCAGCTGTTTGGGAAAAACAGGAAGGTATTCACTGTGACAGAAGAGTGGCTGAAGGGTGAAAGATGAATGATTTGGAACAGAGAGGAAGATGTAAGCAGAAGCTCATGCCTGTGCTCAATTCAAACACGAAGTTCTGCTGTGCCCCTTAGGGCAGCTTGAAGTGACTGGAAATTTGCTCCATGGTTTGGACTACTGCCTAAATAGATGATTCTGCCTTTGGGATTTTAAATTTTTTTCTCTTTCCTTTTGCCAGAGCAAGTATTAACATAACTGCCTGATATTCTAGATCAGAGGGCTTATTCACCTGAACATAACCTGGCAAAATAAAACACTGGATTTTACTCACTTTAGTTTTCTGAGGCAGACACATTTCAAGGCCATTTGAATGCAGGTGGCTGAAGACAAAAGGAAAGAATGACTAGGAAGGGGTGGTAGAAAGGATGTAGCAGCTTGAACATCTGTACCCTTATGGTAATTGTGGGATTGCATGGATATTTCTGTTATATACCCTGGAAAGAAAAGTGTTGTTTCCTTTTCAGGAACTTCAGAACTGAAATATCGCTAGTTTCAAAAGTGCTTGCATAGTTAGGAAAAGTAATTTTTGTTGTATTGTGTTACTATATTTGTTTTTCAAATTGCATTGCTGTATTCTGAGAAGTGATTACACAGAAAAACTGTTTACAGACTTGAAGTATTTTCAGTTCATGTTTCTTCAGAATAGAAATGTCTTCATCTAAAACCAACTTTCAGCATGAAAGGGGAGAATTACAGAAACACATGCAGAGAGAGGAAGGCATAAAACCAACCCAAAACCTCAAGTCAGCTCCATTCCAAAGTACAGTAGATGGAATTTAAAAATATACATTCCACTGTATTCATTACAGCTCAGGATTCTTTCTGCATTCTTCATTATATGACTAAACTGCTTTTAAGTCAGATGGTACAGATGGTATGGTATTTCAGATTATTCTAATTCCAAGCAGCTAAATGCACAGTCTTTTTTAATAACAAGCTTATCCTGAATTTTGAAACAATTACATTTTTGTAACATTACAAAACAAGTTACTCTTTACGGAGGAATGTCCTTGGGATTTTCAGGATTTGCATTCCTTTCAGGAATCGAAGAAGTCATGACTTACTGCTGCATTGTTTGCCCTACATATTAAATGTCACTTGCTAATTGTGCATGCAGCATCAACTTTTGTCTGTAGCAAAGGATAGCTTAGTGTAGCCAAGCATTTTTGTCTGGTTGCGTTGTTATTGCATATTCCCAGTTTGACAAAGGAAGCCAACATTGTTGATTTACTGCCCATTTTGAACAATGTTGGATACCAGGATCTATAGTTCAATCCAAACTACCCAGTCTTTTTAAGTGCCAAAAATGTGCTTAATTCATTATCACCCTCAAAACAGTGTTGTCATGGTTATGTAGCTGTTCGCACACTGGGAACAAAGTCGATAGACACTGGGCCTTGTGCCTTCACATTGTCTGGGTGGGGGTGAGAGTCCTTGTCCTTGAACATCTATAAAACCTTTTCATCGATTTGCCCAGCACAGCATATCATGTGTTTTTCTTCTTCCTGTTCCTTCTGTAGGGAATTTGGGACTGGAGTTACATTCAGAGTGTTCAGACACTGTGTCTGTTCTGTTCAGGCATCTGGGGAAGGAGCAGTTTTGGTGCCCACGGAGGAGTGGCCTTGGTTCAGAGCCTCCTGCTGCCTCTCTTGGCATTCAGGAGTCCATGCTGGCTGGTGACAAAGCCCACGTTGGCAGGGGAGGTGGCACTGAGGTCTGCTGCAGGAAGAAAAAGAGAATGAGGGCTGATAGCAGAAAGAGTGAGAGCTGCTCTGTAGACATTGGCAGTGGTATTGGATGGAGACATCTCCTTCCCTGCTTTTTCTGAGAGACACTTTCACTGGCCAGGGTCATTAGCTGGAGCTCAGCTTCTGCTTCTCACTCTTTGGGTAAGTGTTATTTTAGGAGGATTAACCTGAGTCTTAGCGTGTTCCTAATGTAGTTTTGAATTACATTTTTGTGTTGTCATTTCTTATGCATTTTTGTCAAGCTTCCTGCATGCCTAGTTGGTGATCCAGAGGGAAATACAACCATGAATGCTGAAAGCTGACTTTGCCGAAAGCATGTTTCTTTTATCAGTTTTGTTCTACTGCTGCCAACATACCAAACTTAAGAAATGCACCCTATTTAATTACAGCAAAGTGATGTCCCAGCAAGCCTTTCTGTAATAATTGTAATTTGTGGTTTTATTGTGGATAATTTCCCTAAATATTTTAGCAATCTGAATGAAGACACTGCTGACATTGACACACTTTTCCTGTTTGGAGTTGTAGTGTTCCTGTACAGTACATTTACTCTAATCATTGTAGCTTGATAAAGCTCTAAGCATGAATGGGAAACTGTGAGACAGAAATTATTTAGGCTGCAAAAACTAACTGTCTTCTCACACAGGGATAAGTGGTGAAATTTAGTGTTAGTCACTAAACTAATTTAATGGAGAGGTTATATACTAAGCCAGTTTGAAATATTTTATTGTTTTTTTTAACTCCTCTAGTGGTTCGAAATTACTGGAAGAGCAAAGTTTTGAGAAAACCTTCTAAGCAAAGCTATATGGTGAAAATTAATGTTCTTTCTGAATATTTATGTATCTGGTGAAAGATTTAGGCAAGGAAATCTAAGTTTCTCTGTGAGGTGTAAGATTGCAAAAAGAGCAATCAAATGATGCTGTGCTTTGACAAGTTTTTATTAACTCAAGAGACAGTAAGAAGGTTTTACAACCAAATATTTTTGTAAATGAGTTGAACAGTAACGAGTCTGACAGGAATAATCATTTGTTCCTAACCCACAGCTTTTGGTAATGCCATGTAGTATATTCACCCAGTGCTGCAGACAGGAAGCCGGTCTGGGGTACCTTTGCCAGGTGAATTGTCACTTTACTCCATGGGGAGTGTGCGAGACTTTCCCACAGCTGCCGGTGGGAGGAGAAGCTGCCTGCAGATCCCCATAGGAGAAGTGGGACAAGAATGACTTTCTCGAGGCTTCTATGCTGCAAGTGTGTGACCTGTGGGAGTGGGGAGGATTTTGTTGGTGGTGCTGGCTGGGCCCTGGTGAGCTGTGTCCCTCCAACAGCAGCTCCTGATAGGGTGGAGGGCAGAGTGGTGCTTCCCTGCTGTTCTGTGCCTCAGCTGGGTCTCTGCCATCTGCTTGGTGTGAAAAGGACAGGACACAGGCAAGGCAGTAGATGATCTGGCTTTTGAGACACGTTGCTTCTTCAAGCACCCAGGGGGACTGTTGTGAGCTGCCAGGAGGACTTCATGGATGAGTTGCTCCCCGTGGAGCTCACATTGCTGCTGCCTGGCTTGGGAGGCAAGGCTGCTCCTCACACAAAGTCTTTATGTCAGCTACTACTCAGCCGCAGCAACCAGAGCTGCTTAACTGTAAGATTTTTGCACTGTTGTTCTGTAGCAGTGCATTTTTTAGTTTCATATAGATATTTAGCCTGAGCCTTTAGTTAGTTGATAGTTCCTGTCCTTGTTAATGGGTGATGGGTGGTTCTATATTGTGTTGTCATAGTTACCCCATTGTCCTCCCTCACCTCGATAAGATGTTCTTAACTACCACTACCTAGGCCCTTTGTGTTACTGATTAGCTTACGTTCTAGTGATCGGGATATTCCGGGAAATGTTAATGCCCTATAGAAATCTAAACTCCCCTCCCCTTCTACCCTCGAGATTGTATTTCATTTTCCTATTTTGGGTTTATGGGTCATTCCCCCTGTACCCCCAATTGGTCCAAGTTTGTATCTCCTGTTTTTCCCCGCCCCACCTTTTAAGGTGAGGTCCGAGCCGAGACAGGGCACTCCTGCAGTGACCACCTGGGTGAAATAAGGATCTCCTAACCCCGCAGAAGTCCGCCTTTCTTTTCTCTGCCATCACCACGCTTTCTGCCGAGCAAGGACCTACAAACCAAGATGTATAAAGTAGGTTTGGAGAGTGGGCTAGCCTGAAGGGCCACGAACTAGTTTATTGTTCCATACAAAGCTATTTGGCAAAATATTCCATTATATAATTAATTTATGTGGTAATGTTCGTGTGTGATGAAAGATCTAATATTGTAAGATACAGTTTCAAATCCAAGTACTTACTGAGGGCATCCCGGAGTGCAGGCACGGTTGTGTTGTGTATCAAGGTACTCATAATGATGCATTTTACTCCCCTGAATTACTGATCTATCTATTAGCAGCCTATTTATGTTACAGTTTGGGGCACATGAGGAAGAATGTCTGTGGCCAAGTGAGTCAATTCAGTGTTTATAATTTCTTGGTGATTTGCCAGGCAAGCATCTGTGCCAAGTTTAGTTTCTCATGTGATCAGGAAGTGATACAGCAGGATGCACTGAGGACTTCCCCGGCTGTCTCCCCTCAGCACCCTGGCAGGAATGTGGCAATTGTCTTGTGCTTTAAAGTAGACATTTTCAAAGGCATGTAGAGCTAAATCTCCAATAGAAATCATTGCAGTTCCCTTTGATAGTCTGATGTATTCCCTTTTTGTTTCCTTTCAAGCTCAGATAATCACTTTTTAAAAGGAACTACACAATCCCTGAGCATGTGTCCTGTTGGAAAGTTTGCTTCCAACATTTACTCGTGTTGCTTCCCTGTGTATGAGTGTCACTATTTAATTTCTCCTGGGATTATAGGTGTGGAATGAAGTACTGAACTTGACGAGTGTGTGTATGTCCTTGTGGGAGCCAGCTACCAGAAAATATTTTACTTTAGTAACTTAACTGCCATGCGGTTTTGAAAAATCACCTTTCTACTTCTTTTTTTTTTTTCTTGTTTTTTAAAGATGCTCATGTGACATAGATGTGGTTTCATTTTCTGTTTTTAATACATGCAGAAAAACTTTATTTGTGTTATTTGCCATTGGAAGTAATAAGAGGACTTCATTCATTTCTCAAACTCAGCTGGATGGTAAATTTTACAGGGTTTTTTCCCTAAACTTTTTTGTTCCCTTTTATTGTGCATACATGTTTCTTATCTTCTTTCAGAAATTATCTTTGGAATGGGACCTTGTGTTTGGTGTAGAAGTTCTTTAAAAGGATGAACATGGGCTTGACTTACCAAGTGAAATCTTGCAGGATGTTTTTTTGCAAGAACATTTCTGCCCATCTGCTGTTTGGTATTTTATGACAACCAACTGTCACCTGGGCTCTTCAGTCTCTTGAGAGTGTGGAGATTTTTTGCCTCTTGAAGCATATCATCACTCTGTCAATAAATAAACAGAATGGGTCTACTCTGCTATATTTGAGGACTTGGCACTGATTTTGCTAGAGGACAGAAGTATGTCTGCTGCTGCAGATGCTCTATTTGATCCCATGTCAGTCGCCTATTTGAGTTTATAGGACTTTGTCTTCATTTTTATTCCTTTAGAGGTTCTTGATTTACCTCTACACTCTACCTGAGCTCTAAAATGTGAACAAATCTAACTTATCCAGGCTGCAGAGAAGCTTTTCCTGGTGCTTTTTTGCCCTGTTTGTCTGTGGAAGCAGAGAAATAATACATCTCAAAAATCTTGTATTCCCCATAATGTGTCTTACTGTGGTCCAGGTCAGCTGAATACTGAAATATAGGAACTGTGGATTAACCTGCTGTCCATTAGCATCAGGAACATCCCCAGTTGCAGTAGCTGCCCATTAGAAATGTCTGCCAAAGAACTGAAACTGCCATCCTTCACTTGTCATTCCATGGCTCCTTTTCCTGATTCCCTCCTTTTTTTTTTTTCCTCCTTTGTTTAAAAAACCCACCAAAATCTTGATGAATTTTTGATATTTTTTCTCCTTTTATTTAATGCCAGGGTAAGTTAAAAAGAAACATTTAAATTTTGCTGCCATTTGCTGTTGGCTGCATTTGTTTTAATGAGGACAGAGAAGCTGAAGTCTCTGTCACAAGGGCCCAGGACAAAGCATGTCTGGAAATAAAAGATTCTGACCTAGCATGTGTCTGAGACTGAACCAAAAGCACAAGTGAAAGTGAAGCTACCACTGCCCATAAAAATTATCACTGCTGTTGGGGAACAGCATCTGCCTGCTTCGAGCCTGCTGTAGACTTGGCCAGACAAAATAGGTGGAAGGGCAGAAGGTGGGGAATGTCTGCATCCTATCATGAATTGGAGGAAATGACTGTCTGCTCTCCGTGTGCTGGTGGGCTCCACATCCTGCTGGCAGCCTGGTTAGCGCTGCAGGACACTGCACAAGGAGGAGTGAATTTAGCTCTGGTGTTTAAAATAGCTCCTAGGGATGAGAAGAAGCGCTTCAAAAATATGCTGTGGGTTTTCTGTTGGCTTTCTTAAACTAACTGGAAACTTTCTGCTTTCTTTCAGGAGCCTTTTTTACTCTGAAAACATTGCTGCTAAAAAACTCCAAACAGGAGGAGTAAATCCAGTCAGCTTGTCAGGTCACTGGCTCAGTGTAATGGTGCTTTCATGAGGTGACGTTGGGCCAAAGTCAACTTTTCTTTCTCCTTTGTAAACCTGCAGCCAAGCAATGGGCCAGAAAATCTCAGGGAGCATAAAGTCTGTGGATGTGAGGGAGCCCCCTTATAGACCCGTGAAACGAGAGCTGAGAGGCCCGGATTTCTGCAAGCCGGCGCGCCTGGACATGCTGTTGGATATGCCCCCTGCCAAGCTGGAGGTCCAGTACAAACACGCCTGGAATAACGAAGACCGCTCGTTAAATATATTTGTAAAGGAAGACGATAAGCTGACTTTTCACAGGCACCCGGTGGCCCAGAGCACGGACTGCATCCGGGGCAAGGTGGGCTACACGCGGGGCCTGCACGTGTGGCAGATCCACTGGCCCACGCGGCAGCGCGGGACTCACGCCGTGGTGGGCGTCTCCACGGCCGACGCGCCGCTGCACTCGGTGGGATACACGTCCTTGGTTGGGAGCAATAGTGAATCCTGGGGCTGGGATCTGGGGCGCAACAAACTCTACCACAACTGTAAAAACCAGCCTGGGGTCACGTACCCTGTCTTTTTGGAACCAGATGAGTCTTTTGTACTCCCAGACTCCTTGCTGGTGGTTTTGGATATGGATGAAGGGACGCTTAGCTTCATGGTCGATGGACAGTATCTTGGAGTGGCCTTCAGGGGACTGAAAGGGAAAAAACTTTACCCCATAGTCAGTGCAGTTTGGGGGCACTGTGAAATTACAATGAGATACATCAACGGACTTGACCGTAAGTGTTACCATATTTCTTTATTACCCTCTCAGTTTTTCTCATGTAGGGTTTTTTCCTTCTCCTTTTGCTATGGATTGTATGCTGGCTCGACTGTGAGGAGACTGCACCCCATATTTACTGCCCACAATGAATATATCTCTGTTGTGTCTTGTAGTCTCGGTATGGATTGTATCAAAACACCTTCATTTTTGACAGGCAGAGTGGCAAGAATTCTATGCCCAAAGAAACCAAACAGGCTGAGAAAAAAGATATTGAGAAACTTCCTGGTTATATTTAACAGTAAAACTCTTGTTTACTGGAGGATATGTTTTAAATCTGTGGTTTCCAAATAGGATTTGTGGATCCTGTAAAAATTTCCTGTAGTAGTGGAAACTCTTACGTGGTGTGCATAAACATACTTGAACACTGGCCAGACAACTCTCTCTCTGTAGTTGCCTTCTCAGGACCGTTAGAAGCAGCTGTGGATCCCCGAGAATCTGGAAACTCAGGTCAAATACTGCTTTCAGCAGTCTTTCTGAAAGAGAGCTCTGTTCCTTAGTTCATTTCAGGGGGTACTCTCTCATAGTATTGTCCAGAAATCCAGGTTTTTAGACCAACATGAGCTTTTTGTGATCTCACAGGGTAATATCTAATGAAATTGTTAACAGTGTTAATAACAAGAAGCATGTTGCTGCTGTGACCTCCAAGCAGTGGCCCAGAAGAAGGTGAATTGCAGAAGTGGGTCCTGCCCAGTTCTCCATGCACAGGAAGGTGTGGGCTCTGCCAGCTCTGTGCCCAGTTCACAGGAGCATGTACTGGCTCATAACTCTCTGAACTGAGCCAACTTGCAGGCAGAGCACACAAAAACAGCAGCCACAATTTCTGGTTGGATGATCTTTAGCCCACCTATTCCTTCATGGTGGGTAAATTCAAAGAATATGCTTTGAATAATACTTCTGTTGCCTTTGGAGATGTAAACAGAGATGTTAAAAGCAGGGGATCTGTTACTTGGCAGTGCTCAGGAGCTGCTGATAGAGCCCAGGGACCCTCACTGGTGAGGGCCAGATCCTGCTAGGAGTGGTGCTGTTCACTGTTAGCTTCTCAGCTGCTGGAAGCTGGGGAATAAAAGAATGGACAAGGCAGCAAGTGGAGCTTGGTTCTTGTTTAAAACTGCATTATCTGAGGTGTGTTGTAGGAGCTACAAATATAAATGTATAGAAAAAAATAGATGAGTGGGCAACATCTTCATGTTATTTTGGGCTCTTCAAATGGAACGTGGCCTTTTAAGAAGGCAGTACGAGCAAGTGTTCAACACCTGCCTTTCAATTAGTAATTTCTAAAAGAATTTACTGTTTTTCTATTAGGATGGAGTGGTCTAAATTTTTTTCTGTCAAAAATTAATTCTCTGCTGATTAACCTTATATCTGACATACCAAGTAGAAACAAAAATAGTTTGACCCTGCTTAAGATTACCTTTTCTAAACATTTGTAATAAGCTCTGGGGGACAGACTTTTTATCCACAGAAGCCCTGCAGGTTTTACAGTTAAATGCTAAACAGCAACTTCCCAAATGCTTTCATACAGGGGAATATCCAAGGATCTTAAATATTTTGCAATTACTCAGTCATTGCAGAATGATGTGCTGACAGTCTTTTTCTTGGATTGTGGGGGAGAGAGACTTTTGCAAACTGAGTATTTGTTTGCGAAAGCAGTTTTTATAATACTGTGAATATCTGCCAAACTAAGCAAAGTACAGTTCAGCTTGGTCCATCACGTCCACACAAGGAATTGTTCTGCATTCCTTTAGTAGCTTTCACAGGGCTGCTCAAGGGAGCTCTAGAAAGACAAAAACACAGGAGGAGGATGTGAATGAGTTTGGTAGAAATTATAAAATAAAGGGGACTAAGTGGAGAAGGATAGCTGTGGTCTGTGAGATGGAAGAGAGAAAAATTCCCATCTGGTTTCTCGTGGGATAATTTTGCTGGAAGAGGCAGGATAGCTTCCTACACTATCCCCAAGAAAGTCAAAGTCTCTATTTTTTTAAACATGTGAACCCATGGATAAAAGTGAACTTGTGAATAAACTTTTATGTAGGCCTGAGTGTTAATCTGATCATGTGAAGAGGAAGTTTAAGGCTACTTTGCCCATGGGGCAATTTGACATCCTGGAATCACATCATTTGTTATCACATATTCACTGATCCATTACTGTCCTGTAACAAAAACAGCATTCAAGAAACCAAATGAGCTTATTTAGCTGGTACTCCAAAGCAAACACTGTCTCTTTATTGCTAAAGGTGTTTCTATCCAGCCAGCCCTTGCGCAACGGTGCAAGTTTGCATATTTGTTCTCATTGCACTTTTGATTGCAAGCTTTTATAATTGCTTGTTCTTGTGAAAATCAGAACAGGTATTGAACGGTTGTGTTCACAAATTTAAATGCGTTTGAACATATATGTATGTGGGATGTTGTTACTGTTTGATGCCTCTCTAACTTTACCAATTAGCTCTTTTTTTCCCCCTAATCTCTTTTTTTTCCCTCCTATTCCCTGGAAGTATCTCTTACTCCAGAGGGCAGCTTTTAGTAGATCTGGCCATAGTAACTTAGCTAGTTTTGAAGCTGCTGTCAAACAGTGCCTCGTAAGCTGCTATTCAGTGAAAGATTATTGCTGCTCAGAATGCAAACCACAGCTTGTGATGGTTGTTTGTGTGGTGTCCTGCAGAGCAAACTGAGACCTCCACGGCAGGGATTTCTAGTGTTTTCAGTACTTGCTGCTTAAATAGAAGACCTCTGAATACTTTAAAGGCCTGTGTCTTTCAGTTGCTTGGCAAAGAGTGAAAGGCTGGCAGGAATGGAAGAGTGAAAGGCTCAGATGATGGGCTTTCATGCAGCTGCAATGAACTTAAACATATGTCACAGATGATGCAGACTTCCAAATGTGTTAATTACTGCAGAGATGGCAGATTCACAGGAGGATAAGGCTGCAGGTCAAAGATCAGGGACCTGTGTGCCCTCTGGACTCTGGATATTGCTCCTAGAATAATGCTGTAATTAAAATCAGTTGTACTTCTTCCAGCTGCATCTGATACCCACAGTATTCTGCTTCAGAAACTACTTTGAACATCACATGATGATGATCTGTGACTTTTCACAAGACTTTTTTTCCCTTTTTTTTCTGAGAGACTTGGAGTTGCAAATGATTTCAGGGTTTGGGAGGAAAGGCAGAGGGACAAGACAGAGAGTGCTTTTAATAAGCACATTGAGTTCTTCCCAGCACAAACTCCTTTGATCAAATGCTATCAGTACTTACCACACTTACGTTTGCCCAGTTCCTAAGCTGGGCAGAAGAGAGAATTTTACATCAGCCTTCTGACTTACTGCCTATTGCACTAATTAGAAACCTCAAATAACATAAAAGCAGTAAATGTTACTTTTCAGATCAGGGTATGTGCTTGTTTACAAAAAGCTGGTGTATTTATATCTGGTGTCTGATAAGGAGTCCTGGAGATTATTTGTAGATTGGAACAGAGAAATAGCAAAACACTTCTGTGTAAATGTACATTGCAGATCATGACTGATCCATTAGTGTTTAAACAAAGCATTGGGAGGACAATCAATATAACAGTGCTGTGATGGAAAACTTGGTCATTGAGTAGGTAAACTGAATTCATTGCAGTTCTGCACTAAACCTCCCATAGTCAGTACTCAATTCTGAAAATAATTGTCAAGCTCAGGAAGCCAGAAGCATTTGTGTCAGAAGAGAAGACTACTTATTTGTCTGTACCCATTTGTATTTTATCATTCTAGCAGGATCTGGCCCTCACCAGTGAGGGTCCCTGGGCTCTATCAGCAGCTCCTGAGCACTGCCAAGCAACAGATCCCCTGCTTTTGACACTATCTGTTTACATCTCCAAAGGCAACAGAAGTATTATTCAAAGCATATTCTTTGAATTTACCCACCATGAAGGAATAGGTGGGCTAAAGATCATCCAACCCGAAATTGTGGCTGCTGTTTTTGTGTGCCAGTAGCCTGCTTGCTCTGCCTGCAAGCTGGCTCAGTTCAGGGAGTTATGAGCCAGTACATGCTCCTGTGTGGAGGACCAGGAACAGTAAATCACGTTCCTGGATCCTGGGTTGCCTGGGGGAAGGGTGATGATCCCTTTGGCTCCTGCCTCTCCTGGCTGCTGGGGCATTTGCAGCCCACCAGGGTTGTTCTGTATCGAAGGGGGAGGGAGGGAGGGAGGGAGGAGAGGTTCGGTGCACATCCTCTCTAATGCTGATACAGCTACAGAAGTTCTGGCGTGTGGGATCTGTTCACACCTTTTTCTCTCAGCTGTGCAAAGATCACAGTGTAACTCCTGAAAATCTTTCAGACCTGAGGCTCTCTGTGTTTAGCATTTTGAATTAAGGGTGATGCTTCTAACCCAAAAGACTAATTTTGGAGCTATGCACAACTTCTTTCCTCTTTCCTACTATTCTCAGTTTATTTTAATTCGCATTGGTCTGTGTCTAACATACCACAATTGCTAGTTATAAACATACACTCCTCCCCTTGGAGGCCTTTTTGCCATAAAGAAATCGAAGTCAAAATTACAACATTATTAACTGCCAGGAGAAACCCATAATCTCTCATCAGACTCTGAGTTTTCCCTCCTAATGGGTTTCAATTAAAATTTGTTAATGGATTTAGTTTTTTGTTTATCTAGACTTGTTTTATGCTATTTATATAATACATGACTCTGGAGGCTGCAATGGAAGTAACATACTCTGAAAATCCAGTATTGCTAAACCTTAGAAAGGATTTTCCCTGCAGTCAGAGGATGAAGCAGCAACAATCAAGCAGCCAGTGTTGTGAAGAAACAATCTTTAACTTTTGAGATAATTTAACAAGAAACAGCATTTTCAGTGCCTGCTTCAGGAGTCAGCTTTTGTTAGGGTGTTTTTGTCTTCTTCTAAATGCACTCCCCTTCCCTGGATTAAATGCATTTTTTGTACTTTAATGCTAATTTGTTGACACTAATTCTAAGCCTTTTCCCAGCAGGTTGAAACCACTGTATTGTCATTAGAATATGCCACTCTGCTAAGTGGCTTTTCACCCCAGCCACCCACTACCCCTTCTTGGTGGTCTCAGCATTACATCTCTCTCCCAGATACTCTTGATTTATTCAGTCCCCATTTCTTTCTTTCCTTCCTCAGCTGAGTTTCTCTTCTACCACACTAAGCAATAATAAATTCTTACCTACCTTGGATTTTTTTTTCCTTATCCCCAGCTTCAGATAGTGCATTTTTATTACTGATAACTGTAGAAGATCAGGTGTAGTGTTTCCCTTCCAGAGAAGGACATTTCAGATTTAAATGTGTGACTTTAGCTGTAATGATGAATGGGTTTTGTTTTATGTAACTTTTTCCTGTTAAGACTTCCAGTGACAGAGCCTCCTCTCACAATCTAAGGCACAGATCAGCTTTACAGATAGCAAGGTTTTTTATGTTTTCGTTTGGGAGTTCTTGTGCGTTTGGTTTCTTTTTTTCCTTAAAATCTTGTCTAATTTATTAGCAAGGAATCCAGTTATCATTGGCCTAGCACATAGGAAGGTGCTGGGATATTTTCTTTCAAGCTCAGTGGTTCCCAAGGCTAAGAACACACATCAGTAGTCCTCAGCTGGGCTGTGGATTCTTTGCAGCCTGACATACCTGGTGTTTTTTCTTCTCTCTCTGGTTCATAAAGGTGCCATGGCAACTTCCAAATCTACAGTTTTAAGGAAAAAATGCTGGATAATGTGTTCTGATCATGTTTCCACTGATTTCCCATGTATCCTGTCTTTAAGAATTAAGAACCTTGAAGAGCAGTGACTACAACTCTGTTCTCAAGATTGAAGTCAACAAGTTACACTGTGAATATTGTACTTATTACACTAAAATAACAACTTGATAGCCTTGCCTAATTCTTTTATCAATTTGCTTGAGCTACAATGACAAAATTGCTCAGCGATGTGAATTAATTCTTACAGGTTTGTATAAGAAGTGGAAATTTATAAAGTACTATTATTTTTGGAGTTGCTCTCTCTATATTGCTTTTGGGAATTTTAGACTGTAAATTCAAGTTTCAGGGCAAACAGGGATAATTGTGTCATTGAGTGAAATAATTCTTTTATTGCCAGAAATGCATATACTTTTAAAATTTTGACTGTTTTCATACATGTTTCCTCATAAATTATGTTTCTCTTTAAGATGCTCCTTTATTTGTTTCTCTAGCCATGGAAGTTTCTACCCTTCTGTAATTACAAGCTCTTTTCACAGATGGCCTCTTTCTCTTAAATCCAATGTAGCTTCTCTACTAGAGAAGCAGTTAAACTGATTCTAAACTGATTTCTAGTTTGAGCTCAGAGAAAATTCCACTCTGAAAAGGAGTGTGTTGTGGTGAGTGGTGATTCCTACACCAGTCTTCATATTATGGCAAAATTCATATTTTAATGGTAAATTGACAGGCAATGGGCCTGAAAATGAGCATGTCCAGAGATGCTGCTGTGTTCTGCAGGTGGGTCTGCTGAAAGTAGTGCTGGTGCTCCCTGTGTACAGAGAATAAAGCTGCCCTAGCAGTAACACTGTGTGAAAATAATGCTGAGGCTGTGAAGTCAAGTACTTAGAAGCTGGCAAGCAGCAAAATGGGTTTGGTTTTTTGCTGCTGTAATTCTTAGCTGGGCAGCTGTATCCCACTTCCTTGAGATAGTGTTTCTCTCTGCTAAAAGGTGGTAGGTTCAGTTGCAAGTCATCCTTTTGCACTCTTTTTTTCCTTGACTCTTTTCTCCCTAGTCCTGTGTGTCTATGAGTTGGTGTATTCCGTAGTTTTCCCTGGACAGCCAGTGTGGAAACCGTCAGAGCAGGACAGTCCCTGTGTTCTCAGGTTCAGGTTTCTGTTGCCCTTTGAAGATAACAGCAGAAAAGCCCTGCTAGCAGGATAGCACTGGATCAAAGCTCCCTCTCATCTGCTTTGATTTGGCAATACACCTCCAGTCTTTCACTTTAAACTGTTTTGGATTGGGACTGATGATCAGATCTGTCTTCCAGTCTGTTATCAAACGTGATTTTTGCTGAAAACCCTCCAGTACTGCGAGTGCGAGATGGGGCATTTCAGCCTTCAGTGCTGGAACTCACTCAGGGCTGAGGCAGAGGAGATGCCTCAGTTATTGACAGAACTGAACTTTGTGTACAAATACTGAGAGGATGTTTTCAATTGATTAAATGATAGTTGGTGGTGAAATACAGAAGATAAAATGATGACACTACAGAGAGAGCTTCTGTTGGTAATTTCCAGTGTAACTTTGGATTAGTTAGTCAAACACGCACCTGGATTTTCCATGGTGATGCTTTAGACAGTACAAATTTCATTTTTATGCATGCATCAAATTTATATCCTGAATAGCAATATAAGAGTATATCCCTGCCTTCTGTGAACATTTCTTTCTGAAAATAATGAGCTTCCAGACATGGGATGTCTTTGGGCTGGGTTGGCTTCCCCTTTCTCTTCCTGTTTTTTTTAGAGAAGGTTCATATTAGCTCTGTCTCTACCAATTTCTTATCATTGGTTGGCCAGAAAAATTGCCTTATTCCAGTGAAGTGATTTGTATGAAAGCAAAATGTATTATGAGCATAATAGGTAGCATTAAAAAAGGATAACTTTTGTTTGAGAGTTACATTTCTCACAACAAACACTTTAATTTTGTGTGCTGTCCCTGCCACTGGAAATGGGAGTTCCATTTCTGCATGTGTTGGTTCACACATGACATTTAAAGATATGGTACTTCTGCTTTTTGGTAAAAAGTAACTAGAAAAGTTAATAATATTCTTGTGTGTGCCACATCTCTGCATGTCTGGTCACTGTGCAACTGAATGGGTGACAAAGCTTTGAGACAGCATCTTGAAGCTAAAAAAATCTGCTTCTTCCTCCTCCCTCTAGTTTCTAGTTGACAGCTACAGTTTATCTGAGCAAGACAAAGTGATTAATTTGTTTTAGATCCTGGTGCATTCCCTCATTTCTTGTAGTGTTTACCTTTCATATTTTAGCATTCTCTTAAGCACAAAGCCTGTAATTGCTCTCAAAAATACATTCCTCTGTCCATCAAAACAAAACAGAATGTGAGGTTATACTAATGCCCTGTTCACATGTTCAAAACTGAAATGCTTTATGCTTCTGAAAGCACCTAATTTTCAAGTGATTTGTTTTGTATAAAATACAGTATTTTGAAGAGGCTTTAAAAATATTTTTAAATATTATTAAAGGCTTAGGAATTTGATTTGTTTAGAACCTGGTGTTCAACCATCCATGCAGTGTATTTGGGCTTTGTGTATTGTCAGTGACTGCTTCTCTTCCAGCCTTGCTTTTTGAGCTTTTCTATTCTTTGCAGTATTAACTGCCGCCCTGATGAATTAGCTCATGCACTTAAAATTTTGTAGTATTTTGACAGTGGTGATGTCAAAGGCTCCCACTTCTCATGAAGCAAGTGATGTTGGGGGAAGTGACTTGGGTTAGGTTGGTGTGGAATGTGTGCCTTGGCTCCAGAAGAAATACCAGTTAATTTCTTGGTTCGTACTGAGTTTCACTGCTCTGAATGGCCTCCTCATCACGTGTGTGGACTCCCTCTATCTTTGTTGTTTTAATTACAGCAGTTGCTTTAATGTGCTGTGTTGTAGCCATGACTCCAGCCCTGCTGCATGCATGCTTGCCATATGTGTAAACAATTTGCTGATTTTAGTGGTATGACCTGCTGGCCTCTGCCTGTATAAACAAATGAAGGCCAAAGTTCAGAGAGATCAGAGGGGAAACTTTAAACATCCTGCAAAATCTGCAGTCCATTAAGTGTACGTTAGTATTTGGTTACAGCCAATCCTTTTGTACTTCTGAGTAATTTGTTCATGGCATGTTTGGGAAAGGAGGGATGCCTTCACCTGGGGCTTGCTGAGAAACCAGCTTCAGTGGTATTTTTTTGGCTTGGGAAGGGAATGCTTCAGGTGCTTCACTTTTCATTTAGGTTGAGATTTGAAAGTTAAAGTTGTGGGGACATTGGCCAAGGGGCTGTGATGTGCAAAGAATGAATGATGTGAGAGACCTGTGACACACAGGCAACAGAGTGAAATGTGTGGCAAAGAAGGGAGCAAAGCAAGAAGTGAGAAGTGCCAGCAAGGTCCAGAAAGATGTACTTGAAAGAGCAAATGTGAAGAAGACAGTAGTGCTTAAAAGGAAGAGAGAAGGCAGGCAAGTCTGGGAAAAGGGTTAAAAAATAAGATGCTGAGATTTTGACAGGAAACAAGCCTTGATGTAGTAAGCCAAGTAGCACATGGAAAAGAAAGGTCAGGCCTATCCAAGCTCCTGAATGGCCAAACATCCCTCCTTTCTTTACTTTCATCACCAGTTTTTCTGGCAGGAGCTCTGATTCCAACCCCCAGCTGTATGGTGTTAAACACATCCATGCTGAACTTTCCTGGCCACTGCTTGGAACTGCTTGTTTTTGTAAAGCAGGCTAGGAACCAATATAAGTCAAAGAAATCGACACATGCTCCCTGTGTTTTTAGTGTGAATTTTGCAGGAATCACTGTGATGCTATTGGCATCTCCCAGAATTTTTTGTCATTCGTGACTTTACAACTGTAGTTTTCAGTTTGAGTAGATATTGTTAATATTTCTGGATCTGAGATGCTAAATTAACCCTGCATATTTTAGAGTGACATATTCTTAATTTCTGATGGACTTTTATAAGTTTTTAATTTTTTTTCCCTCAGTTTTCTGAACTTGCTGTAAATTTAAATGTGTTACTTCTATGTAATAGATCTTGTGTCCTCTGAAATAATTTGCTAAACTTCCAGGTATAGCTGATCATCAGGAAGATGTTCAAGGTATTTTATAATTTCATTTCAAGAATAAAGCAGCAACTAAATCATCTGGGATGCAAATGTTTTCAGAATCCTGTATGTAACTTGATGTACTTGAAATGCTGGAGTTCCAGCCTTTTAGCATCATCCCCAGCAGCATTTCTGATACAAAACTCTGATAACATTTCTGAAATGCAACTCTGTTAACTAGGCAGCATACATATGCAAGCAGCAGCTTCCTGTGAATGTGATTTTTTTCCTAAATCACTTATGCAGAGGAAGCTCCAGGCTTCCTCAGGCCCATTTTTTCCAAACACCTTTAATACATAATGCATACATAGGCTGGAATCTTAAAATGTTCACGAAAATAAGTTTGTCCTTAAAACAGAACAGAGCAGGAACAAACCAGGATGGTTTGGACTTGGTAGCAAAGGGGATGATGCTTCCAGCAGCTTCCTTGGTCACAGAGCAGCAGTTCTGTACTTCTGCATCTTACCCCTGTGCTGCTGTGGCTCTGGATGTCTCAGCTCCTGGCTGAGGTGCACCTGAGGTGCTGCACTCATGAGCAGTTAGTGGTGACAGCTCTGCAGAGAAGGAGCTGCAGGAGGAATTGGCCAGGAATTGGCTACTTCGAGAAGAATGAGTTTGGGGAGGGCAGTGTTTGGCTGCTGTCATTAGAGGCTCACTATTAGAGGGAGAAGCAGACACTCCTATGCTGCTCTCAGAGCAAGAGGAGCCATTACACTGTCATGGTGGATGAGTTTCTCAGCAGCCCACAGGAAAGTCCTGGTCAACAAATCCCACAGCTCCAAGGAACTTCTCATCAAACTCATCAGCTGGAACCACCCTCTGCTTTCTGTTCCTCAGATTACTGTGCTGATAGAAACTTCCTTAAAATGGCAATACCAAGAAAATTTTTGTGTATGAAATGTGAACATAAATCTAAGGGTCACTTTTACCATGGTACACTTACTCCTCATGATTGTGAATTACTGCAATTTTGTTTTAACAGAAAACATTTGCTTTATAAGACATCTTAACTAATTGTTCCAGTAGGCTTCTTATGTTAAATAGGAAAAAGATTTGCTTTCCTAGGTAGAAAATAACAAAACATGTAACAGAATTACTTGTGTTCCTATTGCTGACAATTCCTGCAATAACAAATGGTATTGTTTGCTATTTTCCCCTGTTGTATGTTTAGCTACCTTTATAAGCAGGATAAGCTGTAGACTCAAACCCCTATCAATTTTAGCATCTTCTCGTTTTGTACAACTGCCTTTGCAGTGGTGATTTTAAAAAAAGGGATTAGGCTTTTAAACTAGAGCCTTTATCTAACTCTGGAGTATTAATTTATAAAGTTTAAAGGAGATGTTTGGTAGATGCTGCTCTTGGAGCAGGTGAAAATGAAAATCCAGTGTTCTCTCTACTTGGGAAGTTTCTCAATGCTGAGAAAAGAAGAAAACCACATTTGTATAACCAATACAAGAACACACACTAAGTGTAAAAAAACTTTGTTTTCTAGGCTTTTAAGGATTAAGATTTTGAGCCAAAAAGGCAGATGGTAAATCCATTTCCCAATGCTAATCTGACAGTAATGTTCTGATCCTCTGTGGAGCTCAGTAATGCTGTGTGCTTCTCTGAAATCCACTGGCTGCTGGGAAATGGTATCTCCTTTTACAAGAAAGTCTTCTCTGCTTAAGCTGGAGATAGAAGAGTGTCTCCTTTTAGTGAGCAGGTGGGTAATACTGTTTCTCTAGTTTCTCTGCAGGCAGTATGATAGAATGTTTTTTCAGGAGATGGGGGAAAAGAGTGTTTTGGTGTCCTTCTCTGACTGTACAGCTGTAAGCTGTCTTTCACGCATCCTTTCCTTTCTTTAATCTGCAAATGATACTATCTCTACTCGCACAGATTTGAAAAATGGGCTCTGTTCAGCTGATTCTGCTAGTTGTTTAGCAAAAACAGTATTTTAAAATAGTCTTTTGAGATAAAATGTGAGAAATTACCTTTGAAGAAATCAGGGTAAATCGGGTGAGTTACACAAATGCAGTTGTGCAAAGCTGTCTAGATGTGTCTTGAACACAACTAGATTTTACTTGATCCCCTGAATAAACTCTAAAATTCTTGTGTTTTTGAAAAAGAGCTATTTTCTTTGACTGTCAAGAAGTCACTAGTTTTGTTTAATGTGGAAAATCATGATAGAGCTGATTCAATTGTAGAGCACTCCTTCAGCCTTGCAGAATAAGAAGCAGCCAAAGAGGTGGATTTTCAGGTGGTAGATGGGGGAGGTACTGACTAAAGGCCCTTCTGGAAAGACCTGTTCTGTTTCTCTGTCCAAGGTAGTTGCAGTCACAGGAGTTTTTAGGGGTTCTTTGGCTTCATTGGACAGTTTTTACTCTGTTCTACCTAGACTGCAGTAAATGGGTAAGCAAAGGGAGCCTTTTCACAGAAGGGCTGACGTTCTGTATTACACAACATGTCCAAAGAATGAAGTGTTCTGGATTAAGCAGGATTATATCTGTAATTTTTCAGATCTTTATCTGAATTTTTTTAGGTAATAACTTCCACATTTGGCCACATTATAATTTTACAAATAAGCTTCTGCAAACAGAGCCAAACTATCCATGTCCCAAATGGGCCATGCAAGATGAACGATACATATATTTTAGAGATATATAGATAGAGGCAGATATATATGTATGTGTGTATATATAATTCTTATAATTTTAGGCCTTTCTTCCAATTCTCACAGAACACATTCAGCTTGGAAAAGTGAAACCAAATCCTTTATTAAACACGTAACTGTGTGCTGCAGACAGCAGTCTCCAAAGATGTTACTGCTCTTTTTGCCGGGTAATTGTAGCAGGGAATTCAGCGCCTCCTGGGGCACTTCTGCCAGCAATCTCCAGTCATTTCCCGCCTCAAAGGGAAAACAACGAGCAGTAAATGATTTCTGGTTTTAATTAGGCTGACAACGATTCGTGCCCTGAAGTATGTTTGAAGAGACAGTCATTAAGCGTGGTGTCCCTGGAGGCATTTCCTGCCTCCCAGGATCTGCTGCTGTGCAGCATCTCTTCTTGCTTTGTTTTCTGGTGACTCTGCAGCCCTTATCTGGCCTTTTGTGTTCAGGCTACAGCAATTCCCACATCTCTCTTGGTGACACCCAGACCTACTTGGGCAGTGCTTTTTTATTTATCTAGATGTTCCAGTCGAGGAAACACGTATATTTCCAATTATCTAGTCAGCACTATGTACAATAGAGTCCATTACAGGTGGCACCTCATCTAGTTTGTGCTTGCCATTGATCCAGGCTGGAGATCTAGTGCTCAGATAAAGATTAAGTTAAAAATCTAACAAGAATTTTGGCTTTTGATATTAGAAACTGTAGCAAAGGATAGAGTGATTAGGTGAATATATCTGATGATTATTTCATGGAAGGGAGTGTAATTTTTTTAGTTGTCTAAGGCAGGAATGTGTGGGAGTAAGGGCAGTCTCAGTAGGTTTTGAAATTTCAGATACTCCAGAGAACCTGATGAAACAATCTCTTCTGAAAAGCTTGTATGTTGGTGGAGTTGAGCAGTTCTTTTGGGAACCTTTTTTAAAAACAGGTAAGAAAATACGGAAGCAAATGGTCAGGTTTTAAGTTGGGAGGAGAATATTAGTAGGATCTCTACTGGGATCTACTCTGCTCAGTATGATAACAGTGATTTGGAGAATAAGGTGAAGTAATTTAGACAAAATCTTTCAAGGCAGATAAATCTAAATAGGACTCTGAGCAGAGTCTTATAGTAATTAACTTGACAGTAAAAATGTAGGTGAAGTTTGGTGATGTTTTGTGCCCAGTAATGTGTAGCAAGGTAGGATGAGGGGAGCAAATCTATTTCTGTGTGATGCGTGCGGAGTTGTGTGCAGGATGAAATGTTGCCACCTGGAAGGAGATCCTGGAGACATTGTGTCATATGATGAAAATGTCATTAATGAGTGACCCTCAGGGTGAATGGGATGTGAATTGGGATAGAGCAGGGAACTGGTGATGTTACTGTGGCCAGCTTGTGTCTGCTCTTGTTGTCCATCCCTGCCCTCTCCTACCCCTTCTCCCCAGATGTTAAAACATGTAAATAAATATTAAACTAAATAGATACCAAAAATTAATAGGCTGAATAGGAAGCATGGCTTATGCTCACAGAGGTAATGAATAAACCTGGATCTGACCAATAGTCCACTTACATCTGTACCCAGTCCTCAACAGCAACAATTACTAGCTGGCTAAGGGGCAGTGTGGGAACTGGGTAAGCTTAGAGAGAGAGTGAACCCTGTATTTCCCTGATTCCTCTGAGGCTTTATTTCATCTGGGTGATCCCTTAGCCTCTAATCATCTGGATTTCATACTTTACCAACCAGATGGATATGTGTTTAGTAAGCCTTAATAGTTACTTTCCTAAATGCTCTGGTCTTCTTCTATGGAGCTGTGTAAGCTTTTTGCAGTCAGAGCACGTCGTGGCAGCTTACATATGTGTTATGTGACAAAACACCTCTCTTGATTTGTTTTGGCTTAACTCTTCAGCCTGAAAAAGAAATAACTGCAGAGAATATTAAAGTCTGTGCATTCATAAATGGCACAGAAAATGTTGACTGTGGAAGGTTCTGTGTCAAAATCTGATGACGGAGGTGTTCCAGCGAAATACCAGGTGCCTTATTTAAAAAAAAACTCTAAAATTATACAGTGAAAAAACTAGTCCTACAAATTATTGCAGTGACATTATGTGAAAAATCAAAAGTATAAATGGGCTTGAAAAGGAATTAAATACATTCATAAAGGATCTACTGATATTTGTTGGACATGCAATCCAGTTACATCCTTTAGCACAGGAAATGTAATAAAATGAAAAATAAAAGAGCACTAGGCAAGCTCTCATAAAATTACCTGCTCATAAAAAAGTTGAAATTTTATATGGTGCTTCCTCATATATTAAAATAAATACAAGATTTAGCTATATGTTTTTTGAAACACCAAGAGGTAACAGAAGTGAAGCTGTGATAGGCGCATTCTGTGATCTCTGACAAGAGAGACAGGATAATGTGATATTTAGTAAAATGTCAAGTATTTCTGAAGAGCACTAAAGCTGCTACAGGAGTTGCAGCGGGGATTATACGTTTCTCTGGTCATGTAAGGTGAATTTCATTTCCACTTCACCTCTATGAATAAGATGAAAATAAAATATGGAAATACTCCTGCTAGAATTATTTGATATTCTGTTTGTCACATGTGTTTTCCATTACCAAGTAAATGGTTAAAATAGTTCCAGGAGTCTGAAAACAAGTTTTTGTCAGACACAGTTTATAAAATAGTTTCAACCACTTAAAATGGAAACAGCTTAAAATGGATTATTATAGGTAAGCCTAAAAACTGCCCTCAATAAAGATTAGACCATGGCAGAATTCCTACTGTTGCTTGGTAGTGAAGTTAATTCTGTCCTTTTTCTTGAGCTGAATATGGCCATCTGTTCATATTTAGGTAACCTTTAGACCTAAAAGGAAGCTGTATATGTTGTTTGCAGGTATCCTTATGGCTACTCACCAGCTGTTCATTCAGAACTGGTCATCACAAACTCACTGTAAATGTAAAACATCCCCTGGTGAAGAATGGATGCAGATCCTTTGCCTTCTCTCTCACTGCAGAAAGCAGATGCAGCCTAACCTGTGAAGACGGAAAATGTTCTGTTTAGAATGAAATGCCTTATTAAGCCTGAGCTAAAAATCAGCTGTTAATTCAAGCCCAGCACCAGTGCTTCAGCAGAGCAAGGGGAGCAAATGCTGCCTCATGACTAATTTTAGATTGAGTTCATTACACACAACTTTCTAAGAGTTATGTTGGCACTGATCAATTAATGGTACAGTATCTGAAAAGGAGTTGTATTCAAAAAATATGGAAAAATGGCTATTGCTAAAATTGCTGATATGTGTCCTTGAAATGGCTCACCTTTAAGGTCAGTTTTCTCTGACTTAGGGCAAATCTGCCCTTCCTGGTTTGCTTACACTCTTTGTAAGTGGACTGATTCCTTTTAAAGATGGTGCATTTATATCCAAAACGTTTGGTGACTGACACCAGTCTGCCCTGCCTTGTTTCTGCATACAGTTGAGGCTAATGTTCTGTGCTGTATCCTTAAAGTATCATTTAGCAGGGGACAAAAGCTGCCTTTTTGCCCCAAGTCCTTGCAGAGCTGTCAGTCTAAGCCTTGGTGTAAGTTGGCTTTCAGTGGCCTGGTTGTGGAACATGATTGATGCAGAGTCTGAGGGCGAGCAGTGAAGCATCAGGACACCCTTCTGGCAGTCAGTGAGGTTAGTGTGACTCTCTGTTGGAAATCCTCATCTCCACCAAAGTATTCCTAATAAATACATCACTGAAATACATACACTGATACAGCTCTGTATCTTTTCACCCAGTGGAGGTGTCTATTAGCAACTCTTTGCTATCTAAAAAAGATATTTTTTTAAAAAATGCACTTTTTTTTTTAACCTGAGAAGTTTATGGGAAAAGATACTGAATTTTGAGGAAAATTTGTTATGGATATCTTGGTCCCTGAACCAGCTGGGAGTAGTTCATTTGCAGATTGATTTATCTGCCAGCACCCTTAATCTATTTGACATCCATTGATCCAGCCTATTAAAGAAGGTCACTTTCTTGTTATTGCCTGAATTGGAGCTTAAGATTCCAAACTGCCCAACTTTGGTGGGGTCTTTCATTAGGTAACGAAGTCTTCTCCCAGCTCAGAATGACACCACCAACCCCTGCCTTGTTTCTTCCAGGTTTTATCCTTCAGTAGCACCAGATGTTCTACAAGCTTATGTTTTCAGCAAACCTCCTGGGCCTGTTTATTGTCAGGCTGTTGCACTGCAGTGTCGGGGAGGTCAGCAGCTGACCTATTAAAAAAAGAAAAAATAGTTGATTTCAGAGGAAAATAAAATGCCTGAGGTGACATGCAAAAGCAGTGTGCATTTTTGATGTTTAATTCTGTGTGAGAGAGTGAGTGAATGAGGGGATGTTTTGTTTTTGGCACCTAGTGATAAGTTCCTGGAATTACTTAAAAAAAAAAAAAAAATCAAACTGTGGGATTTAATTAATTTAGCAGGAGAAATTGCAGCAGCTTCTACACAACAATTTTAAACCATACCATTTGGGGGTTTTAATTTGGTTGGTTGCTTTAAATTCAATGCTGTTTAAGTTCACTTTCCCTGAGGAGTTTGTGTGTTCCTGAGGTCACCTCTCAGTGCTGGGGTGGTGCTGCTGCAGCCTGAGCACTGGGCCAGCCTGTGGTAGGTAAGAAGTGGAGCAGCTCCTCTGCCCTCTTGGCCACTTTTCCTTCTTGCTAGGCTTTGCAGGGTCTCATACAGGTCACTATAGCAAGGCAAGTTCACCTTGCTACTGGTTCACCCTTCTGGCTTCTCCACTCTTTGCTTAAGCCCATAGTTTCAGTGTTAAGATCTCTTTCAGAGCTGTGTGTGTGTCTTTCTGAAGGAGTTACCTGAGCTCTTTATCTTTTCTACTTCTTTTCTTTTGTGTGTGTCTCTAAAATGCCTTTTTCCCCAAGTAGTGTTTATTATGCCCTGTAACTTGGCAGTGTGGTCTGTGCAATCCTCCTCTACACTCCCTGCTGCTGTTTTATTGAGTGAAAATGACCTCTTCAAAGACAATAATGTAACAGTGCTGTGATGATGTCAGGGCTTTGAAACACTTCATGTTCTTTCTTGATGCTAAGGTCCTAAAAAAGTGCTGAAAATACCCAGGAAGGGAACTGATAACATGTTGTGCACTTCACACAAAGGACTTGACTGTGAAAAACATTGCTTTCCTTTTAATGTTGATGTTTTGGGTTCATTGTCTGGGTGCAATTGAAAAAAATCATCATCTATCCCCTTTTAAAAAACACCTTTTTCCCCCCTCACCCCCCTCCCCAGCACTGTGTGTACTTGCGGTCACTTTTGATGTTCCGTTCATAATTGGATTTTTCTTCCTTTGCAAGCATTGAATTTGCTTTCTCTTGGGAAAGTGAAAATATTGGAAGTAAGCAAACTTGGACTGCAGTCTGAAGATAAGAAGGGACTTTGAGGGTCACTGTTGTCCAATGACATTTAATACTTGACTAGATTGCTCCCAGAGCACAGGAGCTAAGTTTAGATACTGGGGCTGTGTTGAACATACCGAGTTAAGCTTCAAGGGGGAAGAAAAGTATATGAAATCGCACACGGTAACTCTTTGTGTTATTTATAATGCTCATGTTCTCAAGTATCTGCGAGAGTAACATATATTTTAATGAAACTGATAAATCCTGGACTGAAAAGAAAGGAAGGTAACTTCATAATATGGTCACTTTGGGCTATAGAATGATTTTGAAGATAGATTTAATAAATATGTTTTCATTAAGGAAATTATTTGAGCTTCATATTGGGATTGACTCCCATTTAAATAGACATCAGCATACTTAAAAATAAGAAGTATGAAAAATGGACAAGAAGCTTTTGTATAAGATACGGTTTTATCAGATACTTTTTCTTGTTGTTACTCTATTTTTGAAGCATTTGTTTGTTGCATTAGCTCTCTGTGCAAATTTTTGTTTGCTATTAAATTCTATTACAAAGCTCTTCTGACTGGAGCACTACTGTATAGAAACACAGACTCTTATTAAGACGTGTCCTGCTTGACATTGCTTTATTACAAAGGAACTTTTTGTGGAGAAAATGGTTGTCTGTCTTGCTTTAGGTAGCTGAGATTACTGCAGTGTTAACATGGTCATGTACTCCTAGAAAGTTCATAATGCAAGGAAAAAAAGTTTGGCACTTCTTGAGCTGAAGAGCTTGTGTTGGGATGAGGCCAAGCTAAACACATCCACATTTAGCATTCACATCTCTCCTCAGCTCTTGGGGTTCCCTGGCATTTCTGCCATTGCTCAGGGGGCTGCCTGCAGGCACTATGGATCCCATTGTTGTGTAGAGCAAATGTGTATACAAATACATGGAGAGCATCTGGGGAGAAATAAAATTCCAGTTCTTTGACCTTTTTGAGAGAAACTTTACTGCATCTGCCTTGACAAACAGGCAGTTTTCCATGAGAAGAAGGGCTGAGAAATGTGTGGGTGAATCCACGCATTCTTCCATTGCTGTTTAAATGTTAGTCTAAAATCTTCAATGTTAGATTATAAAATAAGTGTAAACCAACCAGCAAACCATAAATACTTACTAAAACTTACTGAAACTGTTGAAATGTGTATTTTTCTTGAAATCACACTCAGGCCTTTTGTGTTTCTTTGGGTTTTGTTTTAAAAAGTTCAGAAAAGTTTGTCAGAAAACTCTCCATCAAGTCCTGTATCAGATTTTTCTTTCCCTCTTCATACACATACATATTTTTATAGGTATAAATAATAACCATATGGTTCTTGAGCTTGAATAACCCTCTTCTGTCTTAGTTTGTTAGAGAGGAGGTTGCCCTCTGTACTCAGCTGTCAGCTGCCTTGCTCCACACTCTGCATGGTTCAGTGCTCCTTGCTGAATGCTCCTTCAGCCAGAACCTTCATCATGCTCTAGGAGTTGGTATTCAAGGAGAAAATGACGAGAAAGAGCCCTTTGAAGTTTGCATGTGCAGGGCCCAGCAGGAGCTGCTGGTTAGAAGGAAAATATGAACTAGAAGTTGTATGTTTTAATAGTTAGGGTAATTTATTATCCTTTGGTACACTTTATTGGGATATGCAGTAAATTGCCTAGTCGTGTGGCTTTTTAAATTTAAGTTCAGCTACCTTCATACAGCTCCTAACTCTGCTTACTGGATCAGATCAGGGAATTGCAGGGTGATTTTGTGGCTGTTGCTGTGCAGGGTTAAACTTGGGTGATTTTGGATCTCCTGGATGACGAGGAGGTGCTGAGATTCATTCAGTCACAGTAGAGGCAAATTCTGCCTTGGCTTTGTTCTGCCATAGCCAGGGCAGCTCCACTCCTGATTTTTCCATGGGCATGCACCTGAGCACCTCTGGAAATGCCCCCCTCCATGGCCACTGGAGTAGCTGGTAGCTATGGCAGCCAAGGTGACTCTCCTGTTGCTGCTCAGAGCACATTTATAGCTGTGACGAGGCACATAATGTGGCCATTGTGTTCTCCATTCGGAAATGGAAAATTAGCCCAGGCTGGGCATCTGTCAGTTCTTGAGCACAGGGAATCATCCTCTCCTCTCCCTCTCTATCAGATCTGGAAGTTAAACGTTTTCAGGTGCACATGCTGCAAAGTAACCCTTAATACTGGGTTATTTCCATGCCAGCTGGATAAAGCACAAAGCCTGTGACAGATTTTTGGTGTGCAAAGCTTCTGATGCCCTTGAGTAATGCCAGGCTGGCAGCTGCTTCCATGGGCAGGATGAGGGGCTGGTTTGAGAGATCTGTGCCATGGGGTTCTTGTCTCTTTATCATTAAATATCATGTACTTACTAAGATTTTTTTCAGACAGCAGCTAATGGAATTAGGGATATTTTATGTCATCTCTACATCAATAATGCAATATTGGCTACATCAAGAATTGATTTTTTTTGGTGTGTGTTTGGGGAAGGAAGCAGAAAGATAATTTAACTCTTGACAGTGAGAGATTTCTTTCTGTGACTCCAGTTTGATGTAGATTCTTGTTGTGACCTTGAAGTCACATCTAGAAGCAAGGAGGCTAATTAGTTGAATTTCGTAATTACTTTGGATTACTCCCTAAATTACAGCCATGCAATAAAATCAATACCCCTGGAGCAAACCAAGTTGTACTGCAAAGACAGGTTAGTGTGTAACATTCTGGTTGTATTGCTGTGTGCATAGGTTGTAATATTAGTATTTTACTGTGTCTGCAAACTTGGGGTTGGTTGGTTGGGTTTGTTTGGTTTTGTTGGTTTAGTTTGGTTTTTTTTCTCTGTGGGGTAGCCTGTGAGCAGAATTGTTAGTTCTTCCATGTGCCATTTCCACGCCTGTTCTCCTTCAGTCAGAGAAAATCAGCAGTTCTATTTGCTGGTGCCAAGTTTGCTGTGTCCTTTGAGAGGATCAGTGGCATCCTCTAAGCTGCCTCCAAAAAGAAGGAATAACTTGAGCTTGCCTGTGCCTTTGCAGATGGTGAGGGAATGCCGTGACTTAGCAGAAATAATCCAAGGCAGGAGCATATCCAGAAGGAGATGGCAATTCCATGGGGCAGCTGAGAGCATTATTTGTCACTTTTAGATAACCAAGGAAAGGACTTTCATAAGCTGCAGGTTGGGTTGACAAAACCTCCCCTGAAGGTTGACAGGAAGCTTTTAATTCAGCATTGAACATTGTAGAAGTCTGAAGTTTGTATGCATGAGCTGACATACACCTGCTTGGGTTTGTTTACCCTGCATATTAAGTGCTGAAAAAGCAGTATTTATGCATTTATTTCTACAATTTGACTTTTTTTGTTTGTTTTGCACAGTGTAAGCGTATATTCAAACATTTGTAGCAAACATATTTGGGAATATGATGTGCAGGAGCTGATACTTTTAGCATAAAATTGTTTGTTTCTTTGTTTTTGAAAGTGAAAAATATTTTGCAATATTGAAAGTGAAAAAAAGTTGAAGCTTTTGCTTATCCCTGTGGTACTGAAAACTTTCTGTTCAAAATGCAGCATTTCTATGTAGCAAATACTTCAAAAGTCCTATGGCTGTTACTGTTAATTCATGGTTCCAATGGTTATTATTTATTTGTTGATGGAAGGATACCATTTAGGTAGCATTTCCAGAATAATATCTTGCTTTTTTCTTTGTTTTGTAGGGTGATAAAGATAAGTGGGATTTCTCTTTTGCTGTTTTCTAGTGGTTTTGAGTAATTCCTTGAATTTGCAAATGGGGTGCTAAAATATGAGGACAGGCATTTTGGTTCTGAAAATCTCCCCATGTATATCATTCATTTCAAGAGAAAACTTCCTAGTAGGCTAAATCTTGTGTCTTGAGCTTCTAGAGAAATTTAGAAGGTCCATTTTGATTTCAGACAAGTGCTTCAACCATGTCTCTTGCAGCTGAAGAGACGCAATTAATATGAACGTGTTGGATGCCTGTTGCATAGCATAGAATATTGTCTTCTATTAAACATTAAAGATTCTACCTCCATGCTGTGCTACAAACAGGTCCAGGGTTTCCTGGTATTTCTCCAGAAGTTCATACAGGAAGTGTTTGTGTGTTAGGCCACCCAATGTTTCTGGGTACTGGTGTAGTAGAGAAGTCAAACTTCACTGTCTTCAGGTTTAGTTTAGCAAAGGCATTTTGGCTTTTCCCATTATTCAAAGTGCTAAAGCCATGGCTGTGTACTGAGTGCTGTTCACAGCATCCAGGTTTTTATGGAAAGAGTGAAGTACTGGAATGGTCTGCCTGGGGAGGTGGTGGAGTCACCATCCCTGGATGTGTTTAAAAAGAGACTGGATGGTACTTGGTGCCATGGTTTAGTTGAGGTGTTATGGCTGGGTTGGACTCGATGATCTGGAAGGTCTCTTCCAACCCAGTGATTCTGTTTCTGTAAATTCATTGAAACGCAACAACATGTGGGCACATGCCTGACTGTCCTTGCGGACCTCCTGGTGCCTGGTCAAAATCTGTAGAAAGAGCCCAACCCACCTGTGGCAGGAGCTGGTGACGAGCACATCCTGCTGAGCCAGCTGATCCATCATTACCGATGGAGCTTAGGGATCCTGGCTCTTCTCTTGTACACCCTGTGTTAAGGCTGTGATTATAGACTGACTTAGCCAGTTTAAAAAAAACAAACCACAAGCTCTTTCCAGCCTTTTATCAAATATTCTTTTGCTGATGCTGACAGAAATGAGAGTAGGCAGGTTGTGAATACACTTAACCCTCTTTTAAATTTGTCTGTGGCGATGCAGACTCGCGTCCTTGCCCATTGACACACGGAGCAGACGTCCTCCTTGCCTGCAGCCTTGCTGAGTTGACTGTCTCTGTCACCAGTCTGTGCCATCAGCCCATCATCTGGTCATGTTTTTCTTCAGCTGGCAAATCTGTCCCATCAATATCATTGATGGAAAATGTCAGGGTTTTGTTTCTTCTGACACTTCAACTTCCTGTGATGCATTAAATTTATGATAATTGATTTTTAATTTATTGCATGCTGTTTAATGTACATGGCAAGGAGACATGCACTCATGGCACTGAGATATCAGCCTTTGCAAGCACACAGGTAGTGGAACTCTGGAATAAATGCCTGTTTATTGATGGGTTTACATGTACCAAAATATTAAAAATTATATATATTCTAGGATAATTTTTTGTCATTGCATACACAAGTAAAGACTTATATTCTAATGTGTTTTAAACACAGAGCAAAGTCTTTGCAATTCACCTCTCCCTGCTTCCCACAGGCTGTCGTTCTGTATCCATCTTCCTTTGTGTGATTTCAGCTGAAGGGGGGAAAAAGGATGAGTCATCCATCAGCTTATTGTAAGACAGTGTAGACAGCTGTAAATATATCCTGTCTGGAGATTGGATTTCAGTAATCAGCACAAAATAACCATTGACATCACACAGGGTAACTCTGAGCTCGTCTAGCTCAAAAAAGGGGGATGAGGGAAAGGAATTAATGGTACCAAAATAGCAAAGGGCAATACTCCTTGTGTACATCGTGTCTGTCCCTGTGGTGTTTGTGGCCTCCACAAACTGCATGGGAACAATTAACTTGAACACTGTTGCTGTGGGCTAGTATCTTAATATGACTTTATTTTAAAAAATACTACTAATAAAAATCTAGACATGAGGGCACAGCAGTTTCTGTGCCTAGGGCTAAACTCATGGCATGGGGAACAGGTACATCATGGTACCTTTTGTAATTGTAGACAGCTTGAGTTGAAATCTTGACTTTTGCTTGCAGAAATATTTGAGGCGGATGTGTCTACAATGGGATGTGTATTTATTTTTATGGGCATGGCTTTTATATGCATGCGGTTCAAGACTTACAGCTTGCATGTCTCCACTTGAAGTCTGAAAGAAGTGGAAGTGAGTGAAGTGAACCAGTTTCCCCTGCATATCTTGTGTTTGTTTATGTGGAATGCTCAAAGCTACCAAGGCATTAAGGCAAAATAGCTGCTTCCAAAGGCAAATGAGAAACATCGCCAAGAGCTAGGAATAGCATGAGGCTTGACATTATTTTCTGTCTGGCTGAGCAACAGCCAGAGAGATAACAAATATCCAGGAGACACTGAGGAAGGGATTGCACTCTGACATCGCTATGGCCAGCTGCTGTTTCCTACAGGAATAGCATTTTAGCAGTATGGGTCTTTATTAAAGCCCCTTTTTCTTTCTGGAGTTACTAGAGTGGTTAGGATCACTCCATAATAACCCTGTCCAAACCAGCAGTTACAGTTGGTATGTTTTGTTTTACCCAATATTAAGATTTTCCTAATCTGTTGAATATGTGCACAGTGTAAATTAGGGATTTTGCATTCATTTGTAAAAGGCTAATTTGTAGTGCCTCATGCAAATTAACTCTTTATCAAAAAGCTCCAGGGAACATGTGTGTACTTTGTTTTCCTGCCGTTCTCAGATGGATCTGTAGGTTGGAAGCTTCCAGAGTACAGACCAGAAGAAGCAAGTCTCTGCCTGGCATATGGAAATGAGATTTAAGAAATTATTCAAACAGTGATGACTAGATTTGCTGTTTTGAAATGGAAATTGGTTGCAAAACAAAAATGTTGCTTTAATATTGGTTCTGATAGTCTTGCTAGTGCTGCTACAGGAGGCAGGAATGAAGTGAAAGTTTATTTTAATAACCAAACCACCAAATCCTCTATTTTCTTTTCACTGTAGCTGTATGTAGTACATGTTCAAAGTCGTTGATTCTGTTGGAAACTTCTCAGGTGAACATAAAGTCTGTAATTCTGTTAAACAAATGTTTGAAATGTTTACATCAAATGTAGGTGCAGTAGGATCTACATACCTAGGTCTGGAAGCAGGTAGCCTGAAAATCCAGCTTGGCTTGTGGTTCCCCAGGCTCCTGTGCCTTCAGGAGGTCCCAGATTTGGAGTATGAGGGCTGGAAGCCCTGGGCCCCGCACACTGCGTGTGGCTCAAAACCAGCAGGAAATGGAGGCCCTAGACTGGGGTTTAAGATGCTTAATCCTGGAAATAGTGTCTCTGTGGAAACATGTATGAGTTCATCAGTGCTATTACATTGTTTGGGTTTTGTTTTTCCTCTCCTTGTTTTACTCAAAGTTTTTAGAACCTAATATTATTTATTGTAATTTTAGTTCTTTTGGTGAGTATCTTCCTCCTTGAAGCAGCAGCAGGTCAGGTGACAATTCTGCTAATGAAGAGCAGGACTCAAATCAGCCAGAGCAGCAACCCTTTCTCATTCACAGAGTACAAATAATGAAAGTTTCCTCTTGTGATTCAGACTACTTTTCATGCATTAAAAATTTCAAAAGAAGAGGAGGGTGGTTGACTGTGTGTGGTCTGAGGAAAGAGATTCACCAGTTTAATACTGAAAGATGTGCCTTAACTGCTGAATCATCCTCTTGGGGACCCTTTGAACTTTAATGTGGCTGGAAAGAAGTGAACATACTGTTTCTGTGCAGTATAGCATAAATGTGGTGTCTTCCTCCAAGGGCTTAGTATTTAATGTGAAATTTGTTATTTGCATTTAAAAATGTATTCAGAAGTTTGTAAATAAGCAGCTCGGGTTAATTGTTGGAATTAGCATGTGCAAAATACGTGGTCTCTCCCAGGGGGAATTCCGGATGAGCACTTTGAAGTTTATTCTTCGTGCAGCTACCTCATCTTTTTCCGATGACTTGAAAGGCTGCCAGCATCTCTGCTGATTCTGAACAAGCTGATAGTGTTCTCTGCAGAGCTGGCTGTGTCTTTAGGGGCTGACCTGAATGAATTAACACAATGTTTACAGGGGACAGTCTGGGAAACCAGGGCAGAAATTAGTTTTAGAGAGCCTCTCTTTTCATGTAAAATCAAGCAAACCAAAATAGTAGCATATTTCATATAGGTGTAATTAGGAAATTTCAGTGGGGTATCTGGTGAGCATTATGCTAAGGAAGGTCCTAACTGAGTGGAGATCAGGAGATTTGTGTTTCTGTTTGTTTTCTAGGAATTTTTATACACAAATGGTGTAGGGATATGTGCTTCTTATGGCTATTGGAATTGATGTTACAGGAATTGGTGTTTCTGTATTAGTGTCTCATCTTAATTTTGGAAAAAATCTTGACTTGAATGCTACATTATTATTGAAGAAATGGAGAACATGCAGAAAGTTGTTGTATATAGTTGTATGCAATATGGAACATGAAATTCTCTTTTATTCTTTATTCTTTTCCTTTTCTGTGATGAAGTAATTGTTTTACTGTACTGTGGTCTACTTTCTGCTTTAAAAACCTGGGGATGAGTTGCTGCCAACAGCACAGGAAAATTTCTGTGGCTTTGCTTGCTGGTGGTGTAATGCAGGAGGAAACCCTGCACTCCCTGCTGTCAGTAGGGTTTGCAGTAAGTGCTATGGACTTGCTTAAAGTTACTTCCCATAGTAACTTCACCAGCTCTGGGCTTGACATCTCCTCTTCCTTGAGGGCATCTTGCCCTTTTTCTTACTGTTTCCAACCCCTCAACCTTTTGGTTGCAGCTGATATGCTGTAGCTCTGTGTATTTGGAATTGCTTTCATATTCTGGTTCACTAGGTGTGTTGCTATAATCAAGGGCAACTTTTATCCTTTTCTTAACCAAGGAAACAAGATCAGAAATATGTAATTGTATCACACTGCAATTTATAGAAAAGAAATTATCAGATTAGGATCTACGTCCTTCAGAAAGGATGGCTTTTTGAAACATACTTTCTTCCACTTTATTTCTCCTTTATTGGAAATCTGAAAATTATACTTTGGCAGGAAGTTTGAGCACAGAAATAAACTCAGTGAAACGCAGGAGCTGATGAAGCAGGAGCAGCCTGTGTGGAGAAGCTATGCTGGCTCCCAGGGAGAATGGTGTTCCTGGTTCTACCCTGGCTAGTTGTGATCCAAGGTGATGGAAGCCCATTGACATATTGCTGCAGACTGAATGAATTTTTTTTTTAAATCTTTGAATAAGAGTATGAGGAGAAGAAATCCAATCCAGGCCACGTGTGTATCTGTGGATAATGATCCTCAGCAAGACAGTCTCGGGGAATAAATCTGTTTTTTATGAACGAGCACCTGTTGCTCTTCATGGAAGCGATAATCCTGGAGCAGCTGCTGGTCAGCAGCAGTGGTATCAGCTCTTGGCCCTGCTTCAGCACAGTGTGTTTCAGCCCCATGTGTGGACTCACTGATCTGCTTTATGGTAAACACAGGCAGCCCTTGGATCACGAGGACTGACAAATGGAAAGTCACAGAAGGCTCCTTGTTGTAGACCCACATAAGTTCCTTTGCCCACTGGAGGAGGCGTCACTGCAGGGCTCAGTCACCCTCCACACTGCCCTAGGCACTGCCTGCTCCTGTCCCTCCAGCCTCCCTGGAGCACAGAAACACCCACAGTGTTTTAAAGGGAATAAATGGGTATGTTTCTGTTTCTTCAACCTCGTTTTTAGAGTGTTACAGCATAGAAGAAAATTGCTGAACTGTGGTTGTGCTGCTTCTCTTGTGTGCTGAGCTGGCACTGATAGAGACAGGACTCCAAGAGGTTCTGATTTAACAGGAGCTCAGAAGCCTGGTGGCACTGATGAGCACTTTAAAATCTATTTTTAGACTGGGAATACTGGAGACTGACAATGTAGTCTTTTGGGATCAGTCTTTTCCTATCTTTCTCTGTAATGCCAGCTCAATGGCTGTTTTGTGTGCAGAATGTTTGCATAAAAGGAGGGGAAATAACCAAACTCACAACACTTTAAGCTCTTAAAAAATCTAATGCAAGCACAGAGATTTCTGTGTAATCACAGGGACTTGCTTCTGAAACATGTCATGTTTCTTCCTGTATCTTTCTTTCTTTCTTCCTCTTAAAGTGCCTGCAGATGACTTTGTTGAGATGCAATTGCCCTTAACAAGGGCTGTGCCCTTGCCCATTACTTCTTGGTAATGTCATTTATGTAGACCCAGGTGGCTACTGTATTTTGGTGATTTCATTTGAAAGAATTAGATTGATAAGCCTCAGGTCAGATCCACCATTCCTATACTTGTGCAGAGGTCTGAAATTGTGTGGCTTACATAAGCAGACATGAGTATTTATAAGCAGAAAATCAGAGGATGCTGCTTCGTTGACCACTGCTTCTTATAATTTGCCTTTTGTAGAAAGTACCATGTACATATGTATGTGTGCAAATGCTCAGAGTGTATATATACATGTGTATGCACATGCACACCCTCTCAGCATTGGTATCAGAAAATTTTAGTTGCAGCACCAGGCAAGCAGAGTTATCCTGAGCGCTCCCAGAAGAAACTCTTGGTTCCCAAAAAAGTCTATCCAGCCCCAGTGCAGCTCACATGGAAGGAGTGCTTATTAGTAAGAGCTATGGCTTTCTCAGTTATGGAAAAGTCACAAAACATGTCATGATTTTCTGAAAGAAGAGATTAAAAATTCCTTTCCCGTTTTCCTTCTCTCCTTGCTAACTCTACTTCTCTGTTTCATCTGTTTTAGGGTGTGTCTGTGTGTTTAGAATTTTTGAGGAGGAGGGAAATTTGTGGGGGAGTTTTTAAATCGATCAGGATACTCCTTCAATACATTAGGAGTCACCATTTTTATCTGCATTTATTGCAGTGTTGTCTGGAAGCTGGGAGGAGGAAAAGACAAGTGGAACAGCAGTTGCCTCTTAGCTGTATTAGATGGCTGCAGCCTAAAGCAGACCACCAGCTCTTGAGAGGACCAGACATTTATTAATGCTTCTGTTTAAAATACAAAAGAGAGAAAAAAAAAATCTTTTTGTTCTGGCTTTTGCTGTTGTTCAAGTATCATTTGTCATGTTCAAGCAAGTGTGCTAAATCCATTGGCAGAGGCTTATCCAGGCCTGCAGTGCAGCACCAGCAGCACACTGAGCCCTAGGCCCAGGCCAGGTGCTTGGCCAGCCCAGATAAGTTGATAAATGTTGATAACCCAATGGACAATGGGGCAACTTTCCACATTTGTCAAGGTATTAAATAAATCTATGGCAAAAAATGTAATTACGCTATTTTTAGGTTGGCAGTACATGCAACCGGCTGTATTAATTTTCTTCCTCTTGACTGCACATTTTCCATTGTTGCTCCTTTCATAAGTCGTGATGAACTTCAATCTTTCCATGACTCAGGGTATAACATTTGTTAGTTTTTCAAAACATTTATCACAGCATCATGAGCCCCAGTGATTGAGACAATACACTTTGGAATGTGCACAGACAGATAATTGTAAGCAATGCTTAGTTTATATCAGCAGAAAATAAAATTAGATTCCGAGCTGATTTCTTAGGAGAAGCCCTTAGACAGAGCACAGCCTCTCAGGAGCCATCTGTGTGTCCTGTGCTGCCCAGCCTGGGAACACCTGGCCTTGTCCAGCAGGGAGGGGATCTCCTGCTGGACACAGAAAGACAAATTGGGGGATGCATTTTCTGAGCCTGAGAAGCGATAGAAAGATGAGGCCACATTTCACAGAGCTTTTTTAGGTAATTGTGGCTGTTTGCCTGCAGAGGATAAGCCTTTGTCAGTCAGCACTGCTGCCATGAAGCACAGTGATGTTCTTCTGCTCACTCCAATAGCAGCAGATCAAGCCCTGTCATGTTTGTAACAGCTGAAGCTCCTTTTTCCACCTCACTTCCCAGTCTGGCAGCATCTGGTGAGCATCTGCACTCTCTGTGTTGAAGCCACAACAATGAGACTTCTGTTACATGGACTATTTTGGGAGAGGAGGAGGCAGTGTGAAAATGATGCTGGTGGTAGCAGCTCATCCCAGAATGTTTCCCATCACCCTTGGGTTGGTGCTGCCTGTGCAGTGAGCTGTTGCCTGGTAAGGAAACTTGAGCAACTTTGTCACAACAGAAGTTAAACCTTGTGGAGGAAATCATTCTCTAAAGCTGTTTGTGGCCTCCTTCATGAGTGGGAGTTGGGATTTGGGCAAACTACAGAAGTAGGGCTGATGAAGTGGAACTTTTGCTGCCTTTCATTTCTCGTGGCTTATGATTCAACAATGGCTTTTGCATTCAGTTGTTTCATTTGGTCTCCTGCTGCAGCCAGGTTTGGAGACACATGCTGATTAAATTATTCAGTAGTAATAGATCTGAAGCACTCACATATAAATTTACAGGAATATTAAAGAAGTCAAATGCTATTCCAGGTGGGAAATAATATTTGAGTAGATGATTCATAATAACATGAGCTCCTAAAACTCTCAGAATTGAGGGAGGGAAGACAGTTTGTAAAAAACTCTAAATACCAAGTTTATTGCTTTTACTATTAATATTTATATATTATTGATAATAATGTATACCATACCGGTGCTGTGCAACCAAGTTACTTTTTTCCAGTTAAGCAAAAGAGTTTAGTGTCTGATCAAAAAGCAGACCCCATTGTAAAGGAAATGTAAATGTAGGAAACCATTACAAGTTTGTGTTAATGTTTGCTCTCATCCTCCTCCTTAATAACAGACGTGGCTCAAAGTTGTTTAGGTAAGCACATTGAGGGTGGGTTTTTGTTATTGGTTTTCCTCAGATCTTTCAGTAGAAATGCTTTAAGACTGAGAGGGAGGACTCCTGTCCCTGGGTTGCCTCAGGGCCTTTCTGCTGGTCACTCTGCTGTCCCCCATCCTCTCAGTGTCCTCATACTTAATACAGGAGTGGGTACAGTCTGTGTCTACCCAACCTCTTCCCAGTCCAGTGCTTAAGTTACAGATTTCCTTTTTCATACATATCAAAATTTACTCTAATTCTGCTTTTAAGCAGTCAGTAATATTTCTCCAGATAAATGTTTTCAACAAACTCAGAACCAGAATAGAAAAATATTGGTTTTACAGTGAAGGCTGAGCAATCCTACCAAAAAATAAGAAGGTATGACTGGTGATAAACCTGCTTAATGCCTTCATTCCTCATTTACTGGATGTTAGTAGATGTGTTTTTAGAAGGGGAGGGACTGGGCAGCCTGGCCGAGGACTGTTCTGTTTGATCCTGGGGTTACACCCTGCCGGCGTATGGGATCCAGGAGAGAAAGGAGTGGCGGGTTCCTTCCTCGAAAGCAGCCCTGTCCACGCAGCCAAGGGGTGGGAGGCAGCCAGACACAAGCCCAGAGGTGACCTGGAGCTCAGCAGGGCTCGAGTGGCTGCCAGAAGGAGCAGGAAGCTGATGCATGGCCAAGGTCCGTGTCTCTGAGGCAATGGAAGAAACAGCTTCTCTGTGGATGTGCTGGAGGAATTTGTTCCAGCCTGGAAAACAGCCGAGTGGATTAGCAAAAGGCAAGCCAGACAAGAGGACCTCACTGCCAAACCATGGCAGGTTTCTTTACAAACCTTCTTACTTGAGTTGTCTTACCTGTGTGAGACAAATTTCACTATTTAACATTTTCTTGTTCTGGTTTGTTCTGATGAAATGAGGCTTTGAAAATGGATGTTTCTGAGGTGCTTACTTTAAGTTAAAGTTTTCAGATGATATTTCCCAAAATATTTGCAGACTTGCACATCCTTTTCTATTGCCCTCCAAATATTAGGGAGCAAGTAAATTTTTAAACTCTTATTTCTGTGAATAGAATAACAAGCTGGAGAGATTGTATTTGTTATTTAAAGACAAAGCTTTAAACACTTGAGATCTGCAGAACTGGTGTGTGTATGTGATGAAGGAGTTGGATTCAGCTGGTTATGGTGAATATTACACAAGATGCAGCAAGGAAGGTGTTTGACTGAGGTGACACTTGCTAATGAGTTTATAGCTGAACTTTGTCATGGGATTTAATAACTGTATGCTCTGGAGAGGAGGGTGGGATTTGAGAAAGGAAAGTAGGCTGCATGGAGCAATGCAAAGGTCTGTGATGGTGGTGTAATGAAGTAGTAATTCATCACTCTGGTGACCTGCAAAGAGAGGGTATGGGGGGAAAGCGCTTGGCTGAAATGCTCTTTGACAGATAACTGCTTTCACCATACATCTACAGAATAATATAAAAAGTTTACTCCTTACTTTTATAGTCTTAGTTGAACTTTGATTATGAGAGATCTGTCTGAAGCAATCAAGTACATTGTTCTTCTCAGTCCACATTTCTTGGCTGTGTGAGGCTGGGGTTACTCTCCTCATTTGCCCTGCCTGCAGAGGAGCTGTCAACAGTAAAGAAAAGGATTCAGTGGGAGAAAGTACAGCTAAATCTCTTGTAAACAGTGAAACTACCAATGCCTGTCTGTCACAAGGTTCTGGAGTTTGGAGATGGGTGGGGAAGCAGGAGCTAGTGCTGGTGGCTGCTTGTGTTGGGATGGCTGTGCTGGCAGGGACAGTGTGGTGGCTGTGCTGGGGTGGCTGTGATGGCAGGGACAGTGTGGTGGCTGTGCTGGGGTGGCTGTGCTGGCAGGGACAGTGTGCAGGGCTGGAGCTGAGGGCAGCTCGTGGCACCCAGGCAGCCTTTGGAGTAGGGGAAGAAGGAAGCTGTTAGGGATAGAAAGATAAACAAGCAAAGAGGTTTGAAGCATTAAATATTTCCCTCACAGTAAGGGATTGAGCTCACAGTTTTCACTTGTCAAGGAATTCAAAACACCCACTTGGAGTTTATTTGCAGAGCACAGGAAGTACCTTGACTAACTTACAAAACAATGAAAAACTGAAGCCTCTTCACTGGCAGCAGCATCCCCAGCATGATGGTTCTCATGGCTGTGGGATCAGGCCATGGGGAGGGCAGGAGGTGGCAGGTTATGTCCTACACTGTCCTCCATGTGTGGTAGGAAAGGGACAGTGGAGTTGAGAACCAGCTCCTTTCCAGTGCTCTTCATTGCTGGAGACAGCTCAACGTGCAGTTGTATTTCTGACTCCAGATCTTTGCTGTCACACACCCACCACAGGCCAGAGCAGGAGTGCCTCAGATACAGACAGAATGGACAAGGATGAGCCTGAGGCTGCACAGAAAAGGAGATTTAGACAGTGGAGGAGGAGCATGCATAGCCAAAGCAGAAAATGGGGGAAGGAGGAAAGAATCAATAGTTCATTAGATTTATAGAGTAGAAGAAAGAGAAAAGGGATCAATAGTTCATCTGCTCTGGAGACTGCCTGTGAGATGTGGGTGGTTAAGAATATTATGCACCAGCTCATATCACCATACGGGAAAGAATGAAGAAGTAGAAATTAAGGGTAGCCAAATTGTAAAGCCTGGTTTAAGGGAGGGGACCCCCTTCAAAAGAGCTTGTTGACAAATATGAAATAATTCTTTGAGGTTCTTCAGCCTTCCTTCACCAACACTGTCTGTGGCATGAACATCATTGCTCGAAATTCTGCAGTTTTCAATTAGGATTTCAGTGAATGTGAGTTTTGTCTGCAGGACTTGGTGTTGTGGTTTTAATAGTTTACAGCCCAAGTAAAAAGTAAATACTGTATTGTAACAGATTTCAGACTCGGGTGTGAAATTTCCCACAAAATTAACTCACTTATTTAACACATATGGACCAGAAGTAATGCAGTTGTGCAGTTTCCATGATTATACTGTAGAGAAATAATAGCTACTGTACTCTGAGGGTGTGTTTTTAGAAAGAAGGTTGCAGACATGCAATGTTAGTTTGGACTGGCACTTCATAGTGGATGTAAATAGCTTAACTGTAAAGGGCTGCTTTTAGTACAAAGTAGGTATTTTCTGTGGGTTTATTAGTTTAAAGGATTGTGTATTGGCCAGCATTAAGTGCTGATGGTCTCATGAGGGCCCACAAAAGCACCCGTATAATAGCCACACGCACTGACATCTTCTAGTAACCCAAGAATTCTTTCTTGCCTTTAGGAATATCAGTTGGCTTAAATATTCCTTCATGTTTCCTTGCTGTGTCTGAGGGAGAACAGTCAAGTTCTCCTGTGAGCTCTGCCACAGAAGTTCCTGCAGTGCCTGTGAGAACCAGAAGCAATCCCTTTGCCTCCATGTGGCTCTCTGGGAGATGCAGCAGTTAACAATCTTTTATTCAGATAAAATAATGCAGCTTGCCTTTTTAATGGCTACAAATCATGAGAGCTTAGGAGTTTGAGTTCCCTGTAGCCCTCTTAGCTGAGTGTACTCCTGTCCATGCATGAATAATGCAGGAAGGACCTCACTGGCTTTAGTAAGATAGAGTTAATTCTCTTGGCCTTTAAGGTTTTTTCCTCCTCCTGTTATTACTTAGCTGCCATCCTCTTGAAAGGGAATGAATTAACCACAAGACTACGAATGCTGGTGAATGTAGGAAACAATAACATTTTATGTATAAAGCAGCTCCAGAGTTCAAATTCTTCAGGAGAGATTTGTCTCTCTAGACATATTAAACCTCTGTCTTGTGCTGTGGACACAGTTGGTCTACCAATATTCAGACAGTTTTGTGTGTAAAGCCTTATTAGATGCAGTGAAATCCCCGGGCATTGCTGTGTGGGCGAGGTGGGCAGGGCAGAGCAGGGAGCTGCACACATCAGGCAAGATCTGCAGCTGGTCCCACCTGTTCTCCTGGCCCTGCCAGTGAGCATGGCACTGAGGTGCTGGCAGGCTGCCCTTTGCAGTCCATTTTCTGTGTCTGATACCATATCTGGAGGTCAGACAGCTGTTGGAACACAGATGCACCCTTCCTAGGATGGCCAGGGAAGAGAAACCTGCCTTTCTGTATTTGTTTATCCAGATAGAATATCCTTTTGAAAGTCTTACTTAAAGCTTAAATCTTCTTCTGTTTACCTAGCACAGCTGCTGGGAGAATTTTGGCATTGTCTGTTCGTTTTAGTAACATGTTCTCTCCATGTTGAGTAGGTAAGGCAAAACTTGAAAAGGCAGGGATTGACAAAGCACCTGCTAAAACAGACTGCTCTTTATAATCTGTAATTCAAATGTTTACTTTAGAAGGAAATACTTTGGTTGGCAGGGGACAACAAGAGGTAGAACCAGGTCATGATGTGTTGTGCTTTTACTCAAGGCACAATTTTTCACCTGGTTAACTTGATGTGCTGACCCCGGTAAAGAATAACTGAACCCTAACAAAATGATTTTTGATTCATGGCAAGCTGTAGCTGGACTGGCAAATCAAGAACATTTAAAGTCTTTTGTGGTATCTAGTGACATTTTTATACAGTCCTAAATAGTTGACAATAAGTGAGATTTACTGGCGTAACATACTAATAGCTCAGTGCTGTGTCTTGGTTCTTATTCATTCTAAAATGAGAAAGGGAGGCCACTTACATAGTTTCACAGTACATGAGAAACATTTTAGAAAACAAGAGGTGATGGTAAAAGTACCTTAGGCTGACAACACTGTGTTATTTTCTTTGCTTAGGTGATATTTTCTTATAAAAGAAAAGTATTTCTTATAAAAAAGAAGCATTTTATTGTAAGACGAGATTTTAAATCCACAGGTGCTGCAAGTTATATGCAGTATTAATCTGGTTTAAATTTTTGCAAGTTCTAACAATTGTTTAATTGGTGCATAAATTAGTTGCATGTCTTATTCTCCCTGACAATGTTTCACTGAATTTTGTAAAGACTAATTACTGTCATCCCCAGTAGAGTTGTTCTTTTTACATCAGCAATCATTCACAACTTACTAGGTGCCTGCAGCTACAAATCAGTCATTTAAGCAACCCTGGGAAGTGTTTCACATTATCCACCCCATCTGGTAATGGAAGAAGCTAATAGTTCTAACCGTATTATCAACTTGAAATCCAGCCATTTCAGAAGCATCATAATTAGCAGTTCCCTCAGCCAGTGACATGACCCTGAGTGTGCCCACGTGCCGCTGTGTGCAGAGAGTACAGGGGCTTTTCCCTCTTTTTTGTCTGCCTAAAAGACTTCCAGGAGGACCAAAGGGGTGTTTGGAGCTCTGATGTGAAGACAGGTAGTGCATACAAAATTTAAACTAAAGGCCACAGCTTTGTTCAACCGACCAGGCCATTTCTGAGGAAAAACAGTTTATACCTTGAGACCCACCTTCCTTGAACTATTCCTCTGTCTGAACAAGACAGTGACAAGCTTTAATTTGGGAAGTAGTTGCTCATCCATCAGCTGGAGTCAGTGGGGCTGATTTCCAGGGGCAGGAGTCAGATGGGGGCAGCAAAAAGAGCCACCTGTCCTGTGAGCCCAGTGTCACCTGCCCAGCCCTGCCCCTGCTGCAGTGCCAGTGCTCCGGTGCTCCAGCAGAGCGAGCCTGGGAGCTGCCAACCAACACAACACCACACGGAGCCAGCTTGAAAGGCACATTTTGCATTGGTCCGTGGTAATAGTGGGTATATTTTGTAGCAGGAGTCAATTTAAAAAATAAAAAGAAAAAAAAATAATGAAAAAGGTGTGTTTTATTGGATTCTTCAGCCATCTATTCAAAACCAGTTTCTTTTAAATGTCCTTTGAATGGAAAGCAACTAGAAGTTTATTGCAAAAATGCAAAGTAACTTTCCTGTAGGTCCTGCAGGAAACAATATTTCCCTTTATATTATAGCTGTATATTTGGTGTTTCATTTTGCCTGTTGGAGTAATAAGAGGATAGAAAATAAAAATTTTTACTTATCCCTTTTCCAATTTACCCAGTCTATTTCTAGGTATTGGGACTGACCTTTTGCTACCCTAATACTTGTTACAAAGGAGAGAGTCTGCTCTAAGATGAGGCTCAATCAGTTAATGAAAGTATATTCTGCATTACTTACAGTAGCAACATAGTAAACTCAGTCACCCTTTCAGTTTTTTTTTCCCAAGGCTTTTGTTCATCTCCCTGAAGACTTTGTTTTTCTTGGCTGAACAGTTTTAGCATCTTTTCCCTCTCCACATCTCCATTCCTATTCTACAAGTACCAAATGATAAAACTGCCATAGTCTGCCTCAGGAAGTTATTCCACAGCTCATTTCTGGTACTCACTTTGGACCACTTTTGTTTCCAAAACTGTAGGATTTCCTGAGCAGTTGTTCTTCATGCTGGGAGCTGCCACATTTGATTTTTGTTTGTCCCATCATCTCCTCATTACTGCTTTCATTTTAACAAGCTCTGTGGTGTGAGTTCTTTTCATCTCCCCTCCCAGGCTAAATTTAGTCAGTCTTAGATCAGACTTAAATGTTGTATGATTGCATACAAGTGATGGAACATTAGAACTGTACTAATGTAATGCAGTCATATACCATATACAATTTAATGGTTCTGCACCAGGAAACTGGATTAGGGGGGTTGAAGGCTTGTTATTTTCTTGCTATGAACTGTAAGGAGCGGGAGATATGACTGTGCTCTGCCTTGGAGTCACGCTCCATAATTCACCACTGAGAGACACTTTGTGTGTCCATCCCCTTGGCATGTTTTGCTGCCCAGTTTCAGAGCAAACCATCTGTTACGCTCTCAGTATATTTCACAGTCGCTTTTATTCAAATATGCCGGAAGCCGCTTAAGGAAGAGAGTTTTTTTTTAACTCATAAGTCTGACTGTGTGGAATGAGTGATGTCGAGCTTTGCTCTTCAAGACTGAATGGTTTAATAATGGAATTAGGCCAGGCACATCCAAACCCGGAGTGCTTCAATGTCATTCCTGCCTACATGAACAGCCACTGTGATTCTTTCCAGCTTGTCATGAGAAACCAGAGTAAGACAACAGTATTCATCTTCTGAAAAATGAACTTGACAGGCACTTTTGCTACTAAATTAGCACTGGGAGTTTTGTCAGCAGTACCCAGGCTGGCTCTTGGTGCTGGCAAGTGAGTAACCTCATCTCTTGGCTTATTTGCAGAAACTGCTGGCACTTAGGTGAGCCATTTTCATCTACTGTAGAAAAATGCTCCAAAGGCAATCCTTTTGGGTTTTTTTTAAAGCTTGGTTTGGCAATTGTGCTTCAAAGGCAAGGATGCTGACAGAGTGACGAAACTGTTGGTAAATAATTTAGGCCATGGTTGCCACTGGTTGTGAACCATATTTTACCCTTTATGAATAGTGACTGAGTTGAAGTGAAGGTGAAACTTTAGAGAAAGCTGCAGTGAGTCAAGCTGTGATGGTTCATGGTTGTTGTTCCTGGCTTTCCTCCCCTGGCCTGGTAGGGACCCCACGGCATAACAGAGGGAAAAAACTCCTCTCCCTGAGTGAACAGACAAAGATCTTGGGTGACAAACTGACCAAAGTCCCCATGGCCTGTCTTCCTGCACTGTTGGTGGGAAAGAGAGAGGGGTTGAGCGGGAAAAAAGGCGTTTTAAAGGCTTATTTTACTTCTCATATTCTTCTCTGACCCTGTTAATAATAAATTTACCTTTAAATTTGAACCTGTTTTGCCCTTAGAGCGTTTTCTCTCAGTCTTTATGTCAATTCATGGACTTTTCATTAATTTTTTTCCCTCTCCTCTGCCCAACTCTAACCAAGAGAGGGTGAATGAACAGCTTTCATAGGTGCCCAGTGTTTGGCCAGTGTCAAACCACAGCAAGTAACTTCTCAGTGCTGTTTCATTATATGTCTAAAACACAAAGTTATATACTTCAAAATTTGCTGATGTGCAACTAAAGTATCCCTGGACCTGGGTAAATGTGGCCCACTCTTTCCCATGCCTTTCATGTTGTTTTCCTGATTTCTGTCACTGCTTACAGGAAATAAAAATGTGCATCAGGTGATTAAATCATCCTTCAGTGGTAAAAATGAACAGTCCCTCAGTTGATGCCAGGTGAAAGAATTTACCTTCAGATTGTTGGAGTGTCTGCTGGTTCAAAAACTCTGCTCCCAGGATGATGTCTTGTCAAAATGCTCAGCTTCAACAAAAACTTCCATTAGTAATGCACAGTCTCAATTGTACTTTCGTTTTTCTTCCTTTCCACAAGATATTTCTAGAAATACTTTGAGAGCATTTTAATGCCTTATTTTTAGCCTACAGCGACCTTGCTGGACTAAAAGATTTGATGAGGAGAAGGGCCTGTGAGGGTACATTGCTTTATTAACAAAACTAGAGGAGGTGTGTGGAGAAGCTCTTGTAGGGAACAAGGCACCTGCTCTGGTGTTCCAAAGCTGCAGCACTTTGAAAGGTGCTGCCTGACCACAGGTCAGATGCTCTTCCTCGAATTTAACAAAATACTTTGCAGTTATTTAACAAACTACTTTGGAACTCATAAAAGTGAATTATTCTTTGCAGAGTGTTTTGGAGCCTTCCCAAAAGCTTTCTTGAACCCTTGCAATATTTGTTCTGTTTCAGATGTAGCAGGTTTCCATAATAAGGGCTAGTTTAACTTTCTCTATGGCTGTTAGTCTGTACAACATATAATTAATGTAGAAAAAGCAAAATACAATTTGTTTATGGAGATGGACCACAGTATTTTAAAGAGTCTAGGTAAAACTTGATGGTTTACCACTTAGAAACATTCTTAAATGTTCAGAGTCCATGGTATTTCCCCAGAGTGATTTATAATACAGCAAGAAATGGAAAGCTTAAGAAAAAGGAGAAGGGTTTGGATGGTAACACTTAAAATTTCTTGGCAAATGTTTACTGCTAGGGAAGCTTAGGGTTTTTTTTCTCTTTCCTTCCAGGAGTGAGAGATTTCAAGGAGGAAATGACAGATCTGGGTTCCTGAGAGTGTTTTCTGAAGGCAAGCTCAGGGAGCAGCCTCATTTATGTCAAAGACCATATCCCTGGGAAAATGTAGCCTGGGCTCCTCACCTGGAGCCTGCCTGGGGCTTCTGGGATGGAGCCCCAGCTGCCTGCCCAGGGTGGCTGGCACTGCTGCCGGGCTGGGGCTCCCTGCACTGCCCACAGTTCACAGAGGAGCACTAAGAAACAGCCCTTTTCTCCTTGGAGAAAATGGAGTCACAGAGGTGCAACTAGAAATTTAAATTACTGTTCCTGAAGCCCAGCAGTGAAGACCTGCATGAGATTTAAACTGTTCTGGCATTGCATGGGCAGTGCTATTTTGCTCTTATCAGATACACTTCAGGGCTGTGATGTTTGAAATTCTCATAAATAGTAGATGCAGAGGGTCATGCTATTTATTACATTTTAAAAAAACCCAAAACAACAACAAACAAAACAATGTGCGTTGTTTATGACACTTGGGGGATAATCATTGTTTAAATTTCAGATAATAGTTCTTGCTTCTACATTCTTCTGAACTTCCCAAAACTGCTTCCAGTTGGCAGTTCTACTGAGCCTCTGCAGGGTTAAGACCATACCCCACGTTGGATCTGCAGAGCACAGCTTGCACAGAGGAATCCTCAAAAGAGTTGGAGGTTCCAGACAGCTGGTGGTTTGCTTACTTTTTGCTTTCTTTGTCATTCTTTCAACTCCCCTGCTTTGTGGGCTCTAGATTACTTTGTATGTGCAGATATAATTAGTTTAAATGTCAATACTAAGGTTTTAGTAATGAGTTGGAAATTCATAGTGGTGGATGTGTTCCATCTGTATAGCAATGGGTCTAGCTGTGTATTAGCAGTGTATTTGTTGTAATTCTTATATGTCTGATGGGCCAGGCTGCCCAGGAGTTGTGTTTTGGGGTAACGGAAGCCAAAGCACGGCAGGTGTCGTCATGGCTACCTGTCAGCCAAAAATAATTTTGGCATTGACCTGTCTTTGTGGTGATGTTTGCCTTCATTTTCTCTGAACTGCAGCTTTGGCTTGGATAGGCAATGGAAAAGAAATGCCAAACCCCAGAACTGTGGGTCTGAAATGGGTTTTGGGGAAGGAAACAGGCAGTAGCTATTTAGAGCAGCACTGAAATGCAATGTCTGTAGGGAGCCATCAGCACCTGAGGGGTCACCAGGCATTGGGACCTTAGGGAAGACAGAAATTTGTGTTGACTTGCTCTGATGAAGTACTTTTTCTCTAAATATTTTGTTAGTCCTGATAAATCCCCTCCCATTCCTTTCCTTTCCCCACTCTGGTGCACTTGTCCTAAAAGGAACCACAAGTCCTGGGCATGGTTGGAATTCTGGTGGGGAGTGGCACAGTTTAACTCTGGTAGCTCAGGGAAGAACTGCATTCCCTGCTGCCAGGAGCATGGCAACAGGCTGAATCTTTCATCAAAACTGGGTAAAGCCCATAAGGAAAAATGTACATAAAATTAATTGAGCTTTGCATGCTTGGGGAATAATCATTGGAAGCAAGGATTCAGTCCTGCTATGACTACTGAGCAACAGGAGAGGAACAAATGGGTTTGGAACCAGCAAAATTTTGAGACCTTGCCTGTCAGTGGTAATTGGGAAATCCATATGGATCATCCTAGACATGAATTGGAAGAAATTACAAGTATTATGCACAACTGGCTTCTGAAATAATACGGGATGCTTCTAAGAGAGAAGTGGATGAAATATTTCTTTATTGGGAATGTGTTCACCTGGTGCTAGAAGGTTACAAACACAAAATGCCCATTCCTGGGCCACACTGGAAATCATCTCAGAAGGTCTCCTGTTGCTGCAGGGTGAGTGTTGCTTTTCTGCCAGAACCTCAAGCACTGATACAAGTTGCTCTCTGTGAAGTTTGCTTGTGTCCAGGCATAGTAGTTCTTGTTCAAAGATTAATGGGAGAGGGGTTCAGAAGTTTTTAAGAATTGTCATTTGGGTTTGTTGTTTTGAAGGAGAGAATGTCCTAGGAGGTCAGTTTTCGTTGATGTTACAATCTGCTTTGGGGTTGTGGGTTTAATTCTCTGTACGGTTGAAAAAGATGTAAAACAAGCATGAGGTCTTGATCTCTCCTCCTGGAGTAAAAGCAAAGTAAACAATAAACTAATGCCATGGGTTTAGAGGATGGGTTTGGAAAGCTCTGTGTTGCTTTTTGCTCAGTCATTGTCTACATGATTAATTTAATTAGTTAAGAAATATCCAAGACATCAGAATGGCCTGGGCACGTTCCTGTGCCCGAGGAGCCAGTGTTTATCTCAAAACTCTGAGTACTTGGGAAAAAAATCCAATTAATCTTACAGTCAGATTGACCTGGCAATCAGAAATGACTTGGCAACAGAGATAAAGTGAAATATATATGGATGGGGGACCCCATTTAGCAGTATTTACCCTGGCAAAAATCCCTTTGGCTTTGCTGACAGTGCTGGTGGAGTCAAAAAGGCTGAGTCACCAGGGAGCAGAAGGAATTCAGTGGGAAGCCTTCTTTTGTGCTTGTGTAATTCTCAATGTGCTTTTTAAATATTTTTGGGGAGTTGTACTTTGGATTAAGTACCAAATTAAAGAATTTAGGCTTATAATTTAGCATTTCATCTGTTGCACCAATGCCACCTAGATTTTTAGATGAAACAAGTAAAATACTCCGTGCCTGATGTTTCTAGACCCATGGGCAGAAGGGCTTTTTCTTTTTAAACCCCAGTTCACTAAGTGACACTGTTTGAGAGTCAGAGATTAGAAGATAGGGAAGGAGGCAGTTGATAAAACAGAAAATAAGAGAAATAGTTTAATAGGTCAGAAGATTTAACTGAAAAGAGTCAGAATGAAGTTATATATAACACCTATAAAAATTATATATATATATATGTTTATATCTGCCACACAAGCCTAAAATGGGATTGATATTTGTCTCTCACCTTTTTGGGTTTGTAATCTCATTAATAAAACCATAAAAATTAGTGTATAAAATAAAAGGCTGATAATTAAGAAGTCTATCCAGAATCTATTAAAACACAGTGGAAATTTAGCATTGAATTGATACTCCAGTACCTGAAAAAAAACTCGAACAGAAGTCCCCACTTTTACTCCCTTTGAAGAATTTATTGTGTAAGTTCAAAATTGATATTCCAGACTGTAAATAAAATGTCAAACCCCCCAAAAAAATGACAAAAAAAGCCACCCCTTTTGTAGGGGCTGGAGCAAGCCTCACTGTGTTCGGTAAGCTGTGCTGTCTGCTTGGCACTGTAATGAACCAAGTCATTTACTGTAGCACCTCAGTGCAGGCTTGCATAAACTCACTTAACCTGCATATTTACCAGTGCCCAGATCAGAAAATAGATCCTAATGGAGCTAAAAGCATCTTGAAAACAGTTTATATTTTGTATTAAGAAATTTTTGTACTTGTGCTCAGGTTGTAGAACTCTAGAAATGGGGGGTTTTCTATTATATTAATCACACATGCATGTAATAGTGAGCTGAGTGCCTCAAGCTCCTGCCTGAATGTCTTCCACAATCTGAAAACACAAACATATAGAAACTGTGATAAGGTTTTTTGTACATATTCACTTTCTTCCATTTTAGTTTTTTATTTGCTCTCAGCTGCATTAGTGAGTTGTGAGAAACAACTTTAAAATTTCAAAGGTTTACTAAACCTCAACAAACACAACAAAGCACTGAATAAGGAAAAAGGGCAGTGCTGGGAGCATGGCCAACTGCCAGAGGCTCATCCACAAAATGTCTGCTTCACCTTTTATACTCCTGGTGTTGCATCAGCCAGCCCTGGTCCCTCCCAGAGTCTGCCAGCTGACTCTTCTTCACCATCCAGTGGTGGAGACCTTCTTGCAACTTGATTGGAGCAGAGGTGAGCCCAGTACAAGGTTTCCCCATTCCCAGTTGCCCCATGCAAGGGGCACAGGTACAGCCCTCCCTCCACATGTCCCTGACAACCCAGCCTGTCAATACAGAGGGGAGAACAGAGGATATCTAAACAACAAACTGCTATAACATAACCATACATCAATAAAACTTCTCTTAACATACACATAATATTCATCCCTTAATTTCAAGAGCCTATCATCATATTACCCATCTATAACATGGGTGGACGAGATTCCCTTTCCTAAAGAAATCAGGCGTGCAAGTACATGAAAGAGGTGGGTGAATTTGCCTAGCTTTGCTTTGTTGTTCCCAGATGCTTTTTTAAATTGCCAGCCTCACAGATTGACTTCGGGACCTGAAATTCTAGATAAATCTTTGTTCATAATAGCTTTCCCGCAGGCCAAATGATGCTTTCATTTACACCTGTGCAACTGCTGCCAGCTGGCAGCTGGGGCAGAGCGAGCTGGAACAGGCTGTTTATGGACAGGGCGTGTTTGATAATGAATCAGTGAGAAGCAATAATCACAGACCCAGAGCCCAGCCAAGCCACTCAGGGATTCAGCTGTTGCTGGTTTTCTCCTCTTCTCCTCTTGGTCTTACAGCACTGGGATCCTGTGCGGATGGTGGTCATAAAACCACACATGGGGACAGAAGGACCAAGCGTGGAGCTGGGAGATATGTGAGGAGGAGAGGGCTGGGGTTAACATCCCCCAGGTCATTCCTGGCTGCCCCTCCCTTTTGTGCCTGAATTGAGCACCCCTGGGGGAGAGTCATTGTATGGAGTTTGAGAGATCCAAAGGAAATGTGTTGGCTGGATTTGGTGGGCTGCAGAGGGCAGGGAGAAGCTGTGAGTGGTATTACCCTGCAAGCCTAGTTCTCAGAATATATTAAGCAGTGTTGTCAGGAGCAGGCTGATGGATGGTTGGAGAATGGCAGCAGGTCCAGCCCAGCTGCCACCCCGGCTTTCAGCTGTTCTGCTCAGTGATGCTGCCCTAGAGGTGAAGAAATTCAGTGTGAGCAAAAATCGAGTTACCTATCAGATTCTAGGAATCCTGTGTGAAATTCCAGAGGGTGTTTTTGTGAGTTTTAATGTTTGTCCTCATGTTGTATCCCCCTATCCCACATGCCTAGGAACAAGAAAAGTCACTTCAGTGGGCAAACCACTCTGTAGCCCAGCTAAACCACTCTAGCCCTCCTACCCTCTCATCTCTCCCATCCCATCACTGGGTTTGTGCTGGTGCTTCAGAGGCTTGGGGGGGTGATAACACGTCTCATAGAGGGCTGTAGAATGCCTAACATAGAAATCCTCTTTCCACGCTCGTATTTCTCAGAAAATGGGTTTGTAAGATGACGTGGCAGGAGTGCTGATTGTAGGTGGGGCAAAGGGATGTGACATTTCAGGCATTTCAGAGCTTTGCCAGTGTTGAGAGATGGTAACGAGTTTGTAACTGAGAAGAGCTGTGCCCTGGTGAGTGGAGGCAGCCCTGTGAGCTCTATCTGTGCTATGAAAGTGCATTTGTGTTCAAACTGAATGCTTTAGAAATGTGTTCAGAGAGCATCAGCTGTGTTTGCATGCCAGGAACAATGATGAATCCTAAATTCAGTATGAAAATAATTCAGATCATCTCCAATACCCATTTTCTGCTGGTGAAGATTATGGTACTTAAGAAAAAAATCACTTTCAACAAGTCCAAAATATAAATGGTACTAAACTAATGGGATCAAATTCATTATATTGAGCTTAATTGCAACTTCATGGCTCCAGATTTATTCCAATGTAATTCTGTTAATACCAAAACTAGAGTAATAAAGTGATGAGTCAGGTCTATTGTTTGTAAATCTCCACTAGAGATCATTAGCTTGTATACAACTGCATTAAAATTTAAATGACATGCTGCTGTAATTTTTTCGCTTGGTTTGAGAAAATCTGCATATGTTGGAGCCTCTGGGTAATTTAAATTGAAGTAGCTGAGAAAATGTCATGTAACAATGATATGAGGAATGTAGTCAAATATTAATTGTCTTAAACAGCTCAGCACAATTTGTAGTAATGTAAGTAGGTGAGTCATCAGTTCTGTTACCCCGTCAATATGGTGAAACTTTAAAGAAAGCTGTGGTGTGGTGCAAAAGAGGCTTTGAATCAATTTAGTTGCTGACTAAGGTAAACAACTTTGGTGTAATACTAAACAGTCATACAGAAAACTGTTCTGAGAGGTTCCAGCTGAGAATGGGATTTGTAAGCAGTGGAAATGTTTGAGTGAGGGTGTTATTTCAGTATGGTAGTGGTGAGGCTTCAGCGTGCTGGGCACAGTATAAGGAAAGATGACAGGGAGTACTTCACTGTCCTACACAATGAATATGTCACATAAAATGCAAGAGGTCAAAAAGAGGCCAATGGGAGAAGGGCAGAGGGGGCAGTCAGACAACCAGGGACCCACTGGTTCAGCACATAGTGCCAACATTTTGTCTCTTTGCATGCTTGTCATTCATTCTCTTCCCTTTTCCCTCTCCCTCTTTCATCCTTGATTAGCTAATCAAAAATTTTTTTAAAAGTGTTTAAGAACAGCTGTGGAAACGTACAGGTTTGAATTTTAGGATATTTTAATCAGTGTGATTAGGTTTCCCACCAAGAAATCTCCTCATCTGCTGTCATGCTATTAAGGCAGAAATGTGTAAATTAATTAAAGGAATTGGAAGAGGTTCACCAAAAATATCTTTGACTTCCTGCCCTCCCTTTCCTGAGCAATAAGGATTTGTTCACAGCCATAAAGGCCATTGGAGGTGTGTACCTGTGCATGCTATTTTATATGGCCGTTTATGGAGCACATGTCATGAAGAGATAAAATGCAAGGAATTGTTTCAGCAATTGTTTCAGTCAGGATGTTTCTCACAGTGTGCAGGTGCCTGTTGCAATAGTTGTCTGCAGTGGTTCATCCTTGAATCTTGAACTTTCCTTCAACTTTTTCTGTTATTACCTTGTCTATAAATCTGTCCATAACCCCTGAACAACATTGTCTTTGAACTCCAGTGCATCTACTCAGTGAAATTCCCATCCAAGCTTTAATCTTCTCTCACCTTGCTATATTTTAACTCCCTTCTTTATGGGCTGGCACACAAGCTGAATTTAATGGTGATAAATGTGTTTCTGAGATTAAAAGCTATAAAGTATACATTACAGATTAATCTGAGCCAAATCTTCTTTCCCAATGTGGTAAATTAGGGGAAGTTTGATCAGGGAGGAGCCAAAGAGCCTATGGTTGTAGCTTAGGCTCATCTGTGATGTCAAGCACATGGTTTTGTTTGTTGGTTTTAAAGCGTGTCCATTAATTTTTGGTGTCTTTGCTGCTACAAAACATTTAAATCATCACTGAAGCAACTGTCTCAATTTACCTTCACACTGTGTTCAAGAGCAAAGCTTGAGATGTGGAAATATCTGAGGGGAGGAGAAGAGCAAACAAATCAAGGCCAGAAAGGAAATCTTTCCAGCCCATCCTCCTTATTTGCATTTTCCTGATGCACACAGGGAATGAATTCATGTGTCCTCTCTCTTTCAGAAGGGAAACTGCTTTTGCTCATGCTCTTTGTCACCATGCAAATTTATCAAGATACGGCAAAACAAGTTGATTACACAGCTTTGCTGCATTTTAAAACAAGCCTGTTTGCTGTTAAAAATCCTTATTATCTGACTTTCGCAGTTTCTGAATCAGATAGAGCAGTACAATTTCGTATTCTAAATTGTAGAAATAGTGTGGTAAAATGTTTTAAAATAGGACTCATACCTTTGGTTTTCGTGGTGGAAATTGGATTATTGTGATGCATATGTACATTTAAATTAGCAGTTGTAATTCAGAAAACGAAGATTTTCAGGTGAGTTTCTACAGTAAGGTGTGCTTGTAGATTTTGCCTGGGCCAGACTTTGCACTGTGCCTGTTCTTCATATGAAACGTGGTGGATCAGGACCCTTTTTTGGGTGGATCATAAACCTACCTAGAGGGTAAGAACTATTAGAGACCACAAGGAGCTTCTCAGAGGGGTTGCTGTAGGTATAGATGTGCATGACTATAAATACAGCTTTCCTACAAATATACACAGACAAAATACTTTTCTAAGAACACTCCTATAACCAATATAATTTTAAAAATGTTTAGGCCTATGCTTAAACCTACTAAATTGAAGTATTTAGGAGTGAATTTTAAGCCTGCGTTGAATTAATTGAATTTATACTCTGGTATTCGTGGGCAGAATCCGTTGTCTGAGTGTTGTGTGTCTACCTCCCAGGAGATTACAAACTCTGAACTGCAAAAAAAATTGCATGGAGCTGTGTATTTGTGCTTTAAGGACAGATTCTTTATTCAACCCATAACAAGAGGCCACTGGCTTTGGAGCTTGGTTTTGGTTTGTTTTCATTCTGTTCTGCTTTTCAACCATTTTCCTCTCAAAAAAGCACAGCTGGAGAGCATTAACTGAAAACAAATGATGTTGCAGACTATCTGCTTGCTCACTGCTGCTTTTTCAGCTTAATTCTGCTAAATGCTGCTTGATTGAAGTTTTGAACTGCCCGTAACTGCATTTAACACTTAAAAAGACAAACCTGTAAATCAATTCTCCCCAACCCAAGGCATGCAGAGGGGGATGGGGGGAGGGTTGCCCTTGAGTCCTTCCCTCTGTTCAAGCTTTCTTGCCTTCCTTTCTCCCTTTAACATATTAAATTTCAAGCGCCGCATTTTTGTGGGATGCGGGTGAGCTCAAATACAGGGCGGCGTTTGTGTTGTTTTTGTATTTCACCTTCCCCACCGTGCCTGCTAAAAGCAAAGGGGCGGGTGTGGACAGCACAAAGCTTTATTTGTGCTGGCAGACAACTGGTGGAGACGGTGTCTCCTTATCAGCCGTGCCTGATAACACAAAATCTCCCCATCTGCCACCCGGGAGCTTTGGAAGAGGCGAGTGCTAAAGCTCCCAGCTGCCCGGGAAGGGGCTGCCGGTGGGAGGCGGGGGTGGATGGATAAACCTGCGACTTAGGGAAAAATGACAATGCTTTCCTGAAAATCACGCTGTGCCCTTTGGAATTGCAGAATTCTTGAGAGAGGTGATTGCTCTGGATCGCCTGGGCCGTGATTTAAATGTGATTTCTAAGGTGCTTCACTGGTTTAGGCTGCGGGGCTTAAAGACATCTGTGGGGAGAATAGATAAGGGCTATCCTTTGAGTTTTCATTGCTGTTAGGAGATTTATTGGCATTTTTTATGGCTGGTCATAGCCTGTGTTCTTTAATATATTATTTGCAATTTCCTTTCTCTAGATTGTGCCATTTGAGGAACACAACTCAAATTTTCCATCAGTTGCATCACTGAAGCCATAAATATGTCACAGGGGGTGTATTTATGTACCCTATTATGCATTGGAAAGAATTTGGCCTGTACTGTGTAAAATTAAAACAATAATTAGGCTTCGACACAAAGGTTGGAAGGAAAACTCCTGGCTTACATACATTTGAGTGCTTATTGTGTGTAATAATTAAATGGTAGTTAGAAATTTCTGCATACTCTAAATCACCCTAATGGAAACACTTAGGCAATGTTACCTCTTAGCAGGTGTCTTAATAACTGGAGGCGGGATGAAAATTGAGGAAAAAGGATTTAACAAAAGCATACTGCAGATTGTAATGCAGTGGGCACTCAGTGGACACTTAGGTGCCCTGCTAGGGGACAGAGGATTGTCTCTCAGAGCAGGGAGAAATCAGCTGAGTGCTGACAAGCCATGGAGAAGCTTTCCCTTCCCGCTTTCTGGATGTGGAAATCCTGCCAGGCCTAGTGCAAGACTGGTGCCTTTTGTCCATATTGGAGCAATGGCAAGCATTCCATGGCAAGGGATCACGTCTTTGGGAGACACCAGCCCTCTGAAGATCATGATGCTCACTGATCTTGGCAAAGTATGAGGTAAAAATGGAGCAATGAAAAGGTAGAACTGGTAGTGCTGGGTAGAACTGGAGTGCTGCTGATTTAGGGAGGTAAAGACTAGGGGGCAGGAAGGAGAACAGGACAATAGTCAGAAAGTACAGAAAATACAAGAAACGTAGTGCCCAGGTGTTGATTTGGCACAGTCTGGATTTTGCTAGCTGGGGAGGGCCACAGAAGTGCCTCCTGTGAGAAACTTCCACCGTGTCCAACAAAGCCAATCTCTGATGGCTCTGAAGATGGACAAGCTGCTGGCCCACCAGCAACACCTCTGTGATGACATATTTAAGAAGAAAATCAAACCAGCACAAACACAGCTTCTTCCAGGGGCGGTGAGGCGTTGCCAGCGGGGCCATCCCGACACAGCCCGTGGGGATGGGCCACAGCCACCACCGTCTCAGCGTGGCCTACAGTGAGCCCTGCCTGCCTGGCCGTCCCTGGGCAGAAGGGCAGGGGTGGCAGGGCAGGGGTGGCAGGGGAGGCTTCTCCTTCTCCTCAGCGCCTGCATGAAGAGAGGAGTGAAACAGCACCAGCGCCGTGGCAGCCGCCACTGCCCGCGCAGAGCGGCGGAGCCGCCTGGCCAGCGGCAAAAACACGGTGAGGGGCTCCCCCACACGGAACTCAGACAAGATTGGCCTCTCCACACTGTGAGATCCTGCAAGGATCCTTGAATTGGTGGAACTTGGTGGCAGCGGTACCTATGGGCAGCGGGTTTTCTTCTAGTTAGAGAAGAGGAGGAAGTGAGGACACATGAGGGAAAACAACATGGCAACACCAAGGTCAGTGGAAAAAGAGAGAGAGGAGGTGCTCCAAGAGGGAGAGCAAATGACTTGTGGATGCCTGGTGTTTGGCCAGTGTCAAACCATGACACCAGGTAGGACACAAACAGTGGCATCAGGATATGAACAGTGGCTTCCTGCTTTTCTTCCTTTCCCGACTCCTCTCTGTGCACCAGGCATGCAGCAATGCTGCAAGACTTTACATCTTGAGGCATTGTGGCTTCAGCTCCTTAATGAGCTGGCTCATCCCTTGTGAGAAAAGCAAAGTTAGGACTGAAGGGATATCTTTCACTTATTTAATGATATCCAATCACGTCTCTGTCTCCTAACACTATTTTTTGGTTGTCTTTTTTTTTTTTTTTTTAAATCTGACTTAAAAACTGCCTTTCAGCAGTTGAAAACATTAAAATGGATTGCTAAATATAAGTACTTTTTAATAAGTTTAAGGCCAAATCTATCAAAATATAAGGTAGCTCAGTGTCTTAGGTATGTATATAAAATAACTAAAAAAAAAAATCTTAAGTTCTGGGGACATTAGTTCTTATGAAAATTTCCTTTGTCTTTCACCCAGCTTTAATTTTGCTGATTGTGGTTTCCCCTCCCAGTCATCTCTGCTTTTATAACATGAGATAAAAATATGTTCTTCATAGATTAATGAAAGTCATGAACATGAGGTGCTGTTAGAGCTTTACAAATTTATTTTTAAAAATAGTATGGTCATTTGGCAAATAAATGGTGTCTGCTAAGAGCTGCTCTTTTGTGTGAGCAGCGTGTAACATTGCAGTTAATAACATTTAGTGTTATCAGCTGCTCGATGACTTTATCTCAACTACAAAAGCCTGTTTGCAGAGAGGAGGCAGCCTTGCTGGAGTGCCAGATTGTTAAATAACTACAGGTTGCCAAAACTAAATGAACTTTTCAGCTGGTAATGATGTGCAAATTGCTCTCAAAAATGTACGTGCACTGGAGGAATGCTCACAAGCAGGGGTTGTGTCTGGTTACAAACCTCTCTTTGCCTTTGTCCTTAACCCAGCAGTGACACCATTAGAATGAGTAAATCTGTATGTATAATAACACAGTTATTTTGTGTCATTAATAGCTGAATAGTTACTCAATAGCTATTTTAATTAATGTAATTAACCAAATATATATTTAAGCGATTTTTAAGTTATTAGCTATAATGTTAAATAGCCATTTAAGCTATATTGTGGCCCTCTTGGTGAAATGCAGCTCTGGGTAAGAGGGGCTGTGGTTGTACTGCCAAAGTGTCCCCCTGAGTGTGACTGTAGTGTATGGAAAGGAAGGTTTGCAAATGGGCCTTTTTTAAAACTACTGGTACCAAAAGGGGAGACAGAGGAATTAAACTCTGACGTGTGAATTAAGCAGTATTTTTTAATTTTTTTTTTATTTTCTTGAAAAATAATTTTCTGTAATATGGCAGATATGAGGATCTACCTTAGGGTGATGGGATCTCAGAGTGAACTCCCAGTGAGAAGGTGCTTATTTAAAGTATGCTCAGGAAGGTGCTGCAGTTGGCCCAGGAGTGGAGCTGTTACCCAAAAGCTGCAGTTTCTCTCCGGGTGCTGCAGCAGCCCAGAGGAAGTGCTGGGTTTCCTGTGCAAAGCTTGCTCCCTTGCCCTGGAGTGTCTCACCTTGGATTTCTTAGCCTGGTTGGGAGTTTAGTACAAAGAGCCATTCTTGTGAATCATGTTTTCTTAGCAGTTTTGCATTCCAGCTCAACAATTCATTCCTCCGTTTTTCTAATGGCAAAGACTTTACTGGAGTTCACATAACTTTGGAAAAAATAGTTCAGGTTCTTCTGGGGGCCTTGAATGTTCCAGTTCCAATCCATTGGGGATTGTTTTAAAAATACGACTCTTGGTATACCTAATATGCATTAGAATTAGTGGAATGTTCTGACAAACCGTTTAATTTAAAAGTTTTTCAAAGGTAAATATTAAAAGGTGTGAAAGGCTTTTTCTGTAGCCAAGTTAGAGCTAATGATCTATCTTCAGAGTATTCATCTTCCCATCTCTTGCATTATTAGATTCTTCTCAGCAGTATTTGTATGATCTCAAATGGACAGCATTTTGGAAATCCGATTTGAACATTTGAATGTGCTGTGGAGTGTTTTGGGTGCATGGAGTCTGTGTGTGTGTTTCAGGTGGCGATGGCAACATACTCAGGTTGAGCCAGTCCTTCCACCTCTGGAAGAACTGAGTTACTCGTGGTACTTTTATCCCTGCTTTGTAAAATATGTAGTGTAGTAAAAATGTGAGATGTGGTGAAAGGGGAATGCCAGCATTAAGGTACACACTAAATGGTTAATAATGGTTCTATCGAGTTAGGCTGCCTGAAAATTATCAGTTTTTAATTTCAGAGTTCTACCTTTGTCCCATAAACTATTTCAAAACTAAGACTATTTCTTTTTCTGAATTGAATTTTTATTTATTTAGGACTATGCACAGCTACACGCATTTATTAACTTAAAGTGCTATTATTACAATTTTTTCTCAAGTTCTTACAGCCAGCACCCAAGAAAACATAATTTTTATTTAGTATTGTAGGGCTAACCTGTTCTGAATTTGTTGTAGGTTTGAACTGCTGTCGGATAGAATAAAAAGAATATAGTTCAATTTTCAAGTTGCAAAACCACATTCAGTATGTGCAATTTAGCAGCTGTTGCTAACACTTGAGGGCATTTTCTTCAGCATTTGAAAATTCCCTGTAGAAGTGAGACAGGAGACATTAATTTAGCATTTCAAGCTTGAAAAATAATTTAACCTTTCCTTAAATTGTGTTTTGAAGTTTGGGATTAACACTGTGCCTGGCTGCACAGATGGTTACATTTTACATATTCCTTTGTCTAGGAAAAAAAAAGAGACCACATGGTCAGTTAATGACTTTAAACACTCCTAGTCCTCATTTTGTACCTTCCTAATGGGACTTCAGAGACTGTGGGAAGATACTCAGAAAATTGTTGTTTATGGTGTAAGACTTGTAAGATGCGTTGTATTGTGTCCCAGGACTCGTGAGCTATTTTTGTTCCTGCTTATTAATCCTGGTTAATGAATTTTACAGCTTCATCCCTTAAGATTTAAAATCCATAATTCTGCTGTCGAAAAAAATGAAAACTAAGATCACCAATGTAGAGAAAATGTTGCTTTATTAATGGAATTTGAGGGCTCTTATTTTGTAATTTTTCATAGGCAAAATTATCAATGAGGTGTATTGTCAAGAAGATACCATCTCAAGTCACTGAAGTGGTTTTAAGCTAAAAAAGCTTTTTAGTCTTCCAGCATGCTTTCTAAGCTTTTTTTGCAGCCACTTTGGGGAAATATCATGGTGAACCGTGGATGACACAAATCAAATGTGATGCTGGGATAAATGATGGAAAATCCATTAAGTCAGTGGTGTGTCACCAGAGCAGACAATTCTAGCTTATAAAAAACAGTCCTTAAATGGGTATTTTGTGCTTTGTAATGATTTTTTCCTTTTTTTTCCAAGTAATTTTAAAAGTATCAGTTAAGAGATTGATATATTAACACAGAATTATAGGATAAAGTCATGGAATGGTTTGGGTTGAAGGAGACCTTAAAGGTCATGTGGTTCCACCCCCTGCCATGAGGGGACACCTTGCACTAGGCAGTGTGTGTAAATCTGCACATAAACCAGATCTTGATAAAACCACTGAGTGCTGTCCAGTGTTGGGCACTTGTAAGAAATCTGTCAAGTTTATAAAATGTTATCACTATAATATAGGCACAGTACTTCTTTCCCCCTCCATTTGAAAGTGCTAGTAAGGTTTTTAAGGCTACTACTGTTCTGTCATGTAAAGCATAAAAGTTTCCTTTAATCTTTTAAGTTCTTACCCTTTTAAGCCAGCATGTGCAACAAAATCTATCTGGTTGGAATTCTTTAAGATAGCTGTAACTGGTACAAGACTTCACAGCTTTATTCCAGCTCCTGTGGCAAAAGGATTTCCATTGCCAACACTGCAGTCACAGAGATGATTCTTGCTCCTACTAGATGGAAATTTTACGATGTTCCTGCAATTCCGTGAGAGCTTTGCAGGCCGGGATGGGATATAGGGGTGAGATGGTTGGAGGTGCTAGCAATCAGTGTTTGGGTCTCCAGTCTTAAGTGCTATCAGCGAGGCATTTCTGGCAGATACTTAATTCACTTTGATTAAATTAAACTTAAGACATCTGAAGATGTTGTTTATATATTTTGGGGGTGTTTGTGTGCATACACATGGGAACACACACTCTGCCTCCCTGTCAGCCAAATCCTCCTCCACTAATTTATTCACAGAGGAAAAGATTATGTTTCCTCTAGATTTTCGAGGGTGTTTTGTTTAGTTTTTTCTTCCAAGGGACTTCCTAGAGAGAAAGGCTAAGAGAGTGTTAGAGGAAAAGCACTGTTGGCTGACAAGTTTGGTTACCCCTAAGTGCCATTTCCAGTTCCTAAGACACAGAAGGAGCTGGGATGTAAAGGTCAGAAGTTGCCAGTGTAGTTCATGTTAGCACAACATGATGAATATTGTGTTATAAACACAGCAGAAACTCCTGTCTTGTTTGAGATCTGGCAATGTAGTGACTTCTCATGCTTAGTAGAGTGGCCCAAAGAGTCGTTTGGCATTATTGTTTTAAACATCACAGATAATGAAGCTCAATGTGAAACTTTGCAGCCCCTTACTGTGGGTGAAATGTAGAAAATTCTGCCTTGGCTTCTATTGATTACCTTAATTGCCTCAAGATACAAAGGTTTTCCCAACACCATTACTATCTTTATGACTGATTGATAGCATACAGACTCTCTTTTAATAAACAAAACATTGTCTGCAAATGGAGATGCTGAAAAATTAACTCTTTCTTTTCTTTCTCCTGTTTTTCCAGCGGAACCCCTGCCTTTAATGGACTTGTGCCGAAGATCAATTCGTTTTGCTCTTGGCAGAGACCGCCTGCATGACATAGAAATTCTACCTTTGCCTCTGTCTCTGAAAAATTATTTACAGTACCAATAAGACATCTAGAACCCTCTGGCCTCACATTGGACTTCATCAATGCAAATGGCAGAAAATTGTTTACAGCAAAATATAAATCTTTGTGATGGACACTTAAGTGTTATTTAATTTTTAATGTATATTTTTTTTCTGAACCAGTGAAAGCAGATCACTGTGGGGGACTACTAAAGAATGTGAAAACATTAATTTGATTGAGGTTCATGTGTTACCTGTTGCCTGTTGTGTTTACAGTCCTGAAGGCTATAATTCTCATCTCCCATACATTGATTGGTTTATCTTCGTTGCCTCTTGGTAAATGCCAATAGAAAATCTTACCTGCAAGATTCACTGTCATGCAGACAGAGCATTTTTCAATATTATGATTTTTATTTTTCTTTCTCTCTCCTACACTTTACTCCAGTAAATAAAAATAAATTAGCAAAGGAAGAGTCTTGACAGTAACTTTAGAAAAATATTTAAACCTTGGTATGCAGAGTTGTTGAGAGTTCTGCATGTTCAGTGCTCAACCTAATTAGGCCTATAATATCTTAAAGCTCTAATATTTAAAAAAAGCAGATTATTGTCTAGAAGAAGAGAATGTGGTTTAAAAACATGAGAGGAAACAAATGGTTTTTGTGTCAGATCAGTTTCTGGACTTGGTAACAGTAAGGTGCAGTTTGTTGTTTTCAAGACCAAATCTAGTCCCTCCAAAGTTCTGCAGTTGATAACAAAGTGCTCATTGTCCCAAGAATTTAGGATATTCATATTTTAGGAAGCTTGTCACTTTCTTTGGTTTTTTTTTTTTTGAACAAATTTATAATTTTTATGTGGTATGAACTCTAAGTACTTTGTTTTCTTTTTAATGTATGTGTGGTTATAATGTTTATTTATCTGTTTAGCGTCTGGAGTTCTCATTTAACTGTTTCCCATCTTGGTGTGACTGATCCTGGTTTTTTCCCCAACTCCATCTGAAATATATCAGGTGTTCAGGCTCATCCCTTTTTTTTAAGATGCTGCTTTCTGTTTGCGTTTCTTACCTGTTTCAAGTTATCTGCCTGAATCAGTTATCTAGTTTTTAAACTGGAAGTTGTTGTAATGGCAGAATGTCAAATGTTTAGACTGAGCTGCCTTCAGCATATTTTAATGTGAATTTACTGATGAATGAGGAGAAAATTTCTAATAAAGTCTACTGTCCAAAGTAAAACTCCCATCTCCTTTGATGAAGTGTTAAAACTGCTCATAGCCCAGAACTGAAGTTCAGTTCCATGTGCAGCTTTGCAAATGTTTCTGTTCGGTTCTTCTCTGGGTTTGCTGCTCTGGGCTCCTGTGCAGGCAGTGGCCTGTCCCATTCTTGATTTATCCCATTCACCCTGAGCATGGCCATGCTCTTGCTTTCAACACCCTTTTGGTCAGATTCCTCTGAAGAAAACCTCACTTCTGTGCCGAGCTGCGCTTTGGGGCTTGGTGCTTTTGAGGCGGGTTGGAGATTGACTGCTGTGCACTGATGATCCAGGCAAAACCACTGACCCACAGATGGCTGCCCTGCTCTCAGTCACCCCTAGGAACAGAATTACAGTTCCAGCTGGAAAAGAGAAATGGGAGATACAATAACACAAGCCAGAGTGGAAGCAGCAAGGGCAAGGTAACACTTTAAAATAAATAAGTAATATTTGATTGTCTGGGCTTAACTGTGAGCTTCAGCATGGAATTCTTTTGGACTTGCTTTCACTTAAGAGGTGGTACATACTGCATTCCTTTCCTTAATCTTACAAAGGGGAAGAAACTACAGCAGTGATCCACATTTCTTACCTTTTCCACTTGCTTTATTTTATGTAAACGTTTTGTCTCAGTATTACATTGGAAGAAGGAGCTATAAAGGTACAATAGTTCACACAAAAGGCAGAACAAAGGTCAGGTGTCAAGTGATCTGTTATAAGCAAGGTAAGCAGCTGTTCAGGAATGGCAATTCTGTAGACCTTATTTTTCCACCACCGAAGTCCATGCTAGGTAAGTATTTCCTAAAATTAGTGTTCTACTGTGTGTAACTACAGACTTCATGTTCCTTTGAATAACTGCAGTGACACAACTGTTCTTTCACTTGACCCAGACCAACAGCTTTTTAATGTTATGGTAAAGTGGGAATTGATATCATAAGACAAATTAATGGCCTCTGTATGTTAGTTAACCTAATTGCTTTACAGTTGCATTGGAATTTTAGTTGGTGTGGTGCCTTTTCTGTGATGATTTCTCTAAACTAAACATCCTTATTTTAGCTTTCAATCTGTAGGGAAATCATGAAGTTTTATTTTAGTGTTTACATGTAGTCTTTCTGGTGTTCATGTTTTTATATCAACATGCTGTTGATGTAGGACCTAACTTTGGAGCAGTCTCTCAGTGTTCACTTGGAGCTGGAAAAAGCTGTTACAGAGCAGACGTGTACCAATCATTTAAATGTTTTTGATAGTTATAAAAGAGCAGCAAGCCAGAAATGCTATAAAATGTCCTTCTCATCTCCATTACAGTTGGTATGGTTAAACTATAACCATATGTTCTCCTGTCAGTGGCAGGCACTGCAGAGCAAGCTCTGTATCAGCTCCAGCAGAGCTCATTCAGGTGCAATTCCCACTGACATCAGCGGGAGATCTGCCTGAGTCAGCACTGCAGCTTTTGGTTCCCATGTAAAGATCCCCAAACATTTCCAATACATTGTATTGAGCCATACTTTATTATATGTAAGCAATGTCAAGCAGATGGTTTCTGCAGCAGTTTCTGTAACTTGGCAAAACATGCTGGCAAGTGTAGTTAGGTGAACGTTGTGAGAAAGTTGAACGAAAAAATGTGTCTCGTTGAGGCTGAGAGCAGCATTCAAAGGGGAAGCCAGACTTCTTGGATCCTTGGTGATGGTTTTCCATTTATAAACCTTTAGAGTCTTAGTGATTTTTATTCTGTATGTTTAAAGGAATGTTGGATCTTTATCCACTCCTGTTTATCTCAAAAGAATGTCTGGTGATCATGAAGTGGAAATCCCTTTGTTTGATTCAAAAAGACACCAAAAGACCTCCTTCCTCCTTAGGAAATGTTCTGTGTAGACACAGAGCCATGGGAAATATATGACAGACACCAGCCTGGATGCCCCACCACATTCTGTTTTTTTTTTTTCTTGAGGTAGCAACTTGCTTCAGAGAAGACCTCAGTGTGTTCTGCAGCATTGTCTAAAATAGAAACATTTTGAAACATCTGCAGCAAAGTTGAACCCTGCTGAAGGTATATTAAAGCAAATTAGAGTGTGCTGTGGTGGGGGCAGAGAACAAAGGATCAGAGCTTAGGAGAATAGTGTTTTTCTAGGCCCACTATAGAGTAAAGTCAGTAATACAAGTAAATTCAGAGGGGAAAGGAATAAAGAAATGTTGTGTATGCTTCCAGGAATAAAGGAATGTTGTGTATGCTTCCATCACCATCAGGTGTTAATATTGATATTTAAAGCTTAAGCATCTTCCCCACTAAACCTTTGTTGCACAGCCTTAACATCCCAAGGCTCTAGCACTGACTGCTTCAGAAGCCTCTGAACGTCTCTGTGCTCTGCAGTTGTGTGTAATAGCACCCAATTCCACACTCTGTCCTGTTAGACCTTAATTCATTAACTTCTGGGCAAAAAGCACAGCTTTTCTGTCATCATTGGCACTGCTGCAGGAACATGTCGGGGTACCCAAACCAGCTGCCATCCTGACAGAAAGAGCCCAGGCCTTGGCAGAGCAGAGCTCAGTGTGGGGCAGTTCCTGTGCTGGGGCAGCAGCACGAGCACATCTGCAGCCAGTGATGGATGGCCGAACTCTCATGGCTCTGCATTTCAGCTGGGAGGCAGCTTTGCAAACCCTGCTTAAAACAGGTGTCAGGATCAGGTGCTTGCAGTTTTGTTTGTGTAGCTGTGAAAATGTGTAAGGTGTATATAGGCTCTGATCTCTGCAGGTGACAGTAGATGTAAAAGCAGAGCTCATGTTTTTGATAACTTTAACACACAGTGGAGACAGATACGTTGGATTTTCATGTACTGTTTCTCTGCCTTTTGAAAGCTACACCACTAAAGGCAGATGTCTTCAGACCTCTAAGGAAAAACAAATCACATAAATGAGCTGATATTTTATTTCTGCCAGTCCTCATGTATGACAAATGCTACTGCCAGTTTCAAATACCAGTCACAAGCCAGCATCACAGAGGCACTTTAGCTGAGATCAGAATCTTCTCAGTGGTGCCTGCATTGGTTTCCTCCATATTTACTTATTTTTTAAGAAGAAAAAGGTAATTTACAAAGTTATTCAGATTGCAAGCTTAACTTGAAAATGCACTATTCTAATGAAAAAAATGCTTAGACTTAAGAGACTATTAGCAGAGACACAAGAAACTGCTGAACACATACCTGGGAAACTAGTGAATGTTTTTAATGGGAAATGGTTCAGCCTTTTCTCATTTTACTGAGAAAATCAGACAAGTGCACTGCTGCTTCTGTAGGAAAATGAACAGCTGTAAGGCATGGGGCCAAAATTTCTGTGTATGCATTTGGAAGTGACTTTTCAAGCATAGTGAAGGTACCTGTGACATTATTTAGGGGACTGAGGTTTTACTTAAAGATAACTTCTAACTTTTGGCAATTAATAAGATTTGTATCCTTCTAAGCTATTCTATCAGGGCTTGTCTAGAGATGAACCAAACCAAAACCAAACTCCCCTCAATAAATTAAGCTACCTGGGTAAACGTGGCCTGGCATCAAGTGCTGCTGGTGTTAAAATGTTTCCCAAGTCCTACCATCAATTGCATAAATAAACCCCCATTGGAAAAAGCCATCTAGAAAATGAAAGGTTGTTTTGAGTATTAAATTGGCCTCCAGAAGTTCTGAGATGAATTCCAAGTTGTGCCAGAAACTTTTATGTTCTTGATTATTTGCTGATTCTCCATCCACCCTTGCCTCTACCATTTCCTGTGTACATCAAAGAACAGCAGTCCAATTTTTTCAATTTTTCATGGACCCCAAGTCTTCATGATTCAAATAAAATACCCAATTAATTTATTCATAATTTCTAATCTTGCATTTCTTGTCTAATCATTTATCTCACTGGTATGTGAGACTCAGGCTGTGTTCCCCAAGCTGAGCTTCATGAAAATCCATAATTTCATTCCTCTCCTCACCATCCACTTTGGGAAAAGCATCTTTACTATTCATAAAGTGAAGCATCTTCATTGTTCATGACTCCAAGAGCCCACTCCAAGGATGTTGGGACATTGGTGGCTTGCTGTTCAACTGACCTAATTAGTTTTTAATTTAATAACTGTCCAGTTATTAAGATCAGTGCCCCCAAATGGCCTCATTCTGCACAAATACACAAAGACACAAGTGACCATTCCTAATTTGCAGGTTATACACCTTTTGTCTTGTGTGCTTGCCTTTTATATGCAATTTCCCTTGACTCTTCTACTGAGGCATCACTCTGGGAAACACTGAATGCTTTGGCCTTCTGTGAGGCCAGTTTAATTTGCTTTCTCAGAAGGATCAGCAGTATTTAAAGTAAGAATTCGTTTTAGATCAAAGTTCTTTGAGCTGTCACAAGAGCATTGCACAAGATTGGAATAAATATGAATTTTAATAATAGAGCTGCTTAATGTTGAGGTTTAAAGCTCCATGCTTCAGTTGCTCTCACATCATTAACACTTCCCCACTAAGGAAAGTTATATACAACTTTACTATCAGTGATTACTGTCACATAAAAATAAGAGAAATAATCTGTAGTTGTAATACAGAAACTTCCTCCTCTCAGAGATCCGTGACTTCCAGCTGCCTGCTGAATCTGAGCTGAAAAAAAGAGATCTGGAGAGGCTGGTTCCTTGCATTGCTTGGTATTCCCATCCCCCACAGAAGTGGGAACAAATGTTTTTAATTGTCAAATAACCAATGATAAATGGACTGCTGGGATAGGAACCCATCCCAGGATGTTGTGTCTTGTAAACTAAAAGGTGAAATAAATGGGGTTGTTTTTTCCCGAAACTTTATCTCTCTAGAAAGATCTCCTAAACATTTATCTTCCGAAAACGTGCATCCCATTGGGCATGAGGAAATGCTTCTAATCCTTTTCAAATATCAGCCTTTTGGAGCAGGCAACTTTGTGACTTTGGGAAAGGAAGGACACTTTATAGCATGCCCTGGTTTTATTTATCTTCAGTTAAGGCTTTAAGTTCTGTTTGATTTCTGGTTTTGGAATTTATTTGTAGAAATACAAAAATATTCTTTTTTTCTTTTGTGAGTGTCCTTACTGAATCAAAAAGTTTTTATAGTTTTGCAGTGATTATAGAAATTGGAGAGTCAAATTATGTCTTTTATGTGACCAGCTGAATGAAACTGAAGAGACACTTTCAGACACAGACACGTTTCACTGAAATACAAACACCAGTTTTCAAAATTAAATTCCGTTTAAGAAATGTTGAAACTTGAACAGTTCTTAAGCTGCGCAGAAATTTGAGAGTTGATAAATTTACTGGTTCTGTGCTCTGTTATAATTTTTCCCATTCCTGAACCAGCAGCAGCTCCTTTGTATTCTGCTGAACCCACCTTTCCTCTCTCTGATGACTTACTGAATCTTCCCTCTCTGTGTTGCAGGTACAAACCTCTTTGATGATATAATTGATTAACTTGTGCAAGTTAAACTTGTATCACAGGTTTGGAGCTGTATTTTGCCTTGCGGATCAAAGCTTCAGCCGGCATCTCCTGAAAGCTGGTCTGGCTTTTAGAGTACAGCATTAGTCACATTAAAGATAATATCTTTGTAAGTTCAATCCTGTATATATCCTGCAGTAGTGGTGTGTATATTCACACCATCCCTTTTTAAAGAGAAGCTAACTAAAAAGAGCAGATGTCATGTATTTAATCTAGAGCTTTCCCTTTTGTGGTTTTCCTGTTCAAAGCACACAAAGATGAATGAATTCTGAGAGTTTAAGTCCTCTGCTGTTTGCACAGAGCTCCTTTTTGAATGGTTTTGTAGGCGTACACCTACTCTGCTGTCATGCAGAAACATGGTAGGAGTTTACTATGAATTTCTGTAATGGAGTAAAGGAATTCAGGTGCAGGGAGGGGCTTCCTCTGGCAATCAGAGGTGCAATTAAAAGGGAGCTGAGCTGCTTCCCTCCCTCAGCCCACCATTCAGGCACGGGGCAGGGCTTCCCCCAGCATCGGAGATTCCTTGGGGTTTGCTTTGTTTTCTTGTGTGGTGAGTAATGGGAACAGGTTGAGGCAGGGGCCTTAAAAATCCTGGTGATGCTGACGGACAAGTGAGGCTCTGGAGGATTAGCCAAGCCTGGGAATGCTGCTGAGCCTCTGCCTCCCCTTTTCCAGGTACTGCTGGTCGTGGCCAGTGCCACGGCTCTGTACCTCCCAGATTACTCGGAAAGGAGGGAGCTCTCCACCAGGCAGACACACCTGGCCAGGTTCCTGGAGATGCTGCTGCGCCTGGCTGATGAGACAAACATCAGCTGGGCTTATTGCCAAAATAAAACTCACCAGTTTTCTTACAAACACTAGCAATTTGGTCCCCAGGGCTTTGTCATTCAGACTCTGCTTATGTTGGTTTGGAGGGGTTTGATCCCAAGGTGGTGGGTGCCAGGAGTGCACCTGTGTCTTTTTTCCCCACTTTTCTGTTCTGTGGGAAATAACTGGATTGTGGTTGTTTTCCACTGCAGTTTGCTGCAGATCCCAAAATACTCATCAGGAAAGGTCATTGCTTGTCCTTCCACCACCAGGTGAAAGTAGAAATGGTCGTATTTCAGGAGCCTAGTTTTGGAATATTTTATGGAATTGGCCAAGTAGCTTTTACTTCTGGGGTTTCCAAAGTTTGTCCACGGCAGATCTAGCCTGTGCTTCAACTTAGTGCCACTCTTGAGCTCTTAGTCTGCAGGGAAATTAATGTTTTACAGCTCTACTTTATGGTTTGTGGATTATGATGATTTTCTGGAAGTAGGCTATCCATCCTGACCTGTCTTCTTCCCACTCCCTGTCAGACTGTACCTGCAGGAAGGCTGAAGTGAGACCAGGATCTGTAAAATCTGATACTCCCTGTCTGCTTGAGGCTGAAGCTGACTGAGTGGGAGATGCAAAAGACTGAAAACTCCTTTTTTATCCCCTGCATCCCAAGACTCTGCATCTGTGAGATGCTCCTTTCTTTGTGGCACCTCGGGGATACTTCCCAACGCCTTGGGCAGAGGAACCTGTTGTGTGGGGAACCATCAGGACATACCAAGAGCAGGCAGAGATGTTGGGAAGAGATCTCTCTCTGGAGACAGAGATCAGGTCAGTGTGGTTCCTTGGGAACATTTCCAGAGCACCATACCCTTTGTGTTTTCCAGAATCCCACCATGGACACTGTGCAGTAAAATCTTGGTGGCCACAGTTGAGAACTTGGTAAAATTGAAGTAAAGTTGAAGGGTTTGTCCACTAAGATAAGTGGTGATTTATAAAAGAAAGCAGCAGAGTGGTATTCCACATGAAGGATTTGGGATTGGCGATGATCCCAGTCCATAATCCTGTTCATTTTCTTTTGGATGCTGCAGCCTGCTGGGTGTTCCTTTACATTTCAATTAAATTTTCTGTATTTCATTAATTCTCCATGGAAATCTGCTTTTAATAAAAAGGACTGTGAGGATATTGATGATGTCACAACTTGCTGGGATTCACAGGTATGTTCAGACCAAGGACTATTTTGGATGGAAGAAGCTGCACAAATCTCCCAGGAATATCAGTCTGGGGTTTTTCTTTACTCCTAATTCTCCTCGGTTGGGAGGTACAGGGCAGCTCTGCACTGTATATCCCTTAAAAGACTTTTTTGGGGTGTAAAAGTTCCTTTCATGTTCTGCAATATCTATTGATAATTAAAGAGAATAATACCATATCAATGTGGTTTTAATTGGTTCATTTGAATTGGTTAATTAAAGCAAATCATTGGTAAGGGGTTTGAGCATTCCCTTGGTTGGAGCTGGCAGCTCTTCTTTATTGTCTCTTTCGTTTAATTCCTTTTCATTGTTTCTTCGGTGATTACTGCAATTAGGATATACAAGGATGAGAATTTTTGCCCTGCTGGATTGGGAAATCCAAATCCAATCTCCAAGTTGCATGGAGAGATTGAGACAGGGGAGGGGGAGCTGAACCTCAAACGGGGTTTTGGCAGCAGGAATTCGGTGAGAAGTGGTTAAAGCCAATGCTGCTGGGTTTGGGTCCTCCTACCCCCAAAAATTACCCTGGTTAAAGAGAACTTGAGGAAGCAGTGGAAAGTACTGGTGGGCCTGTGCTGGGACCCCCAAACCCTGGTCAGGGATTCTGGGCAGTGCCAGATCCATAGGAACACTAGGGAGGGACTGTGCTCGAATCTCCCAAATTCCAGCCTGGAATGCTGGGCAGTGCCAGACCTTTGAGACACTATGGAGAGGTTCCACTGCCTGACCCAGAGAGTTTTCCCATTATTTTCTGCCATGATCACCAGCTGGCAGTTTATTATAGCCCCACAGGTTGAAAATCCTATTGGAGCAGCTGGAACCACAGCACATCACAGGAAAGCCAGTCCAGGAGAGGAAATGAGCTGTTCCACAGATTTATTTTTCCCAGTGTGTTTTTAATTTGACACAGAAGCCCTCTCTTTTCCTCAGATCCCATCCTTTAGCTTTGGGATTTCTCAAAAACAATTTCCTGCCTGCCTCAATAATAAGGAGCCCAAATTAGGGTACTCTGGGAGTCTGTAACCTGGGCTCAGTTGGTCCCTTGGAACCCCTGGGGAGGAATTTGTCATCTTTTGTGAGCATTGACAAGCTCAACTTGAACATAAATGAAGAAATAAAACCCAAAACCAACCCAGCGCCCGCGGGTGCCGTGGGCAGGGCCCTGGTGCAGGGGGCGCTGCAGTACCGGCCGTGTCCGCCAGAGGGCGCACTGTGGGGCGGGCGGCGCTGCGAGACCGGCGGGGTTTGAGGGTCCCGGGGCCCTCACGGGCCGCTCGCAGCTGGATCCAGTGACTGCCCGAGAGAACCGCCACCACAGCCCTTCTTTCCATGCTCACCCACTGGGCACAGCCCCAGCTCCCCGTGGTCGGAGCGGCAGCACCGTGCTCCAGCCCAGCACCCGTCCCGTAGTGGTTACTCTCGCCCACAGCGATCCCGGTCCCGGCCCCAATCCTTCCTCGGTCCTCTGGGCCAGGACCCGCACCCCGCCCGCCAGGAGACAGGCGGCACCGCCCAGGACACCGGCAGGACCCGAACCAGAACGCGCCCCGTTCCAGTCTCGGCCCCAGCACAGTGCCCCGGGCTCCACGCAGAGCCGGGGGCAGCCTCTGGGCCGGCTCAGGTGTGAGGAGCAGGGCCAGCCGAAGCAACCATCCTACCGCATCCTTGGGACGAGCGTTACCGCACAGGGCAGGGCAGGCGCGGCTTCAGCGGCGGCCGGGGCTGGGCTGGCCGGGCTCCCCCAGTGGGACTCTGTGAGGTACGGGACCTTCGCCCCTATACCCCAGTTTGCCCTGCCTTCCTTCCCCCTGCACCACCCTCCTTCCTCACCCTTTGCCCCCTTTCCCTCTTCGCCTCATACCCCATTCCTCCTTCACCAAGGACCCACCCTCCTCCTTCCTCTCCTGTCCCTATCCTGCTACCCGATCCACCCCCTCTCTATCCTTCCTCCGTCCGTTCTCCCTCTATCCCTCACCTGGCCTTTCCCTTCCTCTCCCTGCCCCTGTACACACCCTGATCCCCGCCCCATGCATCTCCCTTCTTTCCCTGCAGCCACCATCCTCGGCTGTGGCAAAAGTGTTTGGGACAGCACGGAAGGCTGGTGCTGCCTGTAGTGGGGCGTTTCCTACAAGTGAGTGTTTACAGCCCAGAATCACGGGGAATGCTGAGGCCAGGGCCGGTTTTTTGGGCCCAGAGCTGGGCAGAGCCCTCGGCAGCTCCCACTGACTGCCAGGAATGTTCCTTTGGTTCCTCCACACATCCCAGCTGGCCAGGAAACATGAGGTGGCAGGAGGCCAGGAGCCACAGAACCTGAACCAGCATCTCATGTGCCTCGTATTTCCAGGGGCTGAGCTGCACCCTGCAGTGTCCTGGTCATGGTATGCAGTGTGCGAAACACATCCCAGGGATGAAAACCCAGCAATGGGCCCTGGGATGCCTGAGCAGCACTTGGATGGACATGGATAAAGGTCTGCCTGTGGCTCTTTCGTGTTGAGCTGCTCTGAACAGGCACCTGGAGATGCTTCACCCCAGGCAGACCCCACCGATACCCCTAAAATACCCCAAAAAACCAGCTGGCACTTGGGAGTGCTGGCATGATTTTTTTTTCGGAGAGGTTCAGCCAGCAATTCCTAGTGCTAACCTGCCAGAATTGCACACATCCACCAGGTGTGTCCTACCCACCCCAAATCCCTTCCAGCCTGAGGACAACACCCATCAGCAGCGTTAAAGCCAAGGGAATCTTCCCTCACAGAAATCAAATCTCAAGCAATAGCCCTAAGAGGTGCCTTAAAATAAAAGCTTATAGTTGAACAAAGTTTTGCTTGGATTAAGTTTGAAGTTGTTCAGGGACTCAGCCAGAACTGATGGAAAACTTTAACAGGTGGGTCAGACCTGAGGTGCCCTGAAGGCAGGTATGTGCATCCCTTTCCTCAGGGAAAAGAGCTTCCAGAGGCCGTCCCTGAGATTCTGAAATTTAATCACTTTCTGCGGGGAAAGCAGTCCTAACCTCGGCACAGGTTGGGGTTTCTGCAGCACAAATCAACAGCGAAGTATGGTGGGGATCATGAGGATGAATCTCCAATTAGAAGCCAATTCATTAGAAATCTGAATCATAGAATCATTTGAGTTGGAAGGCATCATCCCTAAAGATCATCCTATTCCAGTAGCCATTTTAAGAATACTGAAAAGGTTGGGAGCTGCTTCTTCACCACACGGTGTCAGCAAAGGACAGAAAATAATGGGGAGCAAGGCCAGAGTGCAGAATGGGGGAAAACCCAAGCAGGACAGCGCACAGAGCAGCTGGCACAGAGAGGGGAACACCTAGGCAGGATTGTGTGCAGAGCCCAAAGTGGAGGGGAAAATCCAGGCACAATCACACCTGGAGCCTGGCACAGGGGGAACCACCCAGAGGAATAGTGCTCATAGCCCGGGACAGGTGGTAAACCCAGGCAGGGCCATGCACAGAATCCAGCACAGAGGAAAACTAGGATGGGATCAAAGCCGGAATGCAGAATGGGGGCAAATCCAAGCGCGATTGCATGCAGAGTCCAGCACAGAGAGTGGGCCGTGGAAACCCAGGCAAGAACATGGGCATAGTGCAACACAAGGGAAAACCTGGAGAGAATCACTCATGGCCTCCAATATGCAGGACAACAGGGGGAGGATCAGGCATGGAATCCAATGGTGGGACAACACAGTGAGGCTCACTCATGGAATTCAGTGTGTGGGACAATGAAGGGAGGCTCTCACACAGAATCCAAGGTGTGGGAGAAGGCAGAAAGTATCGCTTGCAAAATTGATTGCATGGGACAATGCAGGAGGATCGCACATGGAATTCAATGCACAGGACAATGTGGAGAAGATTGCATGCAGCCTCCCATACACGAGACAACCCAGAGATGGTTGTGCAGAGTCTCCAATACATGGGAAAAGGCAGAGAGGATAGTGTGGGGCATCCAATATGCCAGAGAACATGCAGAAGTGTGCACAGAGCCTCCAATATGCCAGAAAAGGGAGAGGATTGCATACGAAATTCAATGCATGGGACAATGTGGAGAGGATTGCGCATGGAAGAGAAGACGCAGGACAACCCAGAGAGGATCAAATGTGTGGAAACAGATGCATACATGGGACAACCCTGAGAGGCACACACACAGCATCCAATTCACAGGACAATGTGGAGAGGCACATGCAGCATCCAATAAGCTGGAGAATGTGGCAAGGCAGGTATGCAGGCTCCGATATGAGGGACAACAGAGAGAGCCAGGCACGTAGCTTCCAATACACGGGACAACATGGAGGTGTGTGCATCTGGACTCCGATAAATGGGACAACCTGAAGAAGCTCACATATGGTACCAAATAAACAAGACAACCATGAGAGGCACACTCATGGCCTCCAATATGCAAGACAACCCAAAGAGGCTCATACGTAGCACCAATAAACATGACAACGTGGAGAGACTCACAAGTGACCCCAAAGACATGGAACACCAAACAAGACTCACGAACAGGGACTCACAGAAATTCTCCCAACACCATTGGCTGCTTCTCTTCCTGCCAGGGTCTCAAGAAATTCTGGGTCACATCTTGTCCCACGCTTGCCAATGACCTTGAGAGATAAAAAGGAATAATTACTACTCTTGATTATTGCCACAAGCTTTGAGTTCAGTAGTGGTTAAGACTTCTGTAAATATAAGGAGACAGTTCTCCACCTATTGGACCTGATTTGTCCATTCCCTGTTTTGCTCTCACCAACCATTTAAACCACTCTTCAACGCTCAGCACTGCTACAGATGTACAATAGACCAGCAGTTTATCCATAGGTTATTTCTCCTAACACACTTTTCCAACTACATTTCTAGAGCAATCCAAGTTGCCAGACAGACCTCCCCTGGGCTGTCCCTCGTGTTCTTCTGAAACTCTGGGGGTATGTGAAGGTGTTCAGAGTCCTAGGAGGAGCAGGCAGGGCAAGAGAAGGCCAGGGAATGCCAGGGAAAAATGGGTATTGAATTCAATGTGGGGGAGCAAAATAATGCAAGGCAAGGGAAGGGTTCAAGGGCAATGTAAGTCAAGTGGTGGCTTTGCAAAGGAAGACAAGTGAGAGGTAGGTAAGGCAAAGGGAGTCCTAGAAGGAGAAGTAAAAGCAAGGTGACACATGAGAAAACAGGTAAAGAATTCAAGCTGGGGGTGGGTGAGCAAGTCAAGGGCATAGAAGGAAGGGCAAGGGAAGGGCGAAGATGGATCAGTAAGGCAGAGGAAGGGCTAGTCAGGAACGGAAAGGAAATGCAAAGGCAATAAAGGCCAGGCAATGCAAGGCAGGGGAAGAAAGCAGTAAGCAGGTCAATGGGGAGGATGGCATGGAAGACAATGCAAGACAAAGGAGGGTTAGCATGGCAAGGAAAGGAAATATGGCCAGGGGAACAGAGACAGATTCCCAACAAGAAGGAGAAACTTAAAGACTCAATTAACTGTCTCTCAAGGGACTTCACTAAGGGAACCTCCACAGCTGTGTGTCCCTTAAAAACTAAACCAAAGGCCCTCATACATTTTACAACCAAAGCTCTGGCCTCAGCTCTGGTCAGCTGTTTCCAGCTTGGATCCTGCCCACAGTGACAGCAGGTTCCTCTGTGTGGCATTACTTGCATGCCCATCCCTGTCCAATGCTCATTGTTGCTCCTTTCCTCTGCAGCTGCTTTTCCTCTTTTCTCTCCCAATTTCTTTCTATTGCTCT